>WEIT01009663.1:15709-51368 GCA_013389985.1 Dryoscopus gambensis | reverse complement strand
CAGAAATTCTGCTGCCGTGAAAAATATCTCTCCCATGAATCTTGCAGTCTTCCCACAACTGCCAGCATCGGCCACACATGGGGTGTTCTTATTCAAGGATAGGCAAATTCCAGCTTAAAAGCAACTGCTCTCCTCTTCACAAAAATCTCTAAAAGTCTCTCATAGCTCTGAGGTGACCTGGCATGGTCACGTTTCTTTTTCTCACAGGCTGCACACAAAATTCCAGCTTAAAAGCAACTGCTCTCCTCTTCATAAAAATCTCTAAAAGTCTCTCATAGCTTTGAGGTGACCTGGCATGGTCATGTTTCTTTTTCTCACAAGCTGCACACAAAATTCTCATCCCCCTATGTCTTTAAGTGGATTAAAGAGAAAAGGACAGTTTGTGATATTACAGTTTTTACCACGGCCTGCAAAAAGTATTTTTAAGCCTTGCGCTGGGCGCGCAACTCTGTCCTCTTTTCCCGTCGCCATCTGCAGCTCTGTCTCCCATGACTTACTTTCTCTTTCCTTCTGACCTTGAAGTCACCATGATTTTCTTCGGGCTTTATGTTGGAGAAAAAGCCTCTTTCCCTTTATGCTGCTGGCTCCTCAGCTCGACTTTTGCTACGTCAGTTGCAGAAAGCTCTGTCGACTCCCACCGGGTCTGTGAGGGGCCGCGTAGCAAGGGGGAAAAGGATCTCCAGTTGTTAGAAGCCGCACCGGGTGGTATCGGCTATGCAGCAGCTTAATGGTTGTTTCTTAGCTGCCTGCAGCTCTGAGGGGGTTCTCCTGCAGCTACCCCAGGCCATGCCCTGGTGCGGGGAAGGGGAGGCCTGGGGCCACTCCAGAAGATGAAGCCTGGGAACCATTTTTCCCCCCCACCTCCCCGCAGGAGGCTCGAACACCAAAGGGAAGTTCCTGCATCTCCATGCAGTTTAAATATGTAAATGTCGAGAAGCGTTACTGGTCTAAACGACTGTCCATCAACTCAGATTCAAACTACCACATTGACTCAACATGTTAGAACCTGTGAGGTGATATCAGAACATGGGATAAGACTCAACACACCTCAGAAAAATGTTTTCCCATATTTTCATATGTCACTTCAACCTAGGGGAGAAAATCAGGACCAAGGAACTCTTTAGTGATTATTTAATAACAAGCTGAAATTGGTAGCATAATTATGTATGCACTACTACCTCTCCTATCCAACTATTAAGGTTGCATTTTTAGTGACATATAATTAGTCACTTGTGATTTATCTTCATTCCCTTAGGACACTTGTATCATCTTGTGTCTGCACTTTTCAGGTTCCCTGCAACAGTCCCAATATAAATGCTACTGACAACTAATGCTTTATTAGCAAAAATTACTCACACCTACATCCTTGTACTAGAGTCACTGAATAGGTCAATCTACAAAAAAGCCCTGACAGCCTAGTTAGAGGATAGATATATGTTCATATTACATAGATAAAATATTTTCCTAACTTTTCATTATTGTCATCAATTAGTTACGGAAATATCACTGGTATCTCATCAAAACTGCATTACAGTATTGCTCTCCATAGAGATTAGACCTCAAATATCCTGAAAACACTAACCCCTCACAGCAAAACCAGCCTGGCCCTTCTCTGCATATTTGGTCTTTCTTATGCCTGTTATTCAGCTACTTTTTTCAATCAATGCCAAAAGCAAGTTGAAGGTGTGTACATCAAGTGCCTCATGTTCATAGTCAAAAGAATTTGGAAAGCTATCTCGCGTATAACTCCTTTCGGTAAAGTTCTCTGAAGATATTGTCTGCAAAGGCATGGAGTCTTATCTGCACTACCAACTCCACCTTCACCCTGATGAGTGCTGCTGCTACACAACTGTTTTTAGATGTTAATAGGACAAATGACAAGCATATATATTTATTTCATGTCTTCAACCACTGATGGCAGCTGAAGTTAGGAAGTCTGATAAGATTTCATCCCAGAAAAGAAATATAATATTAAAGGAAAACTTGGGAACAATGAGGGCCCAGATAAGGACTGCTTTCTGGGAAGGACTCTGTCCATGTGATAAAACAGCTCTTTGAAGACCAGAAAAGGATGTCACTTTCTTCGGCACATACATGAAAAACCTGTAGCCCAGGAGGTCAAGCAAAGCAGAGATAAAGCTTTTTTGGGATCTGTACAGCTATGCAGTTAAAATGATGATTCTGGTTTTGGTACTTATTTTGTAGCTTTTAAGAGCACTTTGCATAGTTTGGTGCACTTGAAAAATATTTTTTTTTGGAGAATACTTCAACAAAAAGAAAAAAAAAATATCACAAAAACCTCCAAGAAGAAAAAAAGCACATATATAAGTTCATATGGTTTCTAAACAGGCAGCACAAGAAGACTACCAGAATTCATATCTCCATATTTATCCCTGTAAGAGGGATGACATCTGGCAAACCACACAATGGTGATTTTGCAGTGTTTTGTATCACTTACTGTGTTTCTTTTATTTTCCTTTCCGTTTCCCTTCAGTGGACTTCCATATGATTTTACTAACCCAGAAGGTAACTGCACCACTAAATGGGACAAATTTAATTTGCCAGATAATCCAATTGTGCAAAACTCCTGCAAGAATGTAGATGAAGGTGCAGAACAAGAGCTCTTTTTTCCCTGACCAAATTCTGCTTGAGAGGTTTAATCTTTTTTTATTAATAGACAGGGGCTTCCTTTATTTTTTTGAAGTTTCTTTTATAAATCAATTTGGGGATGGTTGATTTTTCATTAGTTATATCTTGCCTAGGCAAGTAAAACTTATTTTATTTTATTATAAGATATAACTGTGGGAGTTCATGTAACTGCTTGATGATGAGCTTCACAACAAAATAAAGTTTGCAAGATGTCGTTGCAAGAGTCTACCTCATTTTTTAAAACTGCCTTTTTTAGTGTTTGTGCAAAGTATTCTGCTAATCTATTTTGAATTGGGTATCAAATATCTGATCTAGCGCATTTTCTCACTTTTTTTCTTCTAGAAAACTGGGAATTCTGCAGGAAAAAAAAGAAAATTCTTTATCTAAAACAATCTTCAGGCAAGCCATATGGGACAAAGCAAAATCACAATATGCCTCAATAGTTTTAACAGAAGTGATTAGCATTTGTGCCACTACTGGCATCCTACAATAAACACAATTTACAATTATGTACATGTATTTATTTTTCTCTGCTAAACAAGATGCAGCATTTCTACTGAGGCTTACTGCTATTCTCATCAAAAGGATAAAGTGGTTTGAGTGACAATGTTTGTATTGATTTCCTCTTTCAAAAGTAGCCCAAAGGCTTTTACCATCAAGAATAACTTCTCTGTGGTTTTATTTATTTATATTTTTATTATGTGTTCACTGCAGGATACTAGAATAAAAGTTACATTTTGTGGCTTGGAAAATGAACATTAACTGAGTTGCAATGCACATACAGTAACTATACACAGAAATCCCTGTTCATCTATACACTGAGAACACAAAAAACTGGCATGTTTTCTTTCAGCTAGGACAATTTTTCACTTTTGTAATTCTCCTAATTAACATTTTCGCAAGTCACTAAAAGCTGGAGAAACTATTAAGAAAGATATGCAACCAAAATTTGGCTTCTAAACACAGGATTAAAGATTAGTTTTATCACTGGATCAGCAACATGGTATACCATACTCTACTGCTTCATATTGTCTTCAAATAATTCTGGTTAGTTAGGGAATGACCATTTGCATCTGTATAAATACTCAGAATGCAGAAAATTATATATGGAAGTAATTTGGTAATTCACTTCACTTTATATTATATATAAAGTCTTTGATTTTTATTACTATGACGCTAAAGATTTTGTATTTTCTTTTTTGTTTGTTTTTTTTTTTTTCCATACAACCTGTCTTTGGAAATGATAGGCAGTTCATTGCTCTATTGGGTTTATATGTTAAGGTGGAGGTATCAGGTGCTGCAGGGATGACCTCTGTGACAGACGCCAAAGTCAAAGAGTAGGGAAGAAGAGTTCTAGGTCCCTGCAGCCCCTGGAGAAGGCTATGGAGAGGCAGACTGTCCCTTTGTAGCTCATGGTGAAAACATTTGGAGCAGATTTCCACCTGCAGCCTGTGGAGAACCCACACCAGAGCAAATAGATATGCCCTGAAGGAAGCCGTGGCCCATGGAGAAGTACCCATGCAGGAGAAGATTTTCTGGCAGGAGCTGTGGCTTATCGGAGACCCATACTAGAGAAGTCTGCTATGGAAGGACTTTACCAAATGGAGAAGACCCCTTCCCGAGTAGTTTGTGAAGGACCGTGCATTGTGCATGGGATCCCACGCTGGAGTAAGGAAGCAGTGTGAGGAGGAAGTAGTAGCAGAGACTCGTGACAACCCCCATTCCCATCCCTCTGCACCATCTGGGGAGAGGACGAGGTAAAGGACATCGAGCCTGGGAAGGCGGCTAGGTGGGAGAGATCTGCTTTTAGGGATTGTTTTTGTTCGTTTGTGTCTCACTATTCTCCTTTATTTTTAACTGGAAACAAATTAAATTAATCTTCCCCAAGCTGAGTCTGTTTTGCCATGGTGGTAATTGGCAAGTAAGTGATATTTCTGCATTTATCCTGATATTTAAATTTGCTATCTTATTTTGTCCCCTGTCCTGTTGAAGAGGGGGAGTGAGCGAACAACTGAGTTGAGAAGCCAGCCAAGGTCAAAGCATCACAATCTCTTGTCTTAATTTTCATTTTCACACTTACAGATTGATTTCTTTGCTTTAACCTCACATGACTATTAGAGTTAACTTATTCTGTAGTGGAAATAAGATGGACAAATCATGTTTGATACTATCTTGATACAAATCGGTTCAGAATTTGTTACGATTTTTTCAGTTTTTAGACTAATTCCATACCCATGATCTCTGGTTGCCATCTTTTCTGAGGAGCTAACTACTCTCCTCTGCCTTCATATAGCTATTTTTCATCTACAATTTACAGTACTCTGTGGTATCAAAATCCCTGTTTGCTGGGTTACATGGTAACATAATTGACAAGAAAATTTGGAAAGTAAAATATATTTAAAAAATTGTATACCTCTTAAGGCAGACTTACTGGCCAAGAAAAAAAATAACCAACATTTAGAAGTCTGTCCTGACCTAACCCATTCTTACCAAAGTAGAAATTCTGAACTTTTCTTCTAGTCACATAAACAAACGTCAAACTTGCAGGGACTTGACTTGAAGTAACCCCTATCCCCTCTCAAATTTACATCAGTCAATTCCATGTATACACCCCAAAAGGTAAATTCTGTTTTCCATGCAGTGGTATCTATGGTAAAATGTGCCTCAGCCTCTCCAAAAAAATATTCTTAAGGGCACAGTGCCTCTTATAGCATCCCCTCCCTGACAAGCAGGTCAAATGCTCAACAAGAGGCACTGGGTCAGGCAAGACACTCTATGTCAAGCACATTTGCTGGAGCTAAGCACACCTCCACTTCCCAGTGGTGGTTCCTACACTCACCTTTCACAGCACAGAGGAAGGAGATTTGCAGTGTATTGTAGCATGTGAAACTCGGTGAGGAACAAGGTGGTATATAAGAAGGGAGGGAGGGAATCAGCAAAAGTGCCATCCATCCCAGGGCATCAGGTGACACACTCCATTGTGTCTCCTCTGAGCTCTGCTATCAGGACCTGTGAGCTCACAATCATACATGCACATGAAGGATTGAGGGCACTGGGGAAGCTGGGAACACTGCCAGAATCTGTATCCCCAAGAACAAGAGGAATGGCCAGCATTGCTCAGCCATGTGTTTGCTAGGCATTTGCGCTTTCTACAACACTTATCATCCTAGAACTTACACAAGAGAGGAAGCAATAAGAGCATCCTATCTTTCAGGATGGCTGTCAGTCTTATGAGATGAAAGACATTACTGTATTAAAGCTCACTTGCTTTAGTACACAGGAAATTGTTCAGCACCATCAGTTGTGGATTTCTTCATAACCATGCTGCAAAGTCCTGTGGTGAAAACACAGCAACCCCACATGCTTACACACTATGGCACTCTAATGGGAGGGCTGCAGTCTTGATGGTGATAGTGGTCACGAAAAAGGAGCAGGCACAGGTGCACAGTTATCACTACCATCAGCTCCAAAAACTTCTCTTCCTAAAGCTGTGGTATGAAACTACCTGGTAATGAAGCTGGGAAAAACTTTTTATGAGGTTCCTCCACACCTCTACATCACAGAGAGATAATTCCTGTTAAGACCACATGGCTGCTGCTCATGTTCTAACAGTACCAGCCAATGAAGGAAGTACTCTCACTTTCTAAAAGGATCAGTGAAGAAGCCTGAAGGCAGGTGAATTTGGTGAGACAAAGCAGCAGAAGGGACAGGCTCAGTCCCTACCACGCCGATCCTTGAGCTGTCCATGATGTGTGCAACTGCCAGACTACTTGAAGAGTTGAGGGAGGATTGGCACTGAGGCTTCATAGCCTAGTAAGGGCAAATACTGCCTTCAGTGCCTAGAGATGTACCTTACAATTGCCAAAGGGCCTCATGAGACACCTGTATCTGCCTCTCCAGGGCAGCAACAGAGTGTGTCATGGCACTGTCAGCCCTGCCTGTCTCACCCTGGCCTCAGCTTGTGCCCCAAGAAAGTGCCCAATGCTCAGGTCTGGGGCTGAGCTGGTGCTTCCACTGCCCTCTCCTGGCTGGGACTGTGAGACAGACTTGGCTGACTGACTGACTGACTGACTCTGTTGGCTGACAGACCCTGCCACCCCCTGCTCCTGGGTGCTGTCGGCCCCCATGGAGATCTGAAAGGGTGTTGTAAAATAAGGAGTTAACTTCAAAGTGTTACAAATTACAAGGCAGAGCTACTGCAGTAATTGAAGACCCAGAAAGTGCCTGTTCCAGCTGGCAGCACCGAAAACAGCACCAGCTGGACCCTATACCCCAATTAGCCCTCTCTCTCTAGGCATGGCCATGTCACAGATGTGGGGATCTGGGCTGCTCAGCAGCAGCGGAGATCCAACCAACCCAGGACGTATCTGTGTGGGCACTGTGAACATGTAATAAAATTTAACATTACAATTCTCATGTATTTTTAGCGTGTCCCCTGATACACATTATCAAACATCTCTGACCACATTCAGCTCTCTTCTTCCCCATTAGTATGGATGTTCAACATGCTGCACAGTGTTCTTTCTGGGGAAAGTGACTTTGCTAAGCTTCCTGTGCCCTGTCTACTCAAGCCAGACTGAAGAGTGTGAAGCTTTCAGAGTCTGGAGACAGGGACCACAGGGATTTGGATTGCTTGAAGGTGAATAGAAGAAAAACATCAGGGCTTAAATTTGAGTCTGCATCTCTGGGGAGTACTTTGAGAGAAAAGGACATTGATGGATGACAACACTAGGACACACCTATGCCGCTACTCTGCCTAACAGGCCCAGGAACACTAGTTAAGCATGTTTAGCAGTTCAGCATGACACTAATACAGAACCAGACATCAGTGCTATGCAAATATATCCCTTTCTAGGAATAAAATTCGTTTGGCTAAAAGTAGATCTTTATGAGAATAATTCCTCTGTTTTGGGCGTTCTAGTGCAGTTTGTGTTAGTGCTTGCGGTCAACATATCTTGTTTGTGAAACCTCTGATACCCATCTCCATCCAAATAGCTATTCTCTCAGCCAGGGCTTCCAAGACCACTTCGCATTCTCTTCCTAAAGAGAATATTTAAAGATTTCTTTTAAAATGGGCATAAACTCTCCAAGACGCTGAAATAGTTGGTCTACTATTACAAGCACTGCTTGAAGACATCTCAGACAGATACACTCACTCAAAAAATCTAGACGTGAATTCCTCTCGAAAGTCCTGGAGTACACACCTGATTACAGTCTGAAAGGTGTAGTGAGATGGAACTAAACTACAATCTCAAAAGTATTAGGGCACAAAAGAGGTGGATATTTTAATATGTTCTTAGCATCTCTGAATTTAGCAAGCTGGCCCGATCTTTCCAACTCCACACACAAGTTACCAGAGAGGCCATGTAGACACACATCAAGTATTTGTATAAGGAGTGTCATCATTTTTAAGTCTATGAGCAAAACCCAGAGATGTATCCCTCCACTTCTTGCATTTCTTGCTTCTTGCACGTCCACAGAAGGACGACACAGCTGGTGAAAAGTCTCCAACACAAATCTCAAGTACACTCTAGAATGGCTGAGAGAGATGGTGTTGGATAACCTGGAGAAAAGGAGGCTCAGGGGAGAACTTTTATCTCTCTAAAACTACCTGAAAGGAGGCTGTACCAGACTCTTCTTCCTAGTACAAGGATAGGCTGAGAGGAAATGGTCTCAAGTTGTACCAGGAGACATTTAGACTGGACATTATGAAAAATTTCTCAGCCAAAANCAAAGGGCCTCATGAGACACCTGTATCTGCCTCTCCAGGGCAGCAACAGAGTGTGTCATGGCACTGTCAGCCCTGCCTGTCTCACCCTGGCCTCAGCTTGTGCCCCAAGAAAGTGCCCAATGCTCAGGTCTGGGGCTGAGCTGGTGCTTCCACTGCCCTCTCCTGGCTGGGACTGTGAGACAGACTTGGCTGACTGACTGACTGACTGACTCTGTTGGCTGACAGACCCTGCCACCCCCTGCTCCTGGGTGCTGTCGGCCCCCATGGAGATCTGAAAGGGTGTTGTAAAATAAGGAGTTAACTTCAAAGTGTTACAAATTACAAGGCAGAGCTACTGCAGTAATTGAAGACCCAGAAAGTGCCTGTTCCAGCTGGCAGCACCGAAAACAGCACCAGCTGGACCCTATACCCCAATTAGCCCTCTCTCTCTAGGCATGGCCATGTCACAGATGTGGGGATCTGGGCTGCTCAGCAGCAGCGGAGATCCAACCAACCCAGGACGTATCTGTGTGGGCACTGTGAACATGTAATAAAATTTAACATTACAATTCTCATGTATTTTTAGCGTGTCCCCTGATACACATTATCAAACATCTCTGACCACATTCAGCTCTCTTCTTCCCCATTAGTATGGATGTTCAACATGCTGCACAGTGTTCTTTCTGGGGAAAGTGACTTTGCTAAGCTTCCTGTGCCCTGTCTACTCAAGCCAGACTGAAGAGTGTGAAGCTTTCAGAGTCTGGAGACAGGGACCACAGGGATTTGGATTGCTTGAAGGTGAATAGAAGAAAAACATCAGGGCTTAAATTTGAGTCTGCATCTCTGGGGAGTACTTTGAGAGAAAAGGACATTGATGGATGACAACACTAGGACACACCTATGCCGCTACTCTGCCTAACAGGCCCAGGAACACTAGTTAAGCATGTTTAGCAGTTCAGCATGACACTAATACAGAACCAGACATCAGTGCTATGCAAATATATCCCTTTCTAGGAATAAAATTCGTTTGGCTAAAAGTAGATCTTTATGAGAATAATTCCTCTGTTTTGGGCGTTCTAGTGCAGTTTGTGTTAGTGCTTGCGGTCAACATATCTTGTTTGTGAAACCTCTGATACCCATCTCCATCCAAATAGCTATTCTCTCAGCCAGGGCTTCCAAGACCACTTCGCATTCTCTTCCTAAAGAGAATATTTAAAGATTTCTTTTAAAATGGGCATAAACTCTCCAAGACGCTGAAATAGTTGGTCTACTATTACAAGCACTGCTTGAAGACATCTCAGACAGATACACTCACTCAAAAAATCTAGACGTGAATTCCTCTCGAAAGTCCTGGAGTACACACCTGATTACAGTCTGAAAGGTGTAGTGAGATGGAACTAAACTACAATCTCAAAAGTATTAGGGCACAAAAGAGGTGGATATTTTAATATGTTCTTAGCATCTCTGAATTTAGCAAGCTGGCCCGATCTTTCCAACTCCACACACAAGTTACCAGAGAGGCCATGTAGACACACATCAAGTATTTGTATAAGGAGTGTCATCATTTTTAAGTCTATGAGCAAAACCCAGAGATGTATCCCTCCACTTCTTGCATTTCTTGCTTCTTGCACGTCCACAGAAGGACGACACAGCTGGTGAAAAGTCTCCAACACAAATCTCAAGTACACTCTAGAATGGCTGAGAGAGATGGTGTTGGATAACCTGGAGAAAAGGAGGCTCAGGGGAGAACTTTTATCTCTATAAAACTACCTGAAAGGAGGCTGTACCAGACTCTTCTTCCTAGTACAAGGATAGGCTGAGAGGAAATGGTCTCAAGTTGTACCAGGAGACATTTAGACTGGACATTATGAAAAATTTCTCAGCCAAAAGGGTTACAAAGCATTGGAACAGATTGTCTGGGGAAGTTGTGGAGTCACCAGCCCTAGAGGAAATTAAAAGGTTAGTTGATATGTTGCATAGGGACATTGTTTATTGGTGGACTTGGCAGTATTAGGTTAATGTTCAGACTCAATGATCTTAGAAATCTATTCCAAATTAATCATTCTATGATTCCATGATTTTATTGTTTAATTCAACCATCTTCTTTAATAAAAAGCACTGTCATCACATATGCTTCTGNGGTTTTTTCGGCTCTGCTTCTTCAGAGAGAGGGAGACGGAAAGGAGTTATTCTGGGACTTTCAGCTTTTCCCTTCTTTTCTTCTGGACTGTTTCAGCATCAGAACATCAGAAGTCCATCAGGGGACCTTTTCATCACCTTGGAGGGGGGCCCCCCTACTCCCGACTCTGATGACTCAGCTCCGAGAAGAAGGAGAGAGACCACAGCCACAGAAAGACTCTAAAAATCTTTCAGGTTTCCTCTCCATAACGAGAGGTTTTATTATTTAGCATTTTTATTCTTTACCTGTGTGTTTGTTAAATAAATTGTTTTTATTTTCTCCTTTCACATTCCTCCAAGGAAAGTTTTTTTTCTTTCCTGAACCTTGGTGGGGGAGGGACAGCTGTAACCTGCCTTCCTTTGCAGGAGACATTCCTTTTGGACGTGTTCCCTAGATTTGGCCTAAACCACCACAGCCAGACACACATCACCTTCTTCACTTTGATGCTGTAGTCCAGGTAGGCTGCTGACATGTCTCTAAGCAGTTTGAACTGATACGCTGAAGGGTGTGCCTACTGCTCTTTGAGTAAGTGCCACAAGCTGTGACTGAGGCAGTGGGAGGTGATGTGTCCTTGTAAATACCTAATACTCTCAGTCTTAATTTGAGGTGAATCGGTTCTATTCTTTCTGTTCTGTTCCCTTCTGGAGTGCAGAAAGCAGGTGCAGAAAGACTTTCCTTCAGCTCCACACGTTCTCTGGTTCAGGGACAGAAGGAAGAATGTCTCATTTTGTTGTGCATATTTTTGGGGCTTGGAGTCCAGTGTTAGGCAACATATGCAATATTATTTTATTTCTCCCATGCATTTGGTGAAGCAGAGACTTCTATTGTTGGACATAACAGAGAGGACACCTTCGACAGGCTCTTCCATGAGATGAAAAAGTGGTCACCTGTGCCTTATATATGCAACTTATTCCTACCTATACAGGCTGGAACTATTATAGAAGGCTAATGTACCCTCCTGTTTAGAGGAAGGGTTTTCTTCTCAGGGAGAGCACAGACATAATGTAAGGAGGAACTGAGGATGCAATGAAAGGGATCAGAAGCGTAGCTTTCTTTGATTGTGGCTTGTGATATAACCTTGTTGAAAACATGGCTGATTTGAAATGCTATTGCCATGAAGGTATATATCTACAGAACCTTCAGTGCGTATAGGAGTAAATAAGTTATTCAGCATTTGAGATGATGGGTCTTATGAACAATGATAGCTACATCAGGAAACGCAGTCAGGCTAAAGATAAACACATATTTAATCACGAATCTCACTCCTATAGTCTGTGTGGAAATAATAAGAAAAATAAGGTTAAGGAAGTTAGTGGCAGAAATACATTAATGTAAGTTGCAGTCCAACATTTGTTTGATTCTTCATTCAAGAAGTGTAACTAAAAACTACAGGCAGTGCCTTCTCCGAAAATATGCCTCTCCTTACTGTAGCAAACTAGAGTCTAGACTCATTGAAGAACCTCCAAGAAGGACCTCACTCTTCATGCCCCAAGCCCTTGCTCCCCCACACTAATATCCAAATGTAAGTTACAAAAACATTTTTTATGCACCTTTTATGTGCTCAGTGATGTTGCTGAGGGACACTTTTTACAGGTTGAAGAGGTTTTCTTACAAACTCATTTCCGTCATGACTGCACATAGGAAATATAAAAGCCTACTTGTTCTAATATGTACTTTAATATTATACCCATATCTTAAACCCCATGAAATTCGATGTTATATAAAAAGTTAAATTTATGTGCGTTTAGATGTAACATAAAATAAAAAAAATATATAATATTACCACAAATAATTTCTGAATAAATATTCCTAAATACTCAAGGTAACATGGCTGAATGCATTATGAGGAAAGTTGAGCAAGAATAGATTTCTGACCCCACATTATTTTGACCTTTGTCAATGGCCTAGAAGAAATAAATTGACAGTCAGTAATTTAAAGATGACAAAGATTCTGTAATTGGTTAAATAATGAACTGTACAAATCATTGCCACAAGAAGATATGGTTCACTTGGTAAACTAGGACAAGAAGAATATTCCTTTCAAAACTAAACAATGCAAGCTGCGCACACAGAAAGACTATTTTAGGGAGAACTATACTAGAATGCAAAGACTCCAGAAGACTAAGCAGATAATTAAACAGGAATTTGCAATAGTCTCCAATGGAATAACTATAACAGATAATTAATAAACTAGGAAAGAGGAATAAAGAGATGCCTGTTACAGAGATCCACATCTTGAGAAGGGTCTTAAAACACTGGAGAGATTTTAAAACAGAAATAAAGCCATAGAATCATAGAATCATGGAATATGCTGGGCTGGAAGGGACGTAACAGGATCCCAGAGTCCAACACTTGGCAATCCACAGAACCCCAAGAATCACACCATGTGCCTGAGAGCATTGTCCAAATGCTTCTTAAACTCAGGCTTGGTGCACTGACCACTTCCCTGGGGAGCCTGTTCCGGTGTCCAACCACCCTCTAGGTGAAAAACTTTTCCTGACATCTAACATAAACCTCTTCTGACTCAGCTTCATGCTGTTTCCTTGAGTCCTGTAACTGGTCATAAGAGTGAAGAGATCAATGTCTGTCCCTCCTTTTCCCATCATGAGGATTTTGAAGACTGCAATGAGGTCTTCCCTCAGTTTCCCCTTCTCCAGACTGAACAGACCAAGTGACCTCAACCCTCCCTTGCCTGGTGGTGATGCTGTGACTGATGCACCCCAGGACATGGTTGGCCCTCCAGGGCACTGCTGACTCATATTCAACTTCCCATTGACCAGGACCCCCAGGTCCCTTTCCACAGTGCTACTCTCCAGCCTCTTGTTCCCCAGTCTCTACACACAACTAGGGTTGACTTGGCCCAGATGCAGAATCTGGCACTTGCCCTTGTAAAACTTGGATTGGTGATTGCCCATCTCTTTCAATTTGTCTGGCTCTCTACTGCAGAGCCTCTCTGCCCTCAAAGGAGTCAACAACTCCTCCCAAACCAGTGTTGTCAGCAGACTTAGCATTCTTTTGAGTCTCGCATTCAGGTGGTTAATGAAGATGGTGAAGAGAACTGGGCTGGGGATGGAGCCCTGTGGAGCCCCACTAGTGACAGATCACCAGTGTGATGTCACCCCATTCACTATAACCCTTTGTGCCTGACCCGTGAGCCAGTTGTTCGCCCATCTTGTAACACAGTTATCCAGCTGTGTGCTGGACATTTTGTCCAGAAGGATCCTGTGAGAGACACTATCAAAACTTTGCTGAAGTCTAAGAAGATTCCATCTACTGTCTTTCCTAGATCAGCTAGGTGAGTTACCCTGTCATAGAAGGAAACCAGGTTCAACAAGCAGGATTCTCCCCCCATGAACCCATGCTGGCTGTGACCTGGCCCGAAAATAATAATTCCTGTAGTTGAAAAAAATATATACAAACTCTCAAAAAAATCCTTAGTGTTTTTAACTTGCAGGAACTTCAAAGAGTCACTTGATCATACCCTTTAAGTATTTGCATGGCTGTACTTACAACTTAGGTGTACTTGAATGCCTTTGTAGGGATTTTTGTGTCACAATTCACTAGACAGTTGGCTGGATGTGTTAACTTTAATTATATTAGGAAATTACATTTCAGAGTAGTAGGAACTCTATTTGTGGTGTGCCTCGTGAAGGTGATGCTCTGCTATTTGATTAACAGGATCAAGTTTTTGAAAAGGACATTGAGAATGGCCATCCATGTGTAGAGGCCTGAATCTACTGCTGGCCATCCCATAAGACTACACTGCTAGTACCAGCTTACCAACTGTTTTTGAAGGTGTAGAGCCTCTTTTCCACACTGAAGAAGGAGAGGAGGGAAATGGCAGCTTGGATGAACATCATGGTTGTCTACTTTTGTGATTATAACAGTGGCTGGTTCAGAGAAATAAACCAAGCCAAGATGATGCCCAGAGTTCCAAAGGTGGTACAGAATTTGTACTGAACAACACTTCTGCAGGTAACTCAGGAAGAGGTCAGTTGCCATTTGGTCTGAAGAGGACCTAGACAAAAACATGAATAACTGGACCATGATGAAAACTTAAAATTAATATTTGAGGCAAGAAAACTATCAGACTTTGAGATCATGAAGAAAATCTAGTTCATCCCAAGTCTAACATAACTGAAAACAATTAACATTACTTTTTAATGTATTATAATTTAAAATTACCTTTTTAATGGAGAAAATTGCCAATATTTGTATTTAAACATCTCACTGTATCTTTCAGGAAATAATGTGTAATTTAAAATGTTTGGAATCATTTTCAATCTCTTCCCTATTGACTGAAGTACTTCTTAAGCAAATGTTTGCATATGTAATTAGAAAACTGTATGCCTGAATATATGCAGCAATCATATTTGCAGCACTGTACATTTTTGGACATTTATACCATTGAAATTAGTTGCCTCAAATATTTACTCTTATTATTTTGGTTTAAAATGTTATCAGAGATACTTCAGTTATACCAGAAATCTATGCTGTCTATGTTATTAGTTCATACACATATAGTATTACCTTTCTTTTTTTATCTATGTGCTTTTACTTCATTTTATTCTGAAGTCAAGGCAATTAAAAATTTCAAAATATTTCCTTATTTAACAGATTTTTTGCATGTGTGTGGGATGATGAGGAAAAACTTCATTGCTTTGAGTGATATATCTTTTATTTCTGTTTCAAAAACCACTCTACTCTCATGTTCAAAGACTAATCTGAATTCCCTGAATGTTTTAGCTTCAACATATGCACAACTGTCTTCCATGTCATGACTAACTATTGTGTTAACAGAGAAGTACATTGATACATAACTTGGACAACATTTATGAGTTTCTCAATCTAACCAAAGATTGTCATTCTATCTTCTAAAATTCTATGGAATTCTTATGTGTTTCTCAATGAATTATTAAAACTTTGAAATATATTGTTTTGGAAGAATAGGCTTGGGTGTAATGTTAAGATATTTTTGATGTCTTTCAAATTTATGTATCTAATGAACTGAAAGATTTCTTTGATGAAGTAATGATTTCTGCAGTGATCCCATATTCATTAAAAATGAAATATGGATTTCTTCATGCTGAAATGTTTTTTGTTTTACTGGCTGAAGTACCTTTGGTTGTTTACTGGGGCTCATGGGGCATATTTTCTGTATGCACTCTGACCACTCAAGCTTCAAACTCAGTTGCTAAAATTTATAACAGATACAAAATCAATGACAAATGTTACATTCTCCAATAACCCTGATTGCGCACAAATACCTTTAAAGTTTTATTTCTAATATGCTGTTCATTGACTTAACCAGTTATTAGCTTTTCTCTAGTAATAGGAAAGTGGTTCTAAAATCTGTATTTCAACAGCATGGTTCTTTGTCAAATAAGGCTTTAACTGAGAATTAAGACAAAACTCAGCATTACTTAGGTGGTGACTCAATATGGGTGAAATGTTAAAGTAACACAAGGTCAATGCCTCTTCACTTTGATAAGTGCTTTGATGAAAAACTCAGCCAAGAATATGTGTGGATGTATTTGTGCTTTCAAAGAAAATGAATTGAACAGAGTGAAAAAAGAAAATTTTCTTCCCAAGGAAAAAAGGCTATCTGTATGTCTGTGGTTTGAGATTAGAGGTAGTACAAGGACAATAGTGCTTTCATTGGTGGTGCTCTTCCCCCATTATAGCTTGGCCCCACAATGCTCCATTTATCAGGAATGTATTATGGGAGACAGTTTAAAAATATCCAAGTGATAGATATTCTTTTCCTGTTGTGTTTAGAATAAATGGCTTACTGTAATACTGGAATTGCAGAAGAATTTAGTTCAGAACTTCTGGGAAAATGAACTTAATAAGCCCTTAAAGCATTCATCTATTTCTAAGTCTTTTCAATGTTTTTGTTAGAAGACTAAGCCTATTTCAAATATCATTGTCCGTATTTTTCTAACATTTTTGAGGTATGAGTAACAAATGCACATTTTCCTCACCTCTGGTCCATTTTCCAGACCTTTGTATGTATCACAATTCTCATTTCTGGAATAGGAAGTCTATAGTTTTATCTTCTGAGCACAAGTATTTGCAGACTGAGTCTCATGAATTATACACCCTGATAAAAAATTAGTTTTACAAATGACTTGTGATTAATTGATGGGTAAATGATCCTGCATGCACTTTCCTTCTTGAAAATGGAAGATAGGAAATTCTTCCCTGCAAGAGAAAGGCAGGAGAGTTCACATTCTCCATAAGCAATTTTACTGTTCTAATCATGCTGACTTTCTGTTACCGCAGCCTAAGGAATGTACTAGATACAATGACAAAGGCCAGGTAAAATTAAAGGTGTGTAAGAGCCAAGCTGTCAATTTCTTGCCCATTTCCAGCAACACACAGGCACATCTACAGCAAGAAATGACAAATTGCATAGTTTCTGTGTACTTTATTAGTGTAGTTCTCCTTACCAGGTAAGTTTATTTAAGAGGCAGGTTTTGTAAACAGTGTCATATCCTCATAACACTTCCCTTTTGGTCACTGTTCATTCAGTAATTTGTTGGGCAAATACAAGAATCACCATTTTTCCTACACAGTCTTCATGTTACCAGCTTCACAGAAAAATGGAAACATAGGACATGCATCAACCATGAATGGAAAACAGAAAATACAGTATGCAGGTGTGAGCCCATGCATGGTGTTATTCTTGCATAGATTCCTCAGTGTACATCCATGTAAATGATTTCCTCATTTATTTTATAGGCTTAAGGTCTCACAGAAATAAGGTTTTGACAGGACTACAGTAAAACTCATAAAAATTTGAATTTCCCAATCAGTAGACTGCTGCACTCCTCATAGGTCTTTTCACTACTAGCTTTAAGCATAATTATTTAGGAGTTTAGTAAGACATAATATCCCTAATACATTAGGGGAAATTAATACCATATGAATGGAAAGGGTTCTGAATCTTAGAAGACAACCATATTCATATTTCCCGAATAAGCAGAGCAGACTGCTTTATTCCACAAATACTTCTGCATCTGTTCCAAATAATAGTCAGTGGTACCTTCTAAACATGAAACCATGGGGATTTTTTCCCAGTGGTATCATACAAATTAGACACTTAATCCCATTTTTTTATATAGCCAGGCAATTATTACTGCCTTCCTTGACCTCTGACAGGAGTCTTCTGTACAAATTAATCAAAAGAGCTTCTCTTCTTCTGCTTCTGCACATTTTTGGACTATCAGATGATACTGAGCTAGAAAGAGTCACAAAATTCCTTGGCTACTGACCTGGGATTCAAGATCTAATTATGTGGCCTTGAAGAGATATCATGCCATAGCTAGTAATGGTAGTTGGAAGAGGACCTGAGGTTTATGATACAGTAACAACTTGCCAAGAGCAAGTTTGACTAAAATCCATGGAAGTCACAGAATGTGTGGGTTGGAAGAGACCTGCAAGATCATCGAGTCCAACCCGTGCCCTAACACCTCAACTAGATCATGGCATTGAGTGCCATATCCAGTCTTTTTTTAAACACATCCAGGGATGGTGATTCCACCACCTCCCCAGGCAGTCCATTCCAGTACTTTACCACCCTTTCTGTAAAAAACTTTTTCCTAATATCCAACCTATATTTTCCTTGACGCAGCTTGAGACTGTGGCCTCTTGTTCTGTCAGTTGCTGCCTGGTGAAAGAGACCAACCCCCACCTGACTACAGCCACCTTTCAGGAAGTTGTAGAGAGCGATAAAGTCACCTCTAAGTCTCCTCTTTTCCAGGCTAAACAACCCCAGCTCCCACAGCCGTTCCTCACAGGGCTTGTGTTCCAAGCCCTTCACCAGCCTCGTTGCCCTCCTCTGGATGCGCTCAAGCGTCTCAACGTCCTTCCTAAACTGAGGGGCCCAGAACTGGACACAGCACTCAAGGTGTGGCCTCACCAGCGCCGAGTAGAGGGGAAGAATGACCTCCCTGCTCCTGCTGGCCACACCATTCCTGATACAGGCCAGGATGCCATTGGCCTTTTTGGCCACCAGGGCACTCTGCTGGCTCATGTTCAGCCAGCTATCAACCAGTACCCCCAGGTCCCTTTCTGCCTGGGCACTGTCCAGCCACACTGTTCCCAGCCTATAACGTTGCAGGGGATTATTGTGGTCGAAAAATTCTCCATCTCTCTTTATAGAAATACAGACTGAAGAATATTCAAGGGAAAAATAATTTGCATTCTCTTAAAAATCCTACTCCTATAGGCCTAAAGTACCTAAAGAGTTGACATTTATCAACCTTTATAAATGAAGTTATTCTAGTGTTGCTTATTTCAAAATAAAAAAAAATCTTTGTTCTGTCTTAGAGTTCTCAGATAATACAAAAGTAATCTCAGCTATTTGATCCTATACAAGTAAAAAAGGACAAAACCCCTTTGAACATAGCTGTGTGTTCACCCATTTATTCTGTCTAGATAGATACATTACGGCACCCTTCTGAGTGAATACAAGGTGAAGCATTCAGCATTATGATAGTGTCTGAATTACCTGTGTTGTATGAACTCACTGAACAGAAATTAATTTTATAAATTTCATATATCTTAATACAGAGTAACTGAAACCTTTATCTGACTATCAGTAGTAAGCAATGAATTACTATATTCTCTATGATTTATCATATAATTGTTTGCCAAAGTTGTTAGAACATTTCCAGAAAAGATGTTTTGTGTCTTATAAATATTTTCAGCTTACACCATAAATTTTTTTCATATGCATATTTACTCCTTAAACTAAGAAAAAATTGCATCATTTCAACTATTAAATGTCACTTCAGCACAGTATTTTGTCTGCACTGTAGTATGTCAATCAAAACCATAATTCCCCAGCTACATTTCTGCCTAAGAGCTGAAAACATAATGATCAGATAATGATATTTACAATACTGTGAAGGAGTGAGTTCTAAGTAGAGCCTTACTGTAAAAGAAAGGTTCTGCCCTTTTTTGTTCCCCTCTCCTGTCCCCATTCATCCACAGTCTTAGAGAAGGGTTTTTCTTGCCTATTCTTTGCCAGCTGGTGAAGAGGCTGATGACTAGCTCTTCTTACAGTCTGCAACCTTATCAAAGACTGGATATTATTTGAGGGTTACTCTTATCATCTTCTTCTTCAAAAAAGACACCGTTCAACTTTATTTCTAAGAAGATATTTTGGCTCTGGGGACATGCTTTTCCTTTTCCTTCCTAGTGGGCAGAACTGATTCTAGACCAGACAGAATTTAACTTTTGTCATGCTCTGTGAAGTTATCATTTGCATAAGAATAAAAATAATAATTCCATATAATCTTTGAAACTATTTGCTTACTTTTCTGTGGCACTGATATTTTGGAGAAAAAGATAAAATTATTTGTTTCCAGAGATAACAGTGTGCCAGAATGGAATGTTTGTCTAAAAGAAGGAGACAAATTCTGCAGCTTCAAGTATTCCTCTCTTTGAAACTTCTACTGTATTCCACTAATTTGTCACATCATGACATCTGAGTGATTCCTGAATCTTTTAATAGCTGGAATTAAATAGAAAACTAGAGGTGTAGTCATCCTGCCTTTCATGTTGCAGCGACCTGTGCTGTTTCTTTAAAAGAACATCAAATAATTAAGAATATATCCGAGCAGGAAAGAGGTGAGAAGGAGAAAGCTACTTACGGAAAGCTAGAAAGAAGGGCATGAAAATTTTTACCTCAACATAGTAACAATTTTGACAAATACATTTCATGTTTATATCTTATATTGCTAGTACCAAATAGACAAACATAAGTAGAGTATCTGTACATGTATTTGAGTTAAAAACACTTATTGTTCTATTGACAAGTAGATTCATTTTACCATGGAATTCTTGGGACTGTTATAAAAGTATCCAAGGTACCAGCAGGTCTCATTTTGAGAGAAAATAACATCTTTTCAGGCTCCATTAGTGTGACATTTTAAAACTCATTATGTTCAGTAGGATTCTGAATGAAAGCATGTGTTTTTAACATACGATGTTCAATATCTAGCAAAGATAATATATACATAGATTATATGGCTCTGTGGAAAGAGAGGGATTTGCAGCTTTTTTCATGCTTTTATGACCTGAGATTGTTCATGATTATAGTAAGGTTTTGCTTCTCTTCTTTTCTCGGCTGAAATTAAAAAGATAATATTCATCCCCTAGAAAACTTCACGTATCAGGGCAGAGATATAACAATCAAAGCCTATGGAGAGAATTCCCTGTAGTATGACTTTGAAATTAGAGTAAACCCATCTGAATGATGATAAATAAACAGAATTCTTAAGCGTATTTTGGGGTTTTTTTTCACATGATGGCATATAGGAAGAAATCAATGTCTCAGAGGGTGAAACCCATGGATGCTTGGTTTGGTTTTGATTTTTAACAGAAATAGAGCTTAATACTAAACACCATGGTGCCTATTTAGACAAGCTTATTTTCTGAAAAAAAAAATTAAAAATATTTTTTATTCTAAAAAAAAAAATGGACTTATTGAAGTCTAATTAAATGTTTTAAATGAGATGATTTTGTTAAATGTTTTAAATAAGTGAAACATAGCTTTGGCCTCAAAATGAAACATAAGAACAGCAGAGGCAGTAATGATGAGTTACAGTGGACTGCTACTTTCTAGCATCAGAAATATTTCCTATGTCATGATGCCACAGCTAGATTCTCGGCACACTTTTTCAAATGTAGAAGTGTGGCCTTTGTTATTGTGAAGCTCTTGGCCAAGTGAAAAGTTTCTAGTTTATTTTATTTTATTTTATCTTACTTTGTTTTACTTTATTTTATTGTATTTTATTTATTAATTTAACTATTTCCAATGAGTACATTTATTTACCAATGTGATCATTGTCTATTCCCTCAAAAGCTTAAATTAAGCTCTTGATGTCACAGTAACTGGAGAATTAAGATCCATGTTCTGAAAACAAGTCAGAATAAATACTTCTACTTCTAAAATAGCTATGCATCTATAGGTTTTGTGAACTCCTGAACTCTCCTTGAGTTCTAAAATATTAAGTTCCCTCTTTGAACATAGTGTCAACTGTACCAAGAAAACAGAAATAAATAGACATGTTCCTGAATCCCTCTTGACCTGTGGAATTTGTCCTTCAGGATAAGTATGAAATTCTCAAAAGTCACTAGGGGACAGCAAAGGAGAAAAAAAAAGAAAAGAAAAGAAAAGGAAAGGACAACACAACAAGATAGAGGGGCGTATTTATCTCTAAAGCATACAATGAAAGAATGATGTGCCGCCTGCTGTAAATATCTGAATCCCTTTTGTTCTCCCATTCTTGTAGTGAATTTGAAGTTCATTTGAGAGTCCTTGGCTTCGCTGGAAATGAGGTCCCAAAATCGGTATAAACGCAAGTTTTCTTGAAGTACAGTTCCTGATCTCAAGAGAAAATTCCATAATTTTCAAATGAAAGAGTAGGTGAATGTGGAGCTTGCTTACTGCATCTGCCACAGCATGGCATTTAGGGAGTTCATTGTTATAAGCAAAGATAATGAAAACTATAGCTCCTGCACAGTGTTCCTAGCACCTCCAGATCAGCTTGTGGTGATTTTCTGACTAGAAAAAACACTGTTTCTTGTCCTGAAACTTTTTTTATTTACTTCTTCACACACTAAAAATGCAAAGCCATAAAATTAAGGTGCAATTTCATGGAGCAAGGAGAAAACCTGATTATTTTACAGCCTTTTTTGTTGAAAAAATTCAATTTTAGAAGGAAAAAAAAAACCCCTACATTCATGTGCATTTTTAGTACATTAATGGATATCATTCTACCAGAAGAAACAGATGATAAACAATATTTTTAATCATGTAAAAATTATTTGTTAAAGAAATGCACATAGATCTGTAATAGTAAGTCTTCTAATAAAGATGCTATTAATGACTTCCTTATAATTTTATACCACTGTGATCATGATCAGCATGGCTTTCATTACACCATGTGACTGGTATAGTATATGAAAAGTATAAACTGATATATATATATGAGACAATAGGTCTTGGGCGATTGTTTACCACATGTCTTGTAATTTATTTTCTAGAATTCCTTTCAGCCTCCTCAGTCATTTTCATTGATGATATTCCTTTGCCAGTAGCTAACCAGGAAACAAATTTCAAAACCAACCATCCAACCAAAAAAATTCACAGAATCTTAGCTTTTCTTTTTCAATTCAGTTAATTAAGGATTAAAATATTCTAAATATATTTTTCCTAGCAAAAATATCTAATTGGAGGTTAAAAAGAGGTTTAAATATCTGTCCTCCTTTAGCATTGCTCCTAAAACATGTTATTTTTATGTCATCCTTCTACTTATTAAAGTAGATACTTTCATTGTGCATCAAACACAGAGTATGTAAAGCTGACATGGATAGAAAATAGAACCACAAATTGTTCCCACTATTGGCAGTGTAAAATAGAAGACTAAATGATTACTAAGAAATGTTATAACCGAAAATATTTTAAATGTGTGTGAATTACAGAACATCTTCAATAAAGAGATGGGTTTTTTTAAGATATGTAAATCAAAGTTGATTCTGTTTCTTATTTCCCACTCTTACTCATTCCAACCAATAGAGCATACATGAATTTTGTTCTGAGTTTTTCGAAAATAGGAACATTCACCGGTGTATCATTTTTAGATCATTTATTTTGTTTAATTTTTATCAAATAGTTCTCTAAATATTAGTAAGAGGGGGTGTCATTATTCTTTTGGTTTGCTTTCTTTTATTTGTCTATAAGCCTCAAAAAAATTTCTTTTTAGGAGTTACATTAATGTAGTTTTTTGCAGTTGTAAACTCCCTGTGAAGATACATCATTTTTAATATTTCTCTAAATAATCACCAATCAATTTGGAGTGACAAGGAAAAAGTAAGGCTCATCTATGGTTTGCTTCTGTGTTTTTTGTTTGTTTGTTTGTTTTTTGACTTTTGTTGTTGTTGTTGTTGTAGTACAATCCAGCTGAGTAAATCTATTAGTTACAAATATTTCATAGAGTCTAGACATCCCAGTGTTATCAAAGCTATACAGTAGGTAGCCCATGCTGAGATGCTGTAATAGAAATCTGTGTATGTCTCTTTCTTTGCCTGGATAGCTTTGTTCAAATTATAGTAGAATTTGACAGGAGATGAAAAAAATGCCATTTCCATAAGATCAATAAAAATTTTATTCTAGATTGATGAAGTCTTTATTAATGTAAATGGATGACACTTTAAAATAGGCTATTACTAATTTGTGCAGCAAAGAAAAGGTGCTTTATGCTGCTCTATATTTCTGATCTACTGCACAAATCATAGATAGCATCAATACATACGTAAAGAC
This sequence comes from Dryoscopus gambensis, assembly GCA_013389985.1. Taxonomy (NCBI): domain Eukaryota; kingdom Metazoa; phylum Chordata; class Aves; order Passeriformes; family Malaconotidae; genus Dryoscopus; species Dryoscopus gambensis. Next base: position 27,494 of record WEIT01009663.1, on the reverse strand, counting down.
ACCAGAATATATTCATTTATGTTTAACCAAGAAAGAGCTGCAATCTGATTTTTACTTTGGCCTTCCATGTTTGTTTTTTTTTTAAATAGTGTAACATTAACCTAGTCATATAGTGAATAACAGAAATAAAAAATTAAAAAGGATCAGAGCAGAATAGCTTCAAACATTGTCAGGGTAACTGTTTTGTGAGAAACACCTCCCACAATGTATGCTAAATGATATTGACATGAGAATAACAGCTCAGTGGTTGGAAAACTATGGTACATCTTTGCAAATAATAGAAATAAGGTAGTGTGGGCAGGTTACATTTAGTGTCATACCATGCTTCTTATGTTACAGATTAACAATCTGCATCTTTATCTAAGTAGCCATTTGTTCACAGAGCAGTAGAAAATTTTCTGCCCACATCTGCTAATGGAGAGATCACAGCTGGAGTATTTCTACTCATGTTTAGAGCAAGAAGAAAACAAAATGGAATGAAAGATATTCTGAAAGCACAAGAACAAGGGAGTTTTAACTACAAGTACTAAAATGATTCCTGATTTCTTTCTGACACAGTAATTTCCTGGAGCAAGTTCAAAAATGTCTTCTTGGTTTATTGTGATGCCCTCTGTTGAAGACAGTGTTTTGTGAAAATTCAATTTGAAGTGGAGTTCAAAGCAAGGGGAGAAGTAGATTAAATGAATGCACTTTCTCTAAATAGAAACTGTGGTGATATGAAATTCCATTCATGACTGTTTTCCAATAAAGATCCATTAGTAAGGTAACAAATGACCAAAAAAAAGCATATGAAAATCTCAGTAACAGGTAGAATTTCCTCCATGAAAGCTTAATTGCTTTATCTTTGCAGTAAGACATGGAGATTCTGTTTTGCCTAATTGTAAGATAAGCACTTCTGCTATTCATTGACTCTTCCATTTGAAATGATGAGCTCTTCATTATACGACCACAAGATATAGAAGTTGAAGGAAGAGGTGATACCAAAGGAAGGTAGACTTCAAAGTAAGTAACTTGATAATATTCACAAAAGAGAAGAAAATGTACAAGTCAAACAAACACGTGGTTGAAAATGGTTGTAAAAATCATGCTGTTGCTGAATAGCAGTTTAAGTTACTTTCACCAGACTAACAGATCTCTTCAGATACACACACTGCATCCAAATTTTTATTACAGTACAAAAAATGCCTCAACCTGGCCTCTCTTTATACATGCAAGTGTTTTTATACATGCAAGACTAGTACAGTGTTACCTAAATTACAGCATGGAATATTGCCCCTAGTTCTATCTTCTGTGTCATTTCAGAGAATACTCAACTGTGCTAAAATGCATATTTATTAGATATCTTTTCCCTCTGCTCTTAATTGAACTGTTTTCTTAAAAAAAAAAAAAAAGCTCTGCATTCACTGTTGACAACATTTGTTCTGCTGTAATAATAGAAGAAATGGCATTCACAGACAAGACACAATTGGCACTTTATTACTGTAATCAACTAATTGTGCAGGCTCTTCTGTGCTTTATGTGGTATCTTTAATAAATGAAATCCTGAGGTAAAGAAATAGCAGACTGCTACTGGAAGTCAATTGGTCACAAACTGGACATAAAGGCATTCATCCACTAGAAAATGAGTCTTGATGCTCCTGACAGGGCACTACTGCAGTGACATCACTGTGACAGTGACAGTGACAGTGACATCACTGTCATATGAGTGGGATTGAGGTCAAGTTGCCAATAAACAGCCAATGTTAGGAATATAAAAGTCACATGACAATAGAAATAGCACCTTGAGTGCTACTTGTAATCTATCTATTGATTACAAATTGCACTGGTGGGGTCAAGTGCAACCTGCTGATATCTGCAGAACAATTATTGATAAATGATTTGTATGACCCGACAAATTATAATGTACAAACAGATCAGTTGTAATGTTAGTGGCATCAAAAAGTCAAATAACATCTTATTTTTCACTTAATGTTCCTCAGTTTTTCAGTTTGACCTCACCAGTGGAGTATTGATTTTCAGCTACTCGTTGACTAGAAGGGGATGGACATGAGGTGTTACTGTCACCTTGACATTTTCTCCGTAAGAAGTTATGCATGGTAAAGATTTCTGGGCTGAACTTAGATTAAAGAGAAGTCATATGTCAATAACAGTCTCATGGTTTCAAAACAAGCAAAATCAAACTCCTAGAAGGATTAAACACTAAATATTTAAAACAGCAGATGTCTAGCTTGGTCCCTAGACACAGCTATAATTCAATGACTGAACAAAACTGAGGATAGTGAGTTGAAATAAAAGTACTGAGCAGCAATACTCAGTACCTCATCAGAGGTTTCAGCTATAGTGCACATTATTTATTAAACTGTCAATCTGCCATAACTAGAATAGCATTAGAGTTCCACAGCAACCAGCGCAGGATCATCTGGGAGAGCTGTATCAGTAAGTCTTGAAATCATTATCCAGATGCTTCAGGGTAAGGCAGTGGCTGCCAGTAAAGTCAGTGATCATTCTGACTAATTCTGACTAAATACGGACATCTTTTTTCTTTTCACACCAGAGCAACTGGTAATCACCATGTGGAATAAAGCAACAATAGACTGGGAGTTTAAAATGGAAATGTCATCCATCCCTACAAGCATGATAGTGACAGTGAAAACCACTGTTGTTTCTCTCAGGTTTTGAAAATGCCCTTGACAGAATAACAATCAGAAGAATTTTTTGAAAGGAGTCCTCCCTAAAGGTAATCTGAATAGTGAAGACCACACTGACATAATTTTCTTCTCACAGGCAAAATTAAGAAATATTCAGAAAATAAAGTCAAAGTCTACATATACTCCTTGCCGCTAACCAAATTCATTAGTACTGGGATTCGGCAAAAGCATCTATAGAGATTTCTCTTCAGGCAAGTAAATGGCTGTTCATTTTAAATTGGTAAGTTTTAGCAGCAAAGCTGAAACATGAAACCAAACAAGGCAGTATTTTTGGACAGGTTTAGTTTATTATTTTGTGGGTTAAAAGACAGGTATCATATCCATATATGTGAAAGTATGCTATTTATTACAAATGGTTTCATCTCAGAAGAGTCCTATTGTTAGCAGAAAGCATGTTAACCTTATTGTAAAAATTGAAATTTAAGGACAGTCCTAATATCACATGAATACCAAATGAAACATGCCTAAAACTGGAGTCACACAGAGGACAGCAACAGTCATCACATTACTGTACATTAGAGTTTTACCACTTACTGGTAAAAGCAGCATAGCTGGAATGAAGATATAGGTCTTCAAACAAATAGCAATTACTCTGAAATTGCTCTTACCACTTCTCTATATGTCTGAGTCTTCTTTTAGAGCTGTCACATTAAATGATCAGCCAGTCACCCATAGACTGTCTTCATGCTCTTGGTACAAAACAGTTAAATGTCTTAAATGGTGAGTCTCAAAGCATTGCCTATAGCTGGTATCAAAGCAACGCTCCTGCGAGCTGAGCTGCACCCGACATCTGCTGCATACATCAAATAACCAACCATCCACAAGCATTTTGTATGGACAGTTTAAATACAATGAATGGTTAAGACTGACCCATTGAACATTACTAAGACATTCTCTAGGTAAATCTTCAGTCATAGAACATCAGCCTCACAACATGAGATACAATTAAAGGTCATCTGCTATGGCAGAGAACATATGCTGATGTTATCAAACATATGGAGGAAAAAAAAAGGAAAATTACCCTGAACACAAGGCAACAAAATAAAATAGTGTGGGTACGATGCTGCATCTGTCATACCCCTGGATGTGAGTGTGCAGCAAAAATTTACCAGAAACCTCACAAGTTTTAAGTTGACAGGGGAAGTTTTTGACAGTGTAGAATATGCCATAAGTATCAAAACACGTTATTAAAACCTGAAAAATGCCAGTATCATTGTGAACATTCTACTGGCAACACTACACTACCAAAACAAACAAACAAGCAAACAAGTAATTAGTTTCAAATGATATCTACTTAAATACAGGAATCCTTGACAAGGCTTCCCACAAATCTCAAAACAGTTTTCCACAGAAATTTTCTTTAAGGGAAATTATCCCTTGAGCATAGCTCGGCACTGAAATGAAGAGATTGTTTCTAACAGCCACAAAGTAGACCAGCTGCATCTGTAGCAGCTTTGTCATCAGTTTCACAGATGTTTGCAAATCTTAGCTGTTCCAGCTGTTTGATGGGTGTTCATGTCTTCTGTGGTCCAAGGGACTTGAGTTGCACTTCAAATTCTTTCTCGCTGTTGTATGGGTGTGACACCACATGGTGTCAGGAAGTTATGAGGATGGGCAAGTACATGAGGAAGATGTCCTGGGAGCATAGGTGACAGCATGACAGACAGGGTAGGGATGTCACCAAACAGAGGTCCGGTCCCCAGTACTTGATGGAGGAGAGCAGAGAAAGATCAGTGACAGTAACTATGTTAGAAAAGGTCCTGGGTTGGCTGTGGAGGGTCATGGGGATGGGCAACATGTGGGGGTCTGGGCACTAAAGTACAGCATGGGCACCCCTAAAGCACAACCCAGGCAAGAGCCAGGACAAAGGGCCTCAACTGCAGTGCAGTCCTTGCAGGAGAAATATTGGCCCAGAGAGACTGTTCCCAGGCCCTGTCCCAGGCCACTCCACAGTAAAGCTGGCCCTCACCACCTGCACCTCAGCCCTGGGAGAAGGAAAGAGTTTGAAAATTCCTTTCGTGCGTGGCTGTCCCGGTTTGAGACAAATTGGAGGAAAATATCCTCTGATAGAAGGCAGGTTTCAGCTGCCCCTCCCCCACGAGGTTCGGGGGGAAAACAAAATTCCTCGGAGGAACAAGTGAAAAAAACTATTTATTTTAAAAACACGGGGCACGCAGGCACGGGAAAAGAATAACGCTAAATAAGAAAACCTCTCGCTGTGGAGAGAGCATAGGTAAATTTCAGAGTCCTTTGTGTGTGTGGCTTTCTCCTCTCCGGAGCTGGGGTTCGGCGTGGGCCCCTCCGGGCCGCGGTGGAAAGGCCTCCCAGTGAGGTTCTGATGTTCTGGTGTCCCGAACAGTTCCAGAAGAGAAGAAGACGACAAAGTCCCAGGGCTCCATACTTTAGCTAACGAACAAGAAACTAGCTAAAAAGCAAAACGAATGTAACTTTCTTCCCTGAAGGAAGCCAGCGAGCTTATCTCTGTCTTTGAACACAGCGCCGAAGGAATTCCACCGGCTTCCCCCTCCCTCTCTCTTAAAGGTACAGAAAGGCAAAGGATTCATCTCTGGGCATAGAGCAGGCGGTAGAGGATACAGCATCATACAGTCACCCCAGGACGGCTGCTTTTCTAGACTAGATGAGACTTGAACCCTTACCTCACCATAATCCCAAATGAAATGTTATTGCTTTTTTGAGGCTTGCAGATAGGTCAATATTCTTCATTACTGGAAGCAGAAAAGAGAAATGTGACTGTATGACTCTATAACCTATGTGAGTGTAAATCAGTTTTTCTTATTATTAGTGCATGTGAAAACTGTCCCCTTGTATCATAAGCCTGCAGAGACCTAAACTACTGAGAGCTAGCACTGCCTCTCTCCACTAGAAATAAATTTGTATCACTGAGAATATCCATTAAGGACAAAGCAATATGAGAAAATTGGATGCCCTGAATATAGACTGTATTAAATGTGAGAATATGACCTACATACTTCATCTACAAAACAAATTGTTTGCTCAGGTGCTTTTTAACTTTATCCAGATATAGCTGAATTGCATTTCTCAGCTACCAACCATACTTGGTGTGCGAAAAACATCTCCTATGTTTAGAATGGAACACACAGAAGCCCCCAGGAGCCTGTTTCCCTCTGCCTTGAAGATCCTCTTAGTAGCAGGCATTAGTTTAGAATTACAGAACCAAACTCAGTCTCACAGAGTATATGTAATATTTCCATTGAATGCACCTCAAATGTTCCCAATAATCCTATGGGTAGACAACTGAGGACCCAGACTTTGAATTTTCAGTTCACTTTTAATTTAGGGGTACCAAAGGAATAAAAACAATGTTGAAAAATTGAGCCAACACCATCCATTTAAAATTCCTTCTGCACATTTGAATCTGACGTGTCTTTGTCTTGACCCTGCAAAATCTTTATATGCTGCATAATAGAGTTAAGTTATGAACACAGTGGAACTTCTTGATGTAACTGAACACAGAATCATAGAGTCACAGACTCATTTAGGTTGGAAAAGACCAACAAGACCATCAAGTCCAACCATTAACCTACTACCAACTGATTCAGATGACAATGGATTTCAATGCTGATCAAAATCACAAAAAAAAGTCAGTCTAAAATCACTATATTTCAATGACTAGAAAGCAGTCTTTATAGAGGGTTTTGATGGTTTATAAAAATGGGATTCTAAAATAAGTAATTGCCTACACACAAAAACTTAGAAATTGAGGTGATAGTGGAATTATCATCATATTTGTATAAGAATAGTCAAATTCTTATACCTTCTCATAAGATTCCTAAAGGGTTTCACTTTTTTTCTTGATCAGTCATGGAATACACAGAATTTCACAAAATTTTTAGGAAAGATTATCAGTTAGTGCATAGAATCAGATTATTGCTGATTAAGTTAGGAGTGATATTGTAAAAAAATAGTTTGGTGTTCAAAAGCATAATTTACTGCCCGTAGGATGGAACAGGGAACAAGGCTGATTCCTGATAATGAAGTACTGCTTCTTAGATATTCAAACTAAAAATGAGACATGTCTCAGGAACAGCACTTCAAAACAAAATCCAATGTAGAGCATCCATGATGAAATATCTTGCAGTGCAGTTCCATTGAATGGTAAACTGTTTATGAGAACTGAATCATTTTCAACATAGAAAGAGCAGTCTTCAGTCTCTCTCCTTGTTGAAGTTTAAGCACTGAATAATCAAAGAGGCCATTAAAAGTGGTGGTTAATAATAACTATTTGAAAAGCTCATGTGAAAGCAGATAGTGCTTCCATGTGACTGTCTGCTTTGTGTATGCCCTGGTATCAATATACTGTAGGAACAGCATATGGTTTCTTTGATGGAAAGTAATGGAAAATGACAGACTGTTTGAAGATGCTGTGGTGCCAATTTCATGAATAATGCATTAGGGTAACAGGTATAATCAGTGCAGTTTAATAGTCTGCAGCCTCCAGAGATACAACAGCAGCATACAGAGGAATTACCCTTGTACTTGGACCACCTGACACTTATCTTTTTTTTCACTTGATTTTATTTGATTGAGATTACACTAAAATATGTCTTTTAAAAGGCAGAGTCAGAAACAAAAATATTATGTTCTGAATCAGAATTAATTTAGTATACATGTTCTATGAAATTTACCTTTTAATAAGAAGCACAAATTTCAAAATCCCTTTTCTCTGTTTTAAATTGAACATAGGTTTTAGAGCTCAAAATTTATAGGAAGAACAATTTTATGGTTGTCATTCATGCACTGAAACCATTTTCCATATTGTGGAATGCCTTCATGCCATTTCAAATGATACAGCACACTGCACATATACCAAAATTGGTTTTAATTTGATTATTTTCCTATACCAAAAGAAAGTCTAAGAATAAACTAAAAAAAATAAAACCAACAAACCTGTCTTGCAGAATTCTGCTAAAAGATTTTGCATGAAGAATATGCTGATTCGTATTTAATGATAATAGAAAGGCTCTGTGAAAGAGATTTACATTTAGGGACACATAATCCTCTTGGCACTCAGGTCTTACATTATTATGTCATGACTCCATAGCAATGAATATGAATTAGGGTAAATGACTTGGGACACAGGATTACAGTCCTAGTACTTACATTTTTACTCAAGGAAAGATGCCTATGTTTCTAAGTTAAAAGTTCCATTTCCTACCTGACAAATGAGCTACAGTGATGTATGTCCAGGTTTCAACTTTATGAATCTACTCTGATTGCTATATATCTGCTTCTGAAAAGATACCTTGGCAGATCTCACTTTAAAAAAAATGCATGATGGCTTTTTAAATAGCATTCTACAAGTCAAAAGGGCAGTGAGTATTAATTTTGTATATGTATAGATATATACATTCATGTGTATTCATATAAATACACATCCTACAAATAAGAAAAAGCAATTGCAGTCTAGGATGGGTTAATGTAGGAAACATTTTTGAAATGTAAAATTAGGTGATCTAAAAAACATAAAGTCAGTCATCACAAATAAGCTGCTATAGAACACTACTGCTCATTAAATGAAATATGCTGTGTTATAATAATCTGTTCTGGTCTTTCCACCCTTTCTTCACTGCAGTTATAATTGCCTGTATGAATACTTCATGTCATGCAGCCTTTAACCAGTATATGCAAAAATCCATTACAAAATTTTGGGCCAGATTGCTATATTTTACATTTATATCAACTTTAGAACATCTAGGGTTTTTAATTCTGAATTCTTAGGAGCTCAAGTACTGTCATTCAGTATTGGAAACAATGTTTCTTATGATGAAAATATTTTTTATTCATACATTTAGTAAAATTCTAGTCTTGTAAAGAGTAATACATTTGAACATGAAAAATAAAAGTTTCTCCTTTCTAAACTGGCCTTTGTAAATATATTTCATTCACACCTGGGAAATTTTGCATCCGGGAAAGGTGATTTCAGTAACAGACTACAACCCTTTTTTTCCCCTACAAATTGTGTGAACCTGTTAGGACCTTTCAGCTACCCAGACAGTTTGAAACCATCCTTTTATTAAAAACTCCCTTGTCAGCCCTGTCTAACATTCAAGAACCCTCTATCATTTATATGTCAGCCATTTCTGACAGAACCATAGCTGATTTTTATTGTTATTGTTTTCTTTCTTGGCAATAAAGATTTTCTAATGCTAAAAAGTTCTGGTGTGTTCCTACCACAGTGAAAACCATAGCAGATACAGGAGTGGTTGTAGGCCTGGAGGATTAACTTTGTTAGTAACATCTCATACCATTTAGTTGATTCAGAATAACTGCAATATTCTTTATAATCTAGTTTTTCTGTTGGATTAAGGAAACAAATCAACAAGGGATAGACGGAATCATTTCTCCATCTATTGTATTCATTCCATTTCTGAACTTTTAAAATTACTACAAAATTGTATCACTTGCCTGAACTTATTTAACTGTAACAACAACAAAAAAATGCCCAGCCTAAGAGTATCAATTGCAGCTTCCAGTGGTGTCACAGCAGCATAAAAGTCGTGCAATGAACAGTTAGCATCAGAATAGCTGAGAAAAGTTTAATATGACCAACTGTGTGATATTCACAGTTGTTTAGTACATGTCCTCCATATACTATGCATGAATATCAGAAGAAAGAAACAAGAATGCAAAGCACATGTAAGAGCTTTCATGGGACTGCAGAGTTTAACACAGGGAGTTCTGCCGGGTCAGATTTAAGCATGGAGTCAAAAGCTAAAATCGCTGGTTTGGAGTTTGAGGTAAGAGAAAACAGTTTTTCTAGGGCAACCCTACAGCAATCATAAGATATTTTAAAAATATTGCTATGCAAAGAATTACTGGTGAAACTCTATTGTCCTGTTGGTTTAAAATGACCAGCAACAAGATAAAAAATTCCCTGCACAGAGGACTGCATTTGAAATCCCCTGCAAAAAGTTGTATGCCCAACTACAACACAGTTACATTAAGTTCCAGGCATAAATAACAGCAAAGAAGAATGTAGATGTCTTCTGACAGCTGAAGATTTACCAACCCATTTGCAGTAGACTTCCCTCCTGTTAAGTGAGGGTGTGTAATATCATACAGACCATTTGTTATTCACAAGATTCACACTGAGAGCTTGGGCCTACTTCAAAGATTGCCATTCTGTGGTTGTGGGTTCATGAACCATCAAAGGAGATTCTTCAGGTCCACCTCTCAGCATGGAAACCTGTAAGCAGATGGAAGTTCATGACATACCCACCAGAGTTGGTATGAGCACTGGTACTTCTAAACTTACGTCAATACATTGCAAACATTAATGATTCATAGCCAACCAAATTGTGGTCAGAACAACTTCAGGAACTTTATATCACTTCATACTTCACACTTCTGTGGGAGGGCTGAAACAGCCCTTTGCAATGCCCTTGGTGATTCTGAAAGTAGATGTGGTAGAAGTGTACAGAGAAGCAATAATTTTCCACAGCAGGCCAGCATGGAATTGCCCAGCAGAGCCAAGTAACCAGCTGGCTCTAGTGGCTCTTTCATGCATGCACTCACACTTATCTGACATTTTCTAATCTGGGCAATTCAGTAGCACAGCAGAAACTGGAAATATTGTTATCTGCTCTACTCAACATTGGTCTTTTAGTTTTGCCTTATCTTAATGTCTTTATTTTTGTCTTTACCTTCTTACTTCTGGGTGAAAGGGAAGCCAGAGGGTAGATGGCCTGACTATTTTAGCTTTTCCATTTCTTCTACAGCAGGGAGGAGATTGGATGGGAAGGGCAGTGCAGTGCTTCCTTTATCACCAGAAAAATATGTGGAGAGATGAAAAGTCTTAAAGATCTGTGAAGGCACAATGAACTGCTCTGTTGCTTGTACAACAGCCTCTCCACAGCCCCCTGACTCTCAAGAGCAAAGATTCCTGTAAGGAGTGCAGACAGACTCTTTCCTTTGTTGACCCTTTCCAGGGATGACTGATTGAACAAGAACTCTGAATAGGATGATTCATCATCTGATGAATATTCCTTATGCTTTCCATCTCACTGTGGCATAGAAGCCACAGCTGCAGAGGCTGCACAAGAAGGTTGAGCTGCCAAAGACATTCTAGCAAAGAGGGGATTTAATGAGGCTGGGTTATGTAATGTGAAGGAGAGGAGTGCCAAAAACAGATGACTGAGATGCCCTGTGGAAATGTCAGTGTCTCACTAGCCTTCACTGACTGAAGAGGGCATCAAAAGTTCCTGCCAGAGCAGTGGGAAAGGCCTTTGAGTACTGTAATCCGTCATGCTGAAGGGCAGAGCCTACGAACACCAGATCTATGAAACAGCCTTGTATGAGTGCCCTTGGGAACTTTAGTTCCTCCTTTATGCTCAGCATCCAACACCGGTGTTGAACAACCTGGTTCTAGTTGGCTGAGACCTATGAACTGGGGTTCTGGCACAGTTTGAGTCATGTCCTCCTGATCCATCCCAAAGTCACATACAAGTACTGGAAAGCCAAACACTCAGCAGAATGGGCCTTTTGTACCAGAGCAGAATAACTCATTGATAGGGCCCAGGGTTCTGGTCAGGCTAGGGGGAAAGCCAACCTTGCCGTGTAGTATCCACCCCCTCACCAGGATGCAAGTGTTGTGGATGGGTGTTGTGACTCCTTTCTTCCCCTTTGAATGAACCCAACTGCACACCAGCGTTCAGGACATGATAGATTATGGACAGTGGCCCAGTGACTGGTGGCCCAGTGAAGCAAGTGTGGTTTTCCTTGCCTTTGGGAACATCTTCTTTTCCTTAAAGTAGAAATAAATTTGTTCTCTGTTCTTTTCACACCTGGCAGTATAATGAAATCTTACAGATATAAAACCTCTCAGACTTTTCTTAGCATGGCATGACAAGACTGATAGTTTCCTTAAGCCATTTTCACTTCTCTGAAAGTGAAGACTAAACTACTTCTGGTTTTTGTAGTTTGTTTTTGGTGAGGCTTTTTTGAGGGGGGGAGAGGTAATAGGAAAAAGAAAAGAGATAAGTAGGAACAAAATAGGAATAAATTAAACCAGAATGAAAGGTGGAATACATATATAT
>WEIT01009662.1:402-15444 GCA_013389985.1 Dryoscopus gambensis | reverse complement strand
CTGAGGACAAATGTGCAAAGACACAGCCTACCTCTGTGCTCAGTTGTGGAGAGCTGTCGCCACTTCATTTCCATGGGCACCCAGCCACTGTTCACCCTCAAGTAAAGAATTTATTTTAGCCTCTGTTTTCTTGTGGCTACATCCTTGATCAATACCACTTTAAACCAGGTTTTCTCTGTGGGTCTCCTTATTGCCACATACATACACAGAGTTATTTCCATACTGTGTAATACACAGGGAATACAGCTCTGGGCACTATACTTAGTGCATATATACATAATCTCACTGTTCCAGGAAAGTGATTAGCACTAACACCTGACATCTATTGCTACAGATTTACTATAAATCATCATAATAGATCTATCTTGTAACAATGTCGCAACTCAATTTATATCTAGTCCAAGGGCTATTTGGACATTGTGATGCTCTGACACAGTGCATGACTTACTCCCGTTTCTCATACAATGCAGTCACCGCACAGTTCAGCCCACACACTCTCTTCCCTACAGGACTTTCTGTTTTTACCCCTCTCATTGACAACAGGTTGTAGATGTTTTTCAGAGCTTTTCAGTGTTGCTCATAGATCAGGCATAAGGAAGACTCTATATATCCCATCATGAATGATCTTTTAAGATATAGCTTACCAAGACCTAAGCAGTAACTGCAAAAGATACTTCCTCTACATTTTTCTTTTGCTTAGAGTTGTCCTGACACAGCTGTGTGTCTCACTTGGGATCCCTCAGGAGCCAGATTAAATAGAAGTGGACATACATCAGACATACAAAATAAAAGCGTGGAGATGGCCATACAATATTAAAAAAAAAAAAAAGAAATAAACTCATAGACAAAATTATGCATCCTGAAAATTGGTTCCTTTTCTTGTTTGTCTTTTTTTTTCCTCTGGTTTCTGTCTCAAGAACATGATTGAGAAACAGGAAAGTGAATGTCAGTTTTCTAGCAGAGAATTACACCTCTGTGGATTGAAACAAAATCCATATCACCCATGTGGAAGAGGAAGAAGAGAGAAAGTATCTGTGCTCTGGCAGTAACATAAACATGATTTTGAAAACATTACCCAAGATAACAATGTACTTACTGTTTTGGCCTAGCTAATTTACCTAATGTGTACTTCCCCAGAGAGTTATTGCATTGGCTTCTAGCCATATGCCTTTGGTAAAGTGCACTGGCTTGGAATGAAAAAATTTTGCTTCCAGTATAATCTCTTTGACTTCAGAAGCTGTCCTACAGCAAGCTAGCATGAATTTTCTGACATAACCACAGAAGTCAAACTACAGTCATAGCATCATAGAAGAAATTTGACAACAGGTATTACAAAATTGCCAGGAGCTACAAGGTAAAAACATATTTTACAAATACTTTTCACATCACCACTTTGACTGCCACTCTTGTGGGAATGCACCTGCAGTGCTGCATCCAGCTCTGGGGACCCCAGCTTAAGACCGGGACCTCCTGGTGAAAGTCCAGAGGAGGGCCACAGTGATGATCTGAGGGCTTGAGCACCTCTCCTCCTTATGAGGACAGTCTGAGAGATTTGGGTTTGTACAGCCTGGAGAAAACTCTGTGGAGACCTTATAGCACCTTTCAGTCAGTACCTGATGGAACCTAAAGAAAGGATAGAAATGAACTTTTTTAAAGGGTGCGTAGTGACACGACAAGGGGTGATAGCTTTAAGCTGAAAGAGGGTATGTTTAGACTAGATATTAGGGAGAAATTCTTTACTGTGAGGGTGGTGAGCTGCTCTAACAGGTTGCCCAGAGTTGTCGTGGGTGCCCAGTTCCCGGAAGTGCTCAAGGCCAGACTGAATGGGTCTTTGAGCAACCTGGTTGGGGGATGGTGGAACTAGATGATCTCTAGGGTATCTTCCAAACCAAACCATTCTGATTCTATGATCAGAGCTGTTCACCCAGAGGGATAAACTAAATTGCTGATAGGTTGTTCAAAGAGTACAGGATTATTCATATACAGCTAATCACTTCAAATTTAAGTTAACTGAGTATTACTCTGACATGGATGGACTGAGATGAAAGATGTGTCTCCTAGTAACTATCATCTTTACCATAAAGTCTGTGGCTACCAACACTATGTGTTTTTCTCACCAAAAATTAATTTCTTCTGTCCAGCTCTAAAATTAAATATCTTAGTGCTTGTATGATCAGACCACCAAAACAGATGTTAATTGCTGTTTTGTCCATAAACAAACAGCTTTTATCTGCAGAATTTCCTTCTAATAAGTACTTTTCCCAGAATATGAAGGCCAAATAATTTTAAGAAAGCTCTTATCTAAAACCTCCTCTGGAATTGTTAATAATTCTCCAGAGAGTGACTTCTGGAAAAACATATTATTTCATATACCTTTCTTTTTCTCTGTAAAGCAACAAGCAAATTCAGAGTTGCAGCAAGCATTGTGCTGTAGAGCTATGCAATTTGCAGCAGGGCTAAGGGTTACCAGTCCAGCTTTAACACTGAGGTTAAGTACAGGTAATTGTGTGACATAACTGTTGGTGAAGAATCTGCTGCCTGGGCAACTTATTGCCTTCTCTATGCCTAGTGCAACGGGAACATTTGGAAAAACTCTCACAGCTTCATAATTAAGCTTAAAAATAATAAAGCTTTTCATCTTTGAAGTTGTGACAATATTTCCAAATTTTTATTTAGGTAAATTTCGGAAATCTGAGCTGTGGCACAAACTTGGATCTTTAATTAATGTAAGCTTTATATTTTTATTCTAGTGGCTATTAATTTTAGCTTTAACATTTCACCTTTTGGATCAGTGGCTCCTTGTATTTTGGGTAATTTTCATTCATAATTTCTAGTTTTTACATTATATAGTGACAATTCTTTCATGCCTACATACCTTTTTCTAACCTGAAATGTAAAAAATATAGTCAAGTTATTTTATTTCACATCCTATTGTTTTATTTAGGGGTTCCTCAGCTGCAAGTCAAATTTTGGAAAGCTAGTAAATTATAAGAATGGCTTTGTCCTTTCCCTGCCTCCCTCTCTGGCAACTCCCAAAGCTGGTTTTTTTAATGTATCAGTTCAAGATAGCCATTTATCTTATGAAGTGCTCAGGAAAGACTTCCAGGCTTTTTTTTTTCCCAGTTGTTTTCTGTTTTGCTTTAAAGGGAAATAAAACCTTACTTAGGAAAAAAATACTTTTATTTTTCCAAAACATGTCTGACAGATTGCAACAAGAACAAAGTACAGTAAAAAAATTACTCACACAGCCTGCAATAGTTAACACAACACTAAGCAAATATCGAACCTTTGTCAAAGTCCTTTTTGGGTCCAGTATACATTCTTCATACTACAGAGGTAATGCCCACTTTAGAGTGGCATCAGATAAAGTTTGTAAAACCATTATAACACAGTCACTAGTATCTGCTCTATGAACCAGCTTTTGACACAGTTTTATTTTCCTCCAGACACACAAAGTATAGTCTGAAGTCAAATATAAATTTCTTCCCTTGTGTCAGGACTTCAGCCTTAACTTCAACCGGTTTGCCTGGAATCTACCAAAAGCCTTTCATGGGTAAATATTTATATAACCTGGTAGAAATTTTTTTGTATCTATCAGTCCATGCAGTGCCCATACAGCATTATCGGCACTTTAAAAAGGAAGCAGATTCACAGAATATGAGGATGTACCAGAATACTTTTTTCTCCCTCAAAGCCTACAGCTATTTTTGTTACTTTTCACAACTAATTGTGAACCTCATGTATAGCATGCCAAACAAACCTATAAAGAATATATATGGTAAGTCAAAACCTGTCATGGAGGGTGCCCATCTCCCATGCCCATCTTTGCAAAAGAGGCTATAGGCTGTGATCTCTTCTGCAGAATTCTAACATTAGGAAAAATAACAGACATATATTTTATTTTTCCTGTGAAACTGCAACCCTGAGATGAGCTCAGCTGGTTAAAGCATAGTGCTAATAATGCCAAGGTCATGGGTTTGATCCCTGTATAGGCCATTTTCTCAAGAGGTGGACTCAATGATCCTTCTGGGTCCTTTCCAACTCAGGCTGTTTTGTGATTCTGTGAATTTAGTAAATGTAAACAGGAGTGGGGCATCTGACAAATTCTAGACACACTCAGTGTATAAAAAAAGAATTACTATCATACCTTTACTTTTATTTTCATGCCAATATTATCTCTGCAATTACCTCAAGAATCTAATATTTCTGTTGTGATCATTTGTTTTGCAATGCAAAGCTTGTTTTGGTCAATTTTGTTTTCCCTCTCTATCTAAACCTTTCAGAAAAAGCTACGAATGAAATCAGTAAATAGGTTAAACCAGAGCACTCGCCTCATTAAGGCTTGAGAGCACAGTGACATGAGGCACTTGTGTCCCATTCAGTGGAATACAGTGCAAAGAGTCCCAAGTCAGCTGAGACTCCAGAGAGCCATTCCAAGCAGAATACTGGCACTGCATTTATAAATAGCACAGATCTAAATAGTCTGAAGTCAGCTTTATTGTTTACATGCAGTGAGCTTGGGTACCCCCGCACTGGAATCATCACAGGTCTCCCTATGCCAGAATAAGTACAGAAACAGGCAGGTTTTATTAAATCTTTGCAGCATTTTCTGTTTTTCATGAAGTCTGTAGATGTTTTTTATCTTATAGTTTTACTGAGGTTGCAAAATCCAATGCCAACACATGTCATTAAGACTTTCTCCCCGCCCATGTGCTCTTCCTCAGGGGTCTTTGTTTCAATTTTAAACATGATCTGGAAGAAGCTTCTCAGGTGCCGCAGAAACTCAATTCTGAGGAAGAGAAAATAATACAGTTTAAGAAACAAAACAGAAAGCCCATTAGCATTACGTAATAACACAGATTCCAGCAATGAGCATGGTGAATGAAATACGAAACTATTGCTTAGTCCAAAGAGAGAAACAAGGCTACAAGCTCCAAAAACTGTTCTCACTTGTGTTGTAGAAGTGGCTAGTGATCCCAACTGAAACCTCTGCACTCTGTATAAGCAGAGAGAGGAATGGTTGGTAATACAGCAAGACAAAATGGTGAGGGAAGAACAAAGAAAGGAGAGAAATGTAGCCACTCCTGATGCTGACTCTTCATCAGGGCTATATGAACCCTATACCAACCTGTGATTCTCCTCCTTTCCCCTGCCCAATGTTTAAAGCAGAAATAAAACATAAGCAGGGATAGCCAAAAGGTTGGGTGCATACTTTAAGAGAGATCCTAAAGCATGTGTTTGACTTGTATTACCAACTTCTCCACTTCTTAATTAAATGTTTCATTAGAATTACATTCAGACTCAGAATTCTTCCTGTTTTCTCACTTCCAGAAAAAAAATTCCTTTCATCATTTCAGAAAGAAAGGTGCAAAGAAACTAAACAATCACACTGATCCTAAACAAACTTCGACTGGAGGGTGAATAACACAAAAAACTATTTTAAAAAGAATAAAACCAAAAACAGCCAAGAAAACATTTTTACTAGCTTGTCCAAAAGAGGGAACAAGCAATTATAACAAAAGATTACAAAAGAAAATTTGTAATTGCTCCAGACAGAAGTTTGGACTGTTCCAGTCATGGCCACAAGCAAGTCTGCAGTCCTGAACTAAGATTTAATCTCCTCCAGCTATTGGTATGTGCTTTTCTTAGTTTAAAGAAAGGGAATGTGGACATCCAGTTCACACTCTGGCTTGTCTGGTCTACATGCTGAGAGCATAATTGCAAGCTAATCACACAAACATCATTACAACAAATCGAGAAAAAGTACCCACAAAATGGGAAGCAGGAGACCAAAAGCATAGGCCTGTCCCCACTGTGACATCATGAGACCTCTGAAAGCCTCCTAGCAGCTCCTATTCACAGAAATTGTGAAGAAGTACAAGGAAAATTGCAGGAGCAAAATTGCTTTACACACTTCAGCTGGGCATGCTGCTGCTCCTGCACTCAGATATATGCATGGGAAGAGAGGAAAATGGCAGGAGATGGAAAAAGAGAGGATGCTTTACCGATACTGGTGTGTGCTTGGGATGATCTGACTTATCTCTGGGGCAATCTGCTGAATACCTCTGCAGGGTGAATGTGGGAACATTGGTCCCAATGCTATGTATACTTTCTACTGCATCTTCCTGGACTTGCCTGAAAACCTGCCTCAGCACAGACGCCAGCTCTCTCATCTCTCAAATCGACCAACAAGTTGAAAGGAAGAACTGAACTTCCATGCCTCCCCAGCTGCAAGGTTTCTGGTTGCAGCTCTAATAGGCAAACGGGCATATGCTGGCATAATTGCTTCAATAAAGCTGAGGGGCAACAAATTCTGTATCAGCCTTCTCCTTAGCTGGGTCCTCTCACGGGGCTCTGGCAGTGTGACAAGAAAGCAGCCAAGCCCAAAAGCCAAGCAGAAGTGGCAGGCTGAACTGCAAGGAGGGCACAGAATAAACTATACAAATGCCAGAGGCAGTGTGGAGCTAGAGACTCAGGGAAAAATCCTAAAAAGTGATCAGCAAACTCAGCAACGTGTTTGTGGGATCAGTTCAGTCTGTACCCATTTGCACGTAAGTGGGCTACCCTGCATCTCTGCCTCTTCTCCTTTTGAATAAAGGTAGAATGAGGAAAGTATCAGCCCCCATGTACATGGGAAAGGCTCACTGGAGTGCAAGGGAAGGGGAGGCTGCCTGGGGACATCAGGGAAGAATGTAGAAGCAGGAAAAGGCCAGATTTATCTTGTAGCCATAGAAGCATGTGTGGTACAAGCCCTGAAAATAGGAGAAAAAGAGGTGGGAACATAGGGGTACATGACAGAAAGCAGGTTTGTATTAGCTTTGAGGTTGGTCTGGGTCGTGGGTGAGCACCTCAAATAATAGTGCAGGCTGCACCAACCACACAGGCACAGGCTGGAGGACTGAGGGAGTGGGTGAAAAGTACAAAGAAGGTTTATTTTGCTGAAAATTTACGCTGTGCGTTCAGGCAAGAGCAAGACAGAGCTGCCCACTGCTCCTTAGGTGCAGGGACAGCTGCATGAGCCACACTGGAGGTCTTACAGCCAACAACAACAACGAGAGTAAAAAGCCGGTTTATCTAAGTGCTGTCTTTTCCCCAAAGCCTATGGATTACCAAAAATACACAAGAACTTCACGTATTGGGCAAAGCAACCAACTAATAGACCAGTGTGAGAGAAGACTTGTGCACCAGCAGTGCATTCTTGGTTCAGTTGCCCTGGGGCCTGCACAGGACCTTGCCTGGTAGCACTGGCAGCCCCAGCACTGCTCTCCTGAGTCCTGTCAGAGACCTTCCCAGGAGGACACAGACTGAGGAGGTGGGGGTGGGCACCCCCAGTCAGAGGAACAACTAAAAGTGTCAGCTTGGCTGGGCAGAGGCACCCTAATCTCACCTCCTGAAGCCCCTAAACCCTTGCAAAGGCAAGGGTTGGGGCACTCAGGCTTTCCTGTTGCTCTCCTTCCTGTACCCTTGGCTCATGCTGATCCACCTGCATACAGACAGGTCTGTCTGGCCAGACTGACCTCTGTAGTTAGTGGCATGGCCAGCACCCTGCATTTGGTTTTAAGCTCAGTTTGACAGAAAGGCACTTACTTCTGTGAAATATGGATGCTAAGAAAGGGGTAATGCAGATAGTTGCTAGTCATGCAGACTGATAGCCCCATGGCAACTCAGGACAGCCCTGCTCATGGTGTTGCCTGCCCTTCCACCTGCCATTGTTAGCTGAGGCAACAGATGTATCCCATGAAAATACAAAGATCTTAAAGAAATTTCCGCATTCTGATGGACATACTCCAAAGCGCTTTGTCCCCCTGTGATGTTCTCAGCACCAGATGAACTGTCACATTCATGCTATATTATGCTGGACAGGAAAGCCAATCTAGCATATCATAGCTTTTAAATAGCTTCAGATTCTGTAGGGTGTAAGTGTTAAACACAGAGATGTTACAGCTCTGAGAGAGAAAAGAAGGGACAAGGATGTGGAACATGACAATACTGCAATTTACTTCATAAGCTTGTGTTTCAAATGAGTTGCTTGGGAGCCAAATATACCAGTCCTTTATAAGCAGCCCTAGTTGAGGGCATGAAGGTGCTGCATAAAAAGCTGCATTCTATCTGAACAGATCCCAGGATTGATGAGTCAGATTCTCACGGAATCACAGATTTTATGATCTGCTGCTTCAGTATGTGTACTCCTAACCTTTATCCCTGCTGCATACACCTAGCTTGGAAGATGTGACAACACACCAACTTGAACTCTGCCTGCTTGCAAAATAAACTAGTGCATTTGCTTGACTTTCACAGAAGAAAAAAAGGGTAAAAACATCTAAAAATACTCACAATGACAAGTGATTGGATTGTCTCATATGCTTAACTGTGGACTTCAAACACTAATATCTACTCTTCCAAAACCTTCCACATAAATACTTACTTTACTTCCCCTCTGTGCAATGGGACACTTCCCTGTCTTCCCCTCAAAACCTGATGAATGCTGTTTCCAAGGTATCAGAAGTTGAGAAGAGCAGTTAGGTAATTTTTAGCTCTCATGGGATGGCACCACCATTCTTCAGTTATCACAGTACTGTACCTTTCACGTATACAGCACGGGTACCATGATAACCGAAAAAGGACAGTTCATTCTCTTATTATTTGATGCCATTGTCAGATAAACAAACCTCCCTTCATTTGACTAAAGAATAACTGCTCAGACTCTAGAAATAACTGTGATCTAGTAAATCATTTTCAAGTCTGATAAATTAAATTTTTGATAATGGATACTGCTTCCAAACCAGTTTTTCCTAGAACTCAATTTGGCCACTGCTGTGAAAGATAATAAAAAGTGTTTTTATAAATACAATAAAAACTAAAGGAGGGCCAAGGAAAATCTCCATGCTTTACCGGACGTGGAGAGGAATACTATCATCACAGATGAGGAAAAGGCTGACATACTTAATGTCTTCTTTGCCTCAGTCTTCAACAGTAAGACTGTTATCTTCAGGGCAACCAGCCCCCTGAGCTGGTGTACAAGGAGCAGAACAGATCTCCTGTACCCCAGGAGGATCTGGTTAGTGACTGGCTGTACAACTTAGACACTCACATGTCTATGGGGTTGGATGGGATTCATCCAAGGATACTGAGGGAGCTGGCAGAAGTGCTTACCAAGCTGCTCTCAGTCATGTAGCTTCAGTCCTGGCTAACTGAGCAGGTCCCAGAGGACTGGAGGCTGGCCAGTGTGATGCTCATACCAGAAGGGTCAGAAGGAGGACCCAGGGAACTATAGTAACAGCCCATGGCTTAGATGGGTGCCCTCTTCACTGGGTATACAACCATCTGTACAGCTGGGTGCAGAGAATGGTGGTGGAAGGAGTTACATCCAGCTGGTGGCCGGTCACCAGTGCTGTTCCCCAGGGCTCAGTACTGGGGCCAATTCTGTTTAATGTCTTCATCAATGACCTGTACAAGGGGATTGACTGCACCCTCAGTCAGTTTGCAGATGACACCAAGCTGGGTGGGAGTGTTGATCTGCTGGAGGGCAGGAAGGCTCTGCAGAGGGATCTGGACAGGCTGCATCATGGGCCAAGGCCAGTGGTGTGAGGTTCAACAAGGCCCAGGGCCGGGTCCTGCCCTTGGGTCTCAACAACCCCAGGCAGCGCCACAGCCTGGGGCAGAGTGGCTGCAAAGCTGCCCACAGGAAAAGGACCTGGGGGTGCTGGTGACAGTGCCTGAACATGAGCCAGGGTGTGCCCAGGTGGCCAAGAAGGCCAATGGCATCCTGGCCTGTACCAGCAACAGTGTGGCCAGCAGGACCAGGGCAGGGATTGTCCCCCCGTACTCGGCACTGGTAAGGCCACACTTGAATGCTGTGTCCAGTTCTGGGCCACTTACGCTAAGAAAGATACCGAGGTGCTGGAGCAAGACCAGAGACGGGTGATGGAGCTGGTGAAGGGTCTAGAGAGCAAGTCCCATGAGGATCAGCTGAGGGAGCTGGGGGTGTTTAGCCTGAAGAAGAGGAGGCTCAGGGGAGACCTTACTGCTCTTTACAACTCCCTGAAAGGAGAGTGTACCCAGCTGGGGTTTGGTCTCTTCTCCCAGGCAACAAGTGACAGGTTTAGAGGACCTGGCCTCAAGCTGCACCACGGAAGGTTCAGGTTGGACATCAGGAAGAGTTTTTTCGCTGCAAGGTTTGTTAAGAATTGAAATGGGCCGCCTGTGGTGGTGGTGGAGTCACAATCTGTGGAAGTGTTAAAGAAACAACCAGACCGAGCACTATGGTCTAGTTGAGAAATACTGTTCAGTCAAAAGATGGACTTGATGATCTTGGATGTCTTTTGCAACCTTCATGATTCTGTGATTCTGCAACCTGTGTTTACAACTAGCAATATAAGAAATTAATTTCTTTCTATTCTCTGAACAACTAACAGCTGCAGACAAAGCTTTAGTAAAAACGAGACTGAAAGACCAGATAGGATTCTGCTGCCCAATAAAATCTTGAAATAGCACATAGGTCCATGAAGTGAAGTCTTAAGCTGTTTCCTAGGAAAAATCACAGCTTTAGAGTTTGGCTAGCCCTTTGAAATACGACATTTAATGACACAGCTACAGAGAGATCACTAGGGAAAACATAGTAGTGTACACTAGGCAACAAAAATCAAACTGATGTACACATATATTCCAGGTCAAGAACCATCAATAAACCCTGTCTCTGCAATTGTCAGAAACAGGAATAATATAGAACAGTAAGGGACTCATCTAACTCATCATTGAGAGAAAGAAACTCTAAGCAACTTAAATCACTTGTCTCATTTGAAGTCAAGTACAAGTTGTTCTATTTGTAACCATAGGCAAAGTCTTCCATATATAAAAATAGCTGTGTGCAATAAAACTAGTGAATTAAAACACGACTCTGTAATTGAACTGAACAAAACAACTTACGTATATGGAGACAGAGGTCCCAACAGGACTTTGGAAACATCCCGCTGTCCAAGGGTCATAAGAAGCAAAGCAAGGCTCTGATTTGTTGAATCTACACAGCCTCCCTGCAAACCAAAATGTTTTAATAATTAGTCTCTGTACAAACCAGAAATTTAGATGGGAGGAGAGTAACAAAAGCAAAATAGACACTTAAAAGGCTGAAATACCACTCCCAATTTTTAAGGGCCAAGAAGATAAAAATCTAGATTTTTTAACAATAAAAAATTAATTTCATATGGCAGTCTGGGAAAGGAACAGAAGTAAAACAAAACCCAGTAAGAAGGTCACATTAAACATCCCTCCTAATCTGTTTTAACATCCCAGATTTTAAACACTGAAGAATTTCTTTGTAGTAAATTGAAAAGAGGTATTAGTTCTTGTTCATATGCATTTGAAGATACCATGAATTCCAGCACTTTATGATAACAATAGTTAGATTTGGACAAATAATTCAGTGTTAGCAGGTGCAAACCAGCAAGTTAAAAGTTATTTAGCACTTATCCACAAAAACCCTTGCTGCTAACTTTTGTGGGTTTACATTTGTAAAACATTTCCCCTCAATAATTAAAATGCAAGATTTTTTTTAATGCTAAGTGAAAGAGCCATACATAAAATTAAGTAGAACTACACATTCTCTTGTATATATTTGACTGTAGTAAGTCATATATGCAAGGTAAATTGTCCTGTATGTGGAAGGTGTTCACTGTGATGCATACATTAATTAGAACCAGAAGACTAGAATTAGAAATAAGAATTGTTTACAAAGCTGGGATATAAATTTAAGTGGATACTTTCAGTCAAGACTGCTGTAGAGACAATTTACCAACTACTGCTATGCAAAACCACTGAAAATAGAAAAAAAATCTGACATTATATTGGACTGTCCTTATATTCCTACTGATCCACAGCCACAAGAAATCTGTGAACGGTTTTCTGCTGCATCAGTCTCAATGCTAAGTCTTCTGAATAAGCTCTCTGGAGAGAATGAAAGTAAAACCTCATCTTTCTAAACCCAAATTCTCTAATGAGGTAAACTGACAGTTACCTTTGTCGACAAGGAAGGTAACCTATCATAATTTCAAGAGATAACACTATCCAAAAAGGCAAGGGACAAAATAAATTTTGGACTAGATAGATTAAGAAAATCAGACAATGTGACAACCTCAGCACATTTACTCAGTGAGAGGCAGAAAAGAGAACCTTTCCAAGGGGAGATACTGAAGACTTAATTTTCAGGATGGCCTTGCTTCTGTGTGACAAGCCTCAGCTCCATTCTTCTGAAAAAGTCTCTGCATTTCATACAACGAACTACACCATAGCAAAATAAGTAGCTTTATTACATTCACTACCATGACCCAACTCCTAAAACATGTTCTTACAGCAATACTTGCCCTTTTAACTGTATGAACTTGCCATACCAAAGTGAAGTTCGTGTACTCAACATAATGCCTTCTACGGGACCAATAAAAATTGTGCTCTATCTTGAGTGAACAGGGTACTCCGCAGAATTTGCTGGACCAATCTAGAGCCACAGATCTCACCAGTTGTATTTGCCAATGAGAAACATGTACAAGAAGCAGATAAAGAGTTTGGTAAGGAGTATTCCTGACACCAGGCTTTCTGTATTTGTAGTTCAGTTAATAATTCAAAATGCTCCTTATTACTTGGATGAAAACTTTACATTATCTGAGCTTGGTTTTTTGTTTCTCTACAGCTGAAGACATTGTAAAGTGTCTACTTTTATAACCAAATTTATACACAAGCTTCAATAAGCATGGAGACAAACATGTCCTAAGCAATATATCAGAAGACAATGCAGCCATCGTGTCCTAACTGCTTACATAAGCTCTCTTGCTGCAGTGAGTCAGTCATCCCCAGTACAGCTGTGCAGTAGCCATCTGTTATGCCCATTTGCGGTGGTGCATTCCCCCTGTCCCCTCGGGCCATTCTACGGATCTCCTCAGGAATTCTCCTTAGAAATTGACCTTGATTAATGGTTCCTGGGCAGTTAAGCTCCTCTTGAGCTTATCAGAAACAGTCTGTTCCTAGGAACTTCTGCCTAACGAACTGCTGTTTTCTAATGGACAGCCTTGGAACATTATTTTTGTCTAAATCATAGCCCAAGTGGAACAATACTATTGTTACTGCACCTTTTGAGGAAAATTCCAGTAACAACTGACCCAGACTGTGGCCAGGATGGAGAATGAGAGAAGGCTAAAACCAAGCATCTCACAACCCTATAGGCAGCAGTACTAAGTCAGGGTCTTTGAGCTCTCTTAGGCCACGGCAGGCTGCACCAGCACCTCCCTCTAAGTGGTATGTCTCTTGAAGCTCAACAACCCTCAAGTCTGCAAAACTTGAAGAACCATCACCAAAAGCTGTTGACAGGGCCTGGGCTGATACACTCAACCCTCAAAGCTTAGTCCTTCACCTGTTGACAGGTACAAAGGCACCTGACCTAAGTATTTTACTAAACTTGAGGGCAATTTTTAACCCTTTTATACACTTCTTTGTGTCTATGTGTGTACATGTATGAATTGATTTAATTACATTACAGCAAGTGTAGAATGAATGTTGCCATCTCTTAATTTACGACAAAGTTACTACTGTGTTTATAGTAAGTCTTACTGAATCATTTTGTAAATATTAGTCACAGAATCACAGAATGGTTAAGATTGGAAGGGATCACAACAGATCAGCTGGTCCAATCTCCCTGCTCAAGCAGGATCACCCCAGAGTACATGGCACAGGATTGAATCCAGACAGTTCTTGCATATCTCCAGTGAGGGAGACTCCACAATCTCTCTGGGCAATCTGTTCCAGTATGCAATCACCTGCACTGTAAAGGATATGTAAAAATATCTTCCTCATATACAGGTGGAACTTCCCAGGCATTAGTTTCTGTCCATAGCTTCTTGCCCTATTGCCTGGCACCAAGAAGAGCTTGGATCAATTTTCCTAGCATCCTCCCTTTAGATACCTTGATAAGGTCCCCTCTCAGTCATCTCTTCTTAATGCCAAACAGGCCCAGCTCTCGGGGCCTATCCTCATAAGAGAGATGCTGCAGTCCTTTAATCATCTTTGTCATCCTCCTCTGGATTTGCTCCAGGAGCCCCATGTCTCTCTTATCCTGAGGAGCCCAGAACAGGAGACAGCACTCCAGATGTGGCCTCACCAGGGCTGAGTAGAGGGGCAGGATCACCTCCTGGCAATGCTCTTCCTAATGCATCCCAGGATACCATTGGCTTTCTTGGCCACTATGACACACAGCTGGCTCAGCTGACACAAGCTGGACAGCTTGTTGTCCACCAGGATCCACAGAGCTGCTCCCCAGCAGGTCGGTCCCCAGCCTCTGATGATGTCCACGGTTGTTCTTCCTCGCATGCAGGACCCTGCATTTGCCTTTGTTGAATTTCAGACAGTTTCGTCTGCCCATCTCTCCAACCTGTCAAGGCCCTGAAGGTCTGCACAGCCCCCTGGGGCATCAGCCACTCCTCCCAGCTTTGTGTCATCAGTGAACTCACTGAGGAGGCATTTGTGCCTTTGTTCAAGTTATTGGTGGAGAAGTTAAACAATACTGGACCAGTATGTAACCTTTGGGGACACCACTAGTGACAGGTCTCCAATCAGACCCTGTGCCACTGATTACAACCCTCTGGGATCTGCAATTCAGCTAGTTTTCACTCCCCCTCAGAGTCCGCTCATCCAGTCCACACTTCCTGAGTATGTCTATAAGGATGTTGTGAGAGACCATGTCAAAAGCCTTGCTTAAGTCAAAGTAGACAATATCCACTGCTTTCCCCCTTATCCATCCACATAGTTGTTTTAGGCAAGCAGTTTAGGCAAGCAGATCAGTCAAGTATGATTTACCTTTAATGAATCCATGCTGACTAATCCTACTCTCTTTCTTTTCCTTCATGTGGATAGAAATAGCCTCCAGAATGAGGCACTTCATCACCTTTCCAAGGATTGATGTGAGGCTGACTGGCTGGTAGTTTCTTGGGTCATCCTTCTTGCCCTTTTCAAAGACTGGAGTGACATTTGCTTTCTTCCAGTCCTCAGGCACCTCTCCTGATC
>WEIT01009661.1:272993-707828 GCA_013389985.1 Dryoscopus gambensis | reverse complement strand
CGGCGGCTGCGAGCGCCCGATGCGAGGGGGGCGCGGGGCAGCGTCAGCCCCTGGTCCGGGGGGGATGTGGGGCAGTGTCACCTCCTGGTTTGAGATGGACGGGGGCAGTGTCACCTCGCGGTCCAAGGTGGACGTGGGTCCGTGTCCGCTGGCCGAGGAGGGGCAGGTGTGGGTGGTTGTCACTGGTTTGAGGTGGGTGTGAGTCACTGTCAGGTCGTGGTCCAAGATATGCATGGGTCAGTGTCACCTCCTGGTTTGAAATGGGTCACTGTCCCGTGGATGAGGTGAGGAGCTCTCAGCTTGTGGTCCAAGGTGGACGTGGGTCAGTGTCACCTTATGGTTCAAGGTGGACGTGGGTCAGTGTCATCTCATGGTTTAAGGTTGGTCAGTGTCACCTCATGGTTTGAGGTGGGTCAGTGTCCCCTGAAACAAGGTGGGGCAGATGGGGGTCAGTGTCACCTCGATGGGCTGAGGTGGGTCACGGTCCCCTAGCTGAGGTGGACCAGATGACCATTGCTGTTACCTTGTGGTTTGAGGCAGACGTGGGGCAGTGTGATCTCGTGGCTTGAGGTGGATTGCTGTCCCCTGGCTGAGGTGGGACCGATGAGGGTCAGTGTCACCTCATGGTTTGAGGTGGATGTGGGTCACTGTCCCTGGCTGAGGTGGAGCATCTGGGGGTTGTCAGCTTGTGGTCTGAGATGGACATGGGTCAGGGTCACCTCGTGGTCTGGGGTGGTCATGGTCAGTGTGGTGCTCCCCATGTGGAGAAGGAGGGGAGATTTGGGGGTTACTCCAACTTTGGGTGAGGAGAGACTCAAAGGGAGGAGAGATTCCCACAAAATGAAGCCGGGGGGCTGAGGTGGAGGACATGGGGGTCGTTGTCATCTCATGGTCTGGGGTGGACCTTTGCCAATGCTGCCCACGGTGGAGGAGGTGTCAAGGCCCCCCTGCCGTGTGCTGAGGAGACATTGGAGGGGGAGAGAAGTTCCCCAAAATGTGTCTGTGGGGCTGAGGTGGGAGGAGTGGGGTTGGTTGGTCCAAGCAGGACATGGGATGGCGCTCCCCACGTGGAGATTTGGGGTGACCCTTTCTTCACTGAGAAGAGCCCCAAAGGGAGCAAAGATGCCCCCCCCAAAGGAGCGTGTGGGGCTGGGGAGAGGGGAATAGGGCTGCTGCCACCTCACAGCTCGGAGGAGACACAGTTCTGTGCCCCCCATGGCGTGGGATAGAATGGGTTCTCGCTCTGTGGGAATATAGACGGTGCCTCTTAGGGATGGGGTGGGCTCTTGCTGCTCCACAGACATGGGGCAGGATGGGCGGGGGGTCATGGAGCTGCTCTTCCCTTCAGGACAGGCCCGGGGCTGGGGGTGACCCTCGCACTGGCAGCGCTGCAGAGGGAGGTCCTGTGGTCCTGGGGGGGGGCCTCACCCCACCATCCCCCTCCTGGAGCCAGGGGGCAGCCAGGAAAAGACCCCATGGGATATGGAGGGGCTGCTCCAGAGAGGGTCTGTGGGGGGGTGGACCCGTGGCTGCCAAGCACTGGGACGTGCTGGTTCCAGAGGGTCGATGTCCTGGCCTTGATCCCATAGGGATGAAGGGTGAGGGTCTCATCCACCCCTGAGAGCCTCTCCCCAGCCAGCGGAGCGGGAGCTGCCGGCTCACTGACTCCCCCCGAATGAAAGGAGAGGGTGGTGGGAGTGGAAAAACGCAGCATGATGCCTCGGCTGTGGCTTTGGAGAAAGGAGAAACCTCCTCGGTGGGGACGGCGGCGGTGGGGCTGCCGGTGTGAGGCTGAAGGTCAGGGATAAGGGACTGTTCCCTGCCAGAGGGAGAGGTCCTGGGGTGGAGGAGACGTGGGCCAGAGGACGGGTCTGGGAAGCGACCTCGGGCTTGGCAGGAATAAAAAAGCATCCTCCAGCGCGAGCTGGAAATTACGTTATCCTCCCCAAAAAGAGAGGTGGGAGGAGGCAGGGAGGGATTCTCCAGGATGAAAGCCTGTGGATGCAAACACTGCCACAGAGATGTCGGGCTTACGGAAAGAGGTGGTGTAAGGACAGCTGTAAGGACCTGGCGTGGCCCAGCATCCTCTGAGCTGGGGCGCGGGTTGGTAACGTGGAAGGGGTGTGAGATTTGGGGTGGGGGCAGAGGCACGGCTCTAGGTTGTGTCACGGGGCAGTGGATGCACCCCCTCCACCCCATGGGTGGGAGAGGCTGTAGGGAAGAGGCTCCAGATGGGGGTCTTGGCGTTTGTAGCCTTTAGAATAATCCTTAGGGATCAAAGATTTTTATTTTCCCAATTTTTTTTGAAGAAGCCGCGGGGGTGGAGGGGAGGGGATCTGCGTGGGAAGGGTGCGTGAGATGTGTACGTAGGAAATAAGCCCATGCAATCGTGCAGTGCAACAGCAAATACACATTTCTTCTGCATCTTCAATGTCATTTGTGCAGTGTTCAAAGCACATTTGTTCTCAACTCCTGCTTGGGGGTTTATTCTATTTTTAAGGGTTTTTTGCGGCCGAGATTTGGGCTGGGGGGTGGCGGGAGGGGGATGTCTGCGGATGGTGCGTGCGAGGATGATGAATTGGTCCGCGACCCTTCCTGCTGCTTCCCCTGGTACTCCCAAGTGCTGATCCCATCAGCAAAAGCAGTTCTCAATGCAGATGCTCCTCTGGCAAGTTGGATTTTTCTTTTCTTGGAGTCAGGCAGAAGAAATGACGGTGTTTTAGCTGTGCACAAGCACCCCATGCCGTGGCACGCTCGAGTGAGCACGTGGGGAGGGGGATGCTGAAGTGATGCCAGCAGGGACAGAGGGGGTGCACGTGGGGGGGCTGATTTTTGGGTAACAGGAAGAAGCAAAGCTCAAGTTGCCCAGACTTTTCCCTGCTATGCTAATGCAGAGGAAAACTGTTGGCTTCTGAGGTTGTGCAGGGCTGGCAATGCCAAAGGGGACTGACAAGGAGCGCTGCAGCCCGGATCACGTTAGGTGAGATCAGGGAGCTTTCTCTCCTGTTGATCTCTAATCCCACCAGCACCCAGCTCCTGCTCTTTAAAGGCATGACAGACAGCGTGGAGCCAACTCCCAGTATGTGACCAGAGCCAGAATTAACTTCCTGGGATCTGTGGAGCAGCCTGCACGAGGGTGTCTTTTTGCATTCCCACTACAGCTGTTGCCAACGCCATTAAAATTAATCTCGGATGCGGTGATGGGACCAATACTGGAACGCGCTGGTTTGGCCGCCTTTGCCTGTGGCACAATCGCTGCATGCTGGGGAGAAGTTTAGACTTCTAGGAGGAAAACCTAGGACAGCATAAGTTCAGTGCATAATGCTCCGAGCTTGGTTTCCTGCGGGATCACGGATCCGTGCTGCCGCTGCATGGAGCGTAATCGGGCTCGTACCTTACGTAGGGGATGTCGTGGGTGTTGCTCAGCAGCTGGGAGCGAAATCGTGGAGAATTGGAGGGGGCAGGTTGGAGTAGTACAGGAATTCTCATCCTGAATACGTTAGGTAAATCTGCGTTTGGATTTTCAGGGATGACACAATTCCTGTGGCAGCTTCTTCTCGTAAATACTGGGAAGACTCGCCAATAAGATGGTGAATAAATAGCATTTTATGGCAGAAATATAAATATACATCGGGATCTTATTTTAGCAAGGCTGTCTCTTCATTTTATCAGGACTGTGGGAGAAGGAGCTTGTTTTGGAGCAGTCTGGGTGGGGGCTTTGTCTGCTGTTTGTGTCGTATTCACAGGGTGGATCGTGACCAGGCAGGAGGGCTGAGGGGGCAGTGCGAGTGCTGAGGGGGGGCTTAGTGATATTCCTGGGGTTTTTGTGTTTTTTTTAGTTCAGCTGGGATCTGAAGGATGTGTTAATACTGTCTGTCTATAGTGGCTGTTGGAAAAATAGTAAAAACATATGTGTGTGTGTATACATATATACATATTTTGAATTCTTGCTGGAAGGAGTCTGATCTCAAACGGATTCCAGTAGTCTGATCGCCAATGCCATTCCCACCAATAAAGCTCAGCTCCCAGGGTTTTTACCTTCATAAATCTACAATATTCTCCTTTCCTCTCAAATCTTAGATTGTCTTGAGGGTTTGGACAGTTCATCCAGACTATCCAAAAAGCGAAGGATGCCAGCTGGGGCACGTTATAGTCATTACAGAGGTGCTGCAGTGCAAGCTGCCAGGGGCTGTTCCTTGAGGAGAGGTGCTGCGGTTCTGCTGGAAACAGGATGAGGACAGGGCTCTTGCTTTTGCTGGAGCTGTTCAGCCGTGTAAATTCGGGAGAAGTAGAAGTTTTGGTATCTCGAGTATGTATCATGAGTTGTATGAATGACAGGAGTGAACTTCCCTGTCTGATGTACCTTTCCTTAACCTCTGCTGGAAGTGGGTTACTGGGTCATGGATGCTGCCCTGGAATATGGGGTTTAGAGTGGAAAGTCCGATCCCTTGCGTTGCGCCGTGCTATTAAAGCAAACGTTATTGGATTCCATTGGATTAACGGGATGTGGAGCTGAGCTAAGATGAATGCTGACCAGCTGGAAATCTCTCTGTGTCTGTTAAACTGTCAGCGATGGTGAGTTTTGGGACGTGAATGTGCTCTATTTATGGGGTTTGTTAATACGACAGATTTGAATACAGATCAAGGAGAAAAACATTCTGAACAAGAAACCCCAGCAAACCACAACAACCCTTGTCACTGTTGTGACATTAAAAATTGTCGTGTGTATGTACATGGTGAGAAATTCCTAACATTTAGGCAGAGAGTTGGCATCTTTTTTATTAGTGGAAAGACCAAATCTGTGAGCTGTTCATCTTTGGAGGTGGAAGGATGAATCAATGGGTTTAAATGGAATATGTGGCATTTAATGACTTTGTGTTGAGTGGGTTCACGCTCTCCTAAAATACTTTGTCTGGGATGAACTTTGTGAGTTAGAGACACATTATTTGGGATAGTTTAGAAATACAGGCAGCTACAACTCTGAAGCTCTCTGCCCAAATCCCTCAAAGTGGGAGCCATCTGCTTGTCAAACAGCAGATGAACAAGAAGCTGCTGACCTAATGCTGCCTCCTTGTCTTGGTTTGGGATGTTCAGCTCTGTAGAGCCTTTCTGTAAATTTACTGCCTTCCCTGGCACTTTGGAATATTTTTTTCAGCTTTTTCTGGTTAGCTTGTCTGGCAGCTGAATTTTTCCTTTTAGCCAAGTTTTAACAGCTTGCTTTTATAGTATGGAGTTTTGTCAGCTTTTGACAAGTTGGCAGAGGGAAGACATTCTGGGATAGATGATAAATATGTTCTCCCTACAAAATCAGGTCTGGGGTATAACTTTTTATATTTTTTTCCAGCAAGGTTGTTCTCCCTTCCAAGAAACTTACCCATTCCACCCCCATTTCTACAGGATCTCCATAAGGAAGTGCTGGGCTGTGGGTGTAGAGGTCCCACAACATCTACAGAGCGTGCAGGTTGTGAGAGAGTGGAAATACTAATAATAATCATAATAACGATGGAAAAAGGGCTTTATCCCTTGAGTGGGGTCTCCATGGGTGGCGGGTGGTGATGATGCTCCATGTCTTGTTGAGTGGTTCCCACTAGAGGGGGTCCAACCACAGATGTTGGAGCGGATCTGCTGGGCCAGCCTTGGGAGGGCAGGGATTTCTCCAAACCTTTCCTTGGGAGAAATCATATCCTGCCCTGACCTGCTGGGAACTGCCCCTCCCATGCGACCCGGCGTTTCTGCAGAGACAGCACGGCTTGGGTGGGTGGGGGAGTGGGATTTGGAAGAGAAACTGGAGTTTCGTTTCCTCTTGGATGCTGTTGAGGAAGAGCCATGTGGTGCCCTGTGGCCAGGCAGTGACAGCAGCTCATCACCCCCCCTGCCCTGGTTTTTGGGGAGGAGGAAAGGGAAGCAGGACTACTTGGGTGACCTGACTTAGTTCTTTCTGGGACCAGCTGAAAGGTTCCATGGCTTTCAAGGTGAAGACACCATGGCAAGGTATTTTTGGGACAGCGTCTCCAGGAGTCCAAAAACTGGAAGGGAACCCAGCTGCTTTGAAGTTGGGCTGCAGGCTGCTTTCCTAAGTGTTCCCACCCACGTGGTCCTTGACCACAACATCCCTCTTCAGTTGTTCAAGCTGAACTCCAGGAAAACAGCTGGTTTGGTTTTTTCCCCACTCTCCCTATGGCTTTATCTGTAATGCCAGTGGCAACCTGGCAGTGCCTTTCGTGGTGGAGGTGAGGCAGGGTGCCAAGGCAAGGAGGAAAGATGGCTCCCCATTTTTTGTGTATTAAAATTCCAGGCTCTGTATTTTCCACCTTTCCAGATACTTCCATTTCGCTTTCAGCTGCACTGAGCCAGCTTTATTCCTTGCAGTGGTTCTCCTCTCCGAACAAATGTAGGTTATTCAGGGAGCATTTCTTTTAATGAAAAGGATGGAGGGAGAACTGATGGTGATAAAGCATCTCTTTGGAGGAGAGCTGCTTGTGCTGCCTTGAGACTGCAAGGAGCAGAAATGGGATGTCAAACGTGTAATTTTGCTTGGGGAACGAAGGTGAGCCTGTGGAGGAGTCTGGATCCCTCACACAACTTCGCTCAGTACTCATTTTGCTTTATTTCCCTTGAATCCTGACTTGATTTTTAGCACCTGACTGTAGTGAAAATCAGCAGTAGTACAAGGCAGTGTTTAAACACCTGGAAGCTTTTAGGCAGGAGGAATTGTGAGTCAGAGTAAGGCTTTGCTAGAGAGAAAATTAAATTGTAATCAAAGAACATGTGCCAAATATTGTCACTTCACTGACCCACCTTCTTCTGATGTGCTGGGATTCAGAATGATGGCCAAGTCTACTGTGACGCTTTAGGGCACTGAGATGCTTTTCCAAACAGGATCCCGAGAAAACGGGGAAAGAGCTTTCCAGGGGAGGAGGATCTTTGGAAAATCCTCCAACCTAGCAGCAGTCTGATGGAGGGAGGAACACCTTTTGTAACTCGGTGGAGCAGAACTGCTTGATCTTTGCAGGGCAGAACATTAGGCACGTCCCATATCCTTGGGCTGCAGTGTCAGGGATGCTCCCAAAATCTTCTGGATTGTGGGACTGAGCATTTGGCTGTGTCCCGGGAGCAGCCCATTGCATCTGTCCATGGATGGATTTTTACTTTTTTTTTTTTCCCCCCACTCTCTTCACGTGGGATTTATGTTTCCTACCACCCTGTATTCCAGTTTCAGCCTGTGTTTGGTGATATGGAACTGCTGTAGCAGAGGAAACATGTTCATGGTGGAGGAGTCTCAGTCCATCCATGGACACATTTCACTTTAGATGGACTTTTGTTATTTCAGTATAAATGGGTGTTTATTCCTTGCTTCCATGTCTTGAACCACAAACAAAATCAAATCTTGGCCAAGAGACAAAAAAATAGAGCAAAAGGCCATCTCAAATGTGTCCCCAAAACTATAATGGGACCTGAAGACTGTGCTGCTTCTCACATCTCCTTCCTTTGGAAATCTGTGAGAGCTCAGGTTCACCTATGAAATATTCACAGTCTGTCCTTAAGTGACTTCAGCTGCACAGGAGATCTTTTGCAGAATTGGCAGCTTTGTTGAAACCTTCTGTGTTCAAGCCCAGAGCCTTTATTGTGACCTCCTCTTCCTCTGCTCTGCTCTGATTTGGTTTACCTGCAGCAGGATTTTGGCATCCCAAAGAAATATCCCTGCATTATCATAGAATAGAATCATGTCACAGAATGGTTTGGGCTGGAAGGAACATTGAAGACCATCCCGTTCCACCCCCTGCCATGGGCAGGGACACCTCCCACTAGCCCAGGTTGCTCCAAGCCCTGTCCAACCTGGCCTTGGACACTTCCAGGGATCCAGGGGCAGCCACAGCTTCTCTGGGCACCCTGTGCCAGGGCCTCCCCACCCTCACAGGAAATAATTCCTTCCCAGTACCTAACCTAAATCTCTCCTCTTGGTTTAAAACCTGTCCTGTTTGTCCAGTCATTATCTCTCCATATAAAATGTCACCTTCCCTCTTTTATACACCCCCTTAAGTACCCCCCCTTTGTACACGATGGGTTGAGGGAATAGGCATCTTCTCCCTATCCCAAAACCCCATGGGAAGTAGGACTAGGACAGGAATCTATCCTAAATGCTGCCTCGGTGCTCTGTGAATGCTCTGTGAATGGGCACTAGGAAAACTAACCCTGTTGTGAACAGGTTTAAATGGACACTGCAGAGGGCTGAGCTCACACTGGAAATCTCTGTCAGCTGCTGAACTACATCACCTTTTCTACCTTCATAGGTCTGCTTGATGTGGGAGAAGTTTCCCATAAAACCCCCACCACTTTGGCAGAACTCTTATTAAACTCCTCAGGAGCCACGATGCAAAAGGGCTCTGGCAGCTGGAGCTGCTTTTATCACTTTCCTAATTAAACCTGTGGGAAGAACCCAAACTCGAGTGAGGGAGGATCATGTCCAGCTGCCAGAACCTCCCTCAGCTCATGGGGTTCTGTGGAGTTTTCTGTAGGGGCAGGGGAGCTGGATCATGTTTTGCTTCTATGATGGACACTGGACTTGACAGCTCTCCACAAAAATCCAGGAGAGATGAGCTCCTTTCAGTGGGGTGGCTCAGGATAATCTCCTAAAGGAGGGACATGTCAAGTATCCCTGGGAGTTCAAAGAGTTCCAGTCTCTTGGAAAACCACCATTCTCCCATTTTCTCTAGAAAAAAAGATCAGTTTAACTCCCCATGCTTGGATCCCCCACACAGGCAGCCCTGGATGACAGGACTGGCAGGAATACGTTCCCTGAGCTACCAAACACAGAAGACAGCAGTAAAGCACCAGGAGTGGTTTTGAGTTTGGGATTGGAATTCATCCCAGTTATGTCTAAGCGAGGGAAAAAAGAGCAACGGAGGCCGATGTTGTTGAAGTAAAAATTGTAAAGAGTGGTATAAGCAGAAGGCATTTAAATAATGTAAACAGTCTGGCATGGGAGGAAGGATGGGAGGCATTCCAGAAACAAAGGGAAAATAGTTTTAAAACATGGCTAAAAATACAGCAACTCTTGAATTCCAGAGATTATCTCAATTAGCGCTTTTTCAGTATATCTTTACAACAGAATTGTAGGAGTTCACAAAAGATAATGGAGGCTATGAGATACGGAGAAGTGATATTAATTTGTTTAATTAAAAAGATGAAGGGCTCCCTAAAATAAGATTCACTTATCTTCTGTCGCAGGGAAGAGCGAGGTTATATTGGGAAAACTGCATCTCATGGCACCGTAGTGTGGAGAAGGCATGGAGAGAGCCAGGGCTGGGAGGAAGAGCCCCTTCTTCAGCTCAGCAGTTCCTTGCTCAGTGACTTTCAACAGCAAATCCCTTCCCATGGGGTTTATGTGCTATTAGAGCAAAACGGGATGATTTTACATTTCCAAGAGGATTTTGTCTGATGTTCAGAGAGCGGGAATTGGACGTTTTCCTCCCAACAGAAAATCAAATACTCAGACATCAGAGCTTTGAGGGGCAGGCAAACATGGTTTAAACTGGGAATCTGTATGTGTGGAGCCGTGCATGGAGGTGCTTGGATGTCCTCTGGCTCCAGAGGTGTGTGGCGCATGTCAGAATTTATGTCCAGCCTCAGTGTTGCGTGCCCATCCCTTGGAATGGGGGAGAAGCATGCATGGATATCCAGCTGGAAGTGTAAGGGGAGACCATAGGGGCCAGGGGGGAGAGAAGACCCTCATGCAGATCGAAATTAAATTAACCCCCCCGGATGTATATTAATATGTTAAGTAGCACTAAGCTCTGTATCCCAGCTCAGCAATATTTCGAGGCACTTTACTGCTTTAATGGAGGGATAAAATAGAACCTGCAATTACAGTAATTTTTTCTAATTGAATATTTTGCTTTATTCTTTCCCTTTCAAAGCATGACTGTAAGTACCAGCCTTCATAAAGCTTTGGAAATATTTATACTTTCCCTCTCTGGCAATGGGCGTAAATATGCTTTTTCTTGGGCAGACTGTTTGGGTCCCTCATGGATGAGCAGCAGAACAGCTCTGGAGAGCGGTGGGCAATGCACCTTCCTCTGCTGCTTTTAATCACAGAATCCTGGGATGGTTTGGGTTGGAAGGGACTCTAAGGATCATCCCCTTCCACCCCCTGCCATGGGCAGGGACACCTTCCACTAGCCCAGGTTGCTCCAAGCCCCATCCAACCTGGCCTTGGACACTTCCAGGGATGGGGCAGCCACAGCTTCTCTGGGCAGCGTGTGCCAGGGCCTCCCCACCCTAATTTATTCCTAATATACAATCTAACCCTACTCTCTTTCAGTTTAAAGCTGGGAAACGCTCGTTTCCCATCAGCAGAGAGGGGGAAATGTGGTGTTACCATCTCAGTGCTTTCTGTCATCCTGCATGGGCTTGATGTGAATGTCAGGTGTCTTTTTGATTAATTTCTTGTCCGTGCAGGAGTGGTGGACAAGTGGACAACAGCTGTTATTCCCAGGCCATGTTCTGTGCGAGCAGAGATCCTCCACCTAAACTGAGTTTGGGGAGGAGGACAGGTAAAGCTCCTTCAGGATCCTGGTGGATCAAGATGTGGATGGCAGGTAAAGGCAAAAGCTGAAGGGCAAAGTCCCTGCCCAAAACCAGCCAGGTGAGGCAGCAGTGCTGACAACAGGGACATCAGGGGATTAAACTTGAAACGCTGATGGTATAATTGGGTGTCAATTGAGATTTTTGAAGTAGCCATTTTCAGTGGCAGCTCTTCAAGCCAAAGTTCCTCCCTCCAGCTCAAGCCTCAAGCAGGCAGCAAAATGCAGCTAAATTAACATAATAATTGCGCTGTGCATTCCGTGTGCTGAATCTCGGGTTTAAAGAGGGAGATTTGCTGATACTCCCTCCATGTGATGGGATGCTATCAGTTGGAGGCTGTTGCAGTAGCTGTCTCCTCGTCTAAAGGGGACTTTTGATCCAATAAACTGCTTATCTCGTGTAGTTGTCCTTTCATCTAGCGTGGGTGGTGTGTGACGGCTGATGGAAGGCGCAGTATTGTGGCTCGTTTATGAATATTAATTAGAAATGGAAATAATTTGGAACAGTGTGCACCGACGGCTCTCCGAGCACTGCCGGCTGCAGAAATCCATCCGTTCCTCCCTCGTGGAAGACTCACGAATGCAGAGAAGGCGCTCGCGTTGGGGTGTGAAGTCACCACACAGAGTCTGTCACGCCGACACGTCGGCGATGCAGCGGGAGGTTGTCTCGGGGCTTTATTTCCCAGCGTTTGTCACGGCTGGGCTGGGGAAGGAATGGTTTCCTTGGGAAAAGCTGCAGCAGTGCCTTGCCAAGTCATGTGCATCCGACCCGGAGCTGGAGGTTGAGGCTGAGCCTGGGCACGTGGCTGTGCCGAAAGGCAGCGCGATAAGGCTTTGGCGCCCTTGTTTTAGTGAAGGACACGCTTTGCTCCTGAATGCTTAATCTTACCTTAGTCCTTGTCACTCCAGGCCCATTGTCACACGCTGACGTAAATGCATCGTGCCACTGACGCCGGGAAAAGCTCCAGCCCCGAATGGGATGATACCAGAGCCCTTCAGAGAATCTCAGGATAGTTTGGGCTGGAAGGGACCTTAAAGATCATCTCATTCCAACCCCTTGCCATTTCCTCTTTTGTGGTTCCATCTCAAAATCTGACCATGTGCACTAATCAAAGATAGAGCCCTCTTCATCTCACTTGCCAGGAACTCATCCTCAGTGGCCACATCTCCTCTTGGGAGCTCAATAGCGGCAGGGTTTGTCCTCTGGCCCTGAGATGGGCTGGCACAGCGTGGCTGTTTGTGTTGTGGTAAGCTTTCTTGGCTTTTGGGAGAGGGTGGTTGCCTCGAGGATGCCAGCTGGGAATGGTTCTGGTGGTGCTGCTGTAGGTAAGGACTGGTAGGTCCCAGAGATGATCCTGTGATGGTTGAGCCTTGAAGGAGACAGCCTAATAGGCAAGGAGGAGCCCAGAAGGATGCTACACATCACAAGGAAAATATTCCCTTTACTTAGGTTAATTTTTATTTTCTTATGAGACTATGGGCTTGTTTTTCCAAGCTGATGAAGGTGTATCCAGCCTATCATAGTCTTCAGCAAAATCCACTTCTAGCTTTCAGATGTGGCCATCAGGCTTACCTG
The DNA here is from genome assembly GCA_013389985.1 of Dryoscopus gambensis. Lineage (NCBI taxonomy): Eukaryota > Metazoa > Chordata > Aves > Passeriformes > Malaconotidae > Dryoscopus > Dryoscopus gambensis. The sequence continues at coordinate 695,669 of WEIT01009661.1, read as the reverse complement.
TTTGGGACTAAACTTTTTTTATGACTCTTGTGTGTGCAGCAGGAGTGGAGCCCAGATCCCTTCATTGGATTAGATTGTCTTTATCACCTTTGGGAGAGTTATATTCAGTGGGCTACTTTAGAATTGATGCTTAGGGGTGAATCCCTAAGGTGAAGAGAACGGAGAAATGCCAAGACATGTCATAAATCATGGAATGACAGAGTGGTTTGGCTTGGAAGGGACCTCAGAGCTCATCCAGTCCCCTGCCATGGGCAGGGACACCTTCCACTATCCCAGGTTGCTCCAAGCACCATGCAGCCTGGGCTTGAACGCTTCCAGGGAGTTTAGCTGAGACCCAAACACTCGTGTCCTTGTGGACTCATCCTCCTCGCATGCTGGTGGAGGAAGATGGGGTTTGTTGCTCCTGCAGTTTTCCAGAGTGCTTTGCTCTGCAGGGAGGACCCGGCGGGGTTAAACTGGGATCATCCTTAGGAGCTCAGGACGTGCAGCGAGCCGAAAATGTGCACTTCTGGGGTCACCCATCACCGCCCAGACCCATCCTGTCTCTAATTTGTGGGTTAATTTATTTTTAAAGCTAGCCAAGTAATTAACTGCTTTCCTTTAAAACTCCTCGGAGCCCTTCAAACCAGTGCTTTAAAAATGGGTTGATTATTCCGCTTTCTTCAAAGCGCGGGGTATTAGGAGAAGTCGGCTCCTGCAGGCACGATCCTCTGGCAGCCCAAGGCACTCCAGGGGTGCTGCGCCGTGTCACACGCGCTCAGTGTCACAAATCACTCGCCTGTGAGTGCCACTTGCTCTAAGTGGGGCATGACGACTGTCACAGGGCCGGCTCCGCCATCCGCACCTTCCCTTTGGAATTTGTTCCCTTCCCCCGGCGTGGCTGGAGTTGGGCTCTTTGAACCAGCACAGGCTTTGCTTTTCAATCGTGAGCTTTAGATCTGGGATAATAAAACATCAAAGTAAACCAGATTGTTGTGGATACAGAAAAAAAAAAAAAAAAAGAAAAAAAATCAGGACACTCAGTAGGACTTCGGGGAGTAATAAATTTGTTCTATATTTAATCTCGTATTTATCGCAGTGTCAGTATGAGACCACTTCATTTTACTACTTTAACTGTAGCTAAGAATAACTGAATCCTTGAAATATTGAGAAAGTGGCTAATACCTGGTGGTAGCTGATGGGATCCAGCTTTAATAGTTATTGATTGGCTTCAAAAAGCTCCCAGTAATATCACATCCGAGCTACTGTATGTTGGGAGTTCAAATCCTATCAGTTATTTAAGATTAGAAGTAATTGTAGATTTGCAGTTTAATCATCCCTCAGTAGGTGAAGCCAGCCAGGACCTCAGGTGTCATTTATAATTTTCCAAAAAAATTATGGTTGATCTGCCCCAGTTTTATTGTGGGAAAATCTTGGCATCCCTAAATTTCAGATATTCTCCAGCATTTCCTTGGCTTGCTCTAAAATTGGTGTGGCTTCTCTGACGGGGGTGCAAAGCCCAGTTTAAAATCTGTTTGCCAGGCAGTGAACACAAGGAACAAATGGCCCCTGTAGGGTTGGTCTTGGTGCTTGGTGCTTTCTCACAGTGCCCCAAGTCTCAGAAGGGGCTTTAAAAAACCCACATATCCTCGCAGGAGAATAAAAATAATCCCTAAGTAAGGGGTATATCTTCCATCCAGAAAGTCAGGAGAGCGAAAAATCAGATTAGACACTGCTTTTGAGTCCTAAAACTCTGCCTGGGTAACCTGACATTTACCTGTGCTTCAGCAGTGCTTCAAAACAGCACCTTTAATGATGCTTTATTACCATTTGTGTTCTTAGTCTTTGTTTTACTGCTCTGGAGTTTAATAATCCCATTTATCAAAACATTTGGGATTTTGCTGTTTCTTTTCCCCCTGGTATGGCTTGTTGCACAATTAGAGCTTCGTTAAAGGCTCTCATTATTTTTCTTGGTTGTGATCAAGCTCTGTCTGCAACGAACCACTGGGTTTTGTGTTTGAACACGCAGATCTGCCTGTAATTCCCTGCTGCTCCTTTCACCGGAAACCGGCTCTTTGCCATCCCTGGGAAGTGACCAATTTTTTAGCAGCGAGGGAAAATTATTTCTAAGTCTCTTTATTTTTCTTGTTGATACTTAAGTGGGGTCTCAGAGGGAAAAAGTGACAATTTTCCCCATTTCCTACAGTTGTCGGGAGCTGCGTAACTGCAGCGGGGAGTTTGAATTCAGGGGTTAAGTTGAATTTCTGGTGAATTTGGCAACTTCTTTGCCTGGGACTGGATTATTTGCCCCTTTTTTTCAGGGGATTAGGGGATTTATTTGTGAACCAGCACTCCTGATGGAGCTGTCTGAAACACTGAGAGGGTCACACCTCCTTCGTTTACTTTGAATGAATTTGCCATCCTGAAACTGCGTTTTGGGGGAAATGGTGAGGAAATCACACTTTAATTTTGGAATAGTTGTTTTGGAATAATTCTGCTGAAGAATTTTAAGTAGGAATTGATGAATGAGGATGTACTAATTGAAAAATCATTATTTAGAGCCAATTCCCACATGGAATATGGGTCTCACTGGAGCAGAAAGCTGTTTAAGGATCCTGACTGCTCGAGGAATGGGGCTGGGATCGGGGAATTGTGCCTGGTTGGGACTCAGTGCTGAGTCCTTGTGTGCTGCTGTGGGGCTCGTAAAAGACCACAGCCCTAATTAGGAATGAAAATGCACATATTTATGATTTTTAATTTCCCTTCCAAACCATTCCATGATATTTAGAGTGGATATTTTGCCTAGCACTGTTCCTTACGGTCAGCAAAAGGGTCCTTACCTTGCTCCCAGTTTCCACTGGATATAGCATTAATTGGTTGTGTGAATTAACTGAGGACTAAGCTTCATTAGGCTGCCATTATCTGTGCATTTGTATTCTTCCTGTCCTAAATCCTCAGTGAAAACATCTGTTAGTCACTCAGAATAGAAGTCTGTGTCCTTAGGAGCAATTTCGCCATGATAAAACTGGAGATTTTTACCGATCGGACACCTTTTATGATACTTATTTCTCTTCCAGTCCGTTTTCCAAGAGGAAACCTTTCAGTAGGACACTTAATCTGTGTTAACTCTAAGTGCAAGTTTGTGTTCATGTTTGTGAGGCAGGTGGGACTCTCGGATGTCTGTCAAGAGCTCTGAGATGAGGAGTGTCCTGTCCTCCTCCCTTGGCATTGCCCCTCGTCTGTTTTCTGCTCTCTACCCTTTTCGTTCTGTGGGAGTGTGTTCAGCTTTTCATAGAATTCTTGAGTAATGGAATCATTTAGGTTGGAAAAGACCTCCAAGACCATCAAGTCCAACCTGTGACCGATCCCCACCTTGTCACCCAGCCCAGAGCGCTGAGTGCCACGTTCAGTCCTTCCTTGGGCCCCTCCAGGGATGGGGACTCCACCACGTCCTTGGGCAGCCCCTTCCAATGCCTGGCCATCCCTTCAGGGAAGAAATTCTTCCTGATGTCCAGCCTGAACCTCTCCTGGTATAGCTTGAGGCCATTTCCTTTCATCCTGTCACTTGTTATGTGGGAGAAGAAACCAACCCCCACCTGGCCACAACCTTCTGCCAGGTGGTTCAGGTTTCAGAGTTTCCTTTGATCCATGTTGATTTCCTTGGATCACCTAAGAAAGGTGATACCTGTGCCAGGCTGACTCTCCCTGCCCTTCAAGCATCATCTGCTGGGGTTACCTCAGAAAATTTCAAGTTTTGGAGCTTGGGCACCTTTGGCTTTTTAACAGAAGACAAGGTTCGTAATAGAAATGCAGCGTAAAAGCCTGACAAAGTAAGGCTGGTTTTACTGAAACTGCTGTTACTGGATTTCAGAAAAGCTTCTTCGCAGGAGCAAGGGATGACCAAGAAAATTCACCATCCCAGACATAAAATTTGCTCTCACATCCTTGGCCCGATGATTTCAGCGATAACACTGAAATTATTTTCCCATTAAAGTATTTTTATTACTCTTCCTAATCATAGGAATAGAATTAGAAAAAGGAACTCCTGCTTTAAATGAGGCTGTTTCCCCAGTTCAGTGGTGTAACCGTTACTTTCCTCTATGCACTTTCCCATTCAGCCGCAGCAGCGAAGTGTCAGACACGTCTGAAACGGCTGGATCCAGTCGGCAGAGTCAGCTTTTGTCAGTTTATGATCTCACACTCTTTTTTCCCCCCCACAGGAGTTCTGTTACCTGATAAAGTTGCGTCTCTTTGGGTCAAACCTGTGGGATTATCTAAACGAGGCTGTTTGCTCCGCCGTCCTTCCTGACCCGGCTCTGCTCTGCCTTTGATGGGGGCCCTTCCTGGGGTGTCCTGCAGTTGTTCCATCGTGCCTTTGGTGAATTAAAGAAGTAACTCCGTGTCCTGAACGCTTCGGGGCTCAGGGTGACAGGGATAACCAGCTTTTGTGCATAGCTCCCTGTGATCCGTAATAACTGCTGGAATTAAAGGAAGGAACCACAAAGCAGCAGCAATGTTTGGTGTTTTTAAAGCAGTTCTGATTTAAGCATAAAATACCTTTCTTTTTGTTTTTTTTTGAACTCTACCAGTTACTGAAAACAGTTCACAATGCTTGAAAGCCTTTCTGGCAGTATAGGAAAGTACCTTCAGAGATCTCAGGCCAAAGCACCGTGCAGCTCATTATCTTCTTTCTGATGGCAAACAGAAAAGAGCACAGCTGGCCCAGGAAAAGGTGTTGGATCCGGGCAGGTACGTCCTGATTTTCCTCCAGGTTTTCGTGCCATCATCTGGCATTTGTGGCTTTAAAAGTTCCTGAGCAGGAGGTGGTGTGTGTTTAATAGCCCATGATGAATGCTTTAGTCCTTTGAGGGGTTTTGGAGCTTGGCAAAATTTTCTTTAGTTTTTAATTCTGCTTTGCTTGGTGTCTCCTTGCTGTTTTCGTTAGGGAGATTCCCACATAAGGGTCTTTTAGTGGGAGGTTCCCTGCTTATGGCAGGGGTTGGATCTGGATGATTTTCAAGGTCCCTTTCAACCCAAACCATTCTGTGATTCTGTGAATTCTGAGGGCTTGAAACTGTTTTCCTGCAAATACTGAGAGTGGGACAATTGCAGTTGTTTTATTTGGGGCTCTTTGTTTGTTTATTTGTTTCGTTTTCATGCAGATTCCTCTGTGGAATAGGGATTACTTGAGATTTGCACATAGTCAGTTATCCTGAAGAACTGAAACCAGTGGAATGAGTTTTTGCCCCTTGCAGAGAGAGAGATCACCAGTGCAGCAAAAACCTTTCCACAGATTAGTTGTGGATACTCTTTAAGTGAAGCAAGGTACTGAATATTCCGAAGTCAGTTTGCCAGCTCCAGTGTGGTGTCAGTGCTGACAGTTGGATTCAATGATATTTTTATTGGGTAATTATGTTTTGTGTGTATTGGATTTTGGGAATATGTGTACAGAAAATACTCTTGTGCTGTCAGAATTTTGCGTGTGAATGTGTTATTTAGTCTGCAGTCAAAGGGTGTTTTAGTGAGAAGGATTTTATAGACTCGTAGAATCCTGGGATGGTTTGGGTTGGAAGGGACCTTAAAGCTCCTCCAGTTCCAACCCCCCACCATGGGCAGGGACACCTTTCTGGAAGGTAAAATTGCATTTTAAAAATGCCTGTGCTCTCTACAGCCGGTGCACAGAGAGCTGAGCACCTGTGAAGAGGAGGGAAACCCAGGAAAACAGGACCCCCTTCGGATCAAATCCCATGTCCCACATGGGATGCTCAGAGGTGATTTTACACCCGGAACAGCTTCAGCAGCAAAGTTCCTCTCTGAGATGAGTCGTTAGCTGTGGTTTCTCTTCTTTTTCTCATCTTTTACCAGCTGGAGTAACTCCCCACAGGCTCTGGGGAGAACTGGTCCCCACAGATTTCTCTGCAGCAGGTTGTGATCCCAGCTCCGAGATGTAGGGCGGGATTTGAAGAAAAATCTTGGAAGGGGGCAAGCACTGAGAAGGGAGAGTGGGTGTTGCAAGGAGATAAGTTGGCTAAATATTTCCTGGGAGGCTGGCAAGGGGTTTAATAATGACTGATCTCAGAGGGGATGGTTTAAACAGAACAGTGCATGTCTGATTTCAGCCTCTGGACAGCGTGGTTTGGCTCATGCCTTGGAGCTGGCAGGGAAGGAGCAGCTCAGGGAGAAGGTGAAGAGCTGGTGGCTGAATTGAGGAATATCATTGCTTCAGCAAGAGGCAGCCTGAAATCTTGTGTAAAGTTCTCCTGAGCAGGAGACAGAAGGAAACAGCACTTGAATTCAGGATCACGAGAGTTTTTTGTGATTCTGCATTGTGGCAAGGAAAATTCCAAGGAGCTGCAACCTGCTCATGTCATGCAGTTAATGGCATTTTCCCATTAAATTAAAAATGGATCTTTAGGATTGTTCACAGAGGTTACTCTGTGTATAAAACTTGGATGTCCCTTCATACAATCATGGAGTGGTTTGGGTTGGAAAGGATGTTAAAGCTCATCCCGTCCCACCCCCTGCCGCAGGCAGAGACACCTTCCACCAGCCCAGGCTGCTCCAAGCCCCGTCCAACCTGGCCTTGGACACTTCCAGGGATCCAGGGGCAGCCACAGCTTCTCTGGGCACCCTGTGCCAGGGCCTCCCCACCCTCACAGGGAAAACTTTTTTCCTATCATCTAACTTAAATCTCCCCTCTTTTAGTTTAAAACCATTTTTGTATCTCACCTGACATGTGAAACCATGAGCTGCAGGTGCCTTCCCAGCCCTTTGGAGCACACAGACCCCAGCCCTATGCTGCTGATCCACCTACTCTGCCTGAGCACTGAGCAGATCCCAGGGAGACTTTTCATCTCCAGCAGGATTGCAGGCCGCAGACCTCGTGTTCTCCGGGATGTGAGCAGAGTGTAATATTGATTGGAATGCTTACTGTAGTTATTTATTGCCTTCATTAGCAGGGAAGAGATGAGAGACTATCACAGTGTATTAAGTTGTCCCAGAGACACCTGGATAGTAAATTATAAATAAACAGTCAACAGTGGAGTAGAACTGGTGGAAAGCTGGGATGGTCAATGTGAGGATCTACCAGCCAGGCTTTTTAAATCACTAATGTGCAGATTCAGCATGGTTATTGCTTCCTGTGGCTGATAATGCTGTTTTAAGGGACTTAAGTGACTGGAGACGTGGTTTGACTGAGCTGATTGAGGTCCATCTTGAGATGTCTCTTCTCTTTTGCACAGCACTGAGACTTTGGGGAGGTGTTTCATCAGAGATAAACCCCCAAAAGCTGCTATTTTGCTGTAAACATACACTTCTAAGGAAGGAAAGATTGAGCTAAAATGATAATATCCCTGGATTTATGATTGGAAAAGGGAGGTAAAAACCTGAGTAGAACAAGAGTAATTCCTTGTGCTGCTCATTTCATTTCCTCCCAGTTTAACACCAAACAAACCTTTGTTATCCCAAGGGAGATGAACGTGTGTGTGCTGGGACGGGATTGTAGCATTTCTAACTTTCCTGGTTATCACGGCTATCGTGGTTACCTGTTGGAATCAGTGATCTCACAGATCTTTTCCAGCCTTAATGGTTCTGTGATTCACCCAGCACTGAGCTTTTACTGGAACCTTTTGAACCCAGAACCCGCCCAGAGCCCAGTACTGCAGCTGTGCGGCCTTATTTTATAAGAAGAATAAAACTTACATGGCCAAAGGGGCCTCAGAAAAAGCTCAGTGACAGAAGGACCAGCTGAAGACAGCAGAATTGAAAGTGGCCAAACTTTTTTCGTTGCTTTTATTTGTATTAACTATAAAAAAATCCCAACAAACCTACAGTTCTGCTTTACTTGAAGCTGCCGTGACTCGTAAATAAACCATTCAGTGCTGTGCTCACAGCCTAAACCACTGGAGATGTATTTAAAGCCATAAACCCTGTTGCTGCACTTGTATTTTTGTTTTAAATCCTGTTTGTGCAAGGCTGTTAATTTACACAGGGCTTTACAAACACAGATAAGACACTTTCCCTGCCCACATAAGTCATTCTTAGAGGTTTGGGCCTCCTAAATTAATGCTTTGTCCCAGTATTATAATGGGCATCCCTTCACTTCCTTGTGTATCCATGTGAGCAATCCTTGAACCAGAGCCTTTTTGTGGACAGACATTCCTTCACCCACAGCAGTTCTCATTCCCAGCTGGGCACTGGGCTGTGTTTTTTGGGAGTAATTTTGGGGTGGAAAGTTCAACACTCAGGGTTATAGGAGCAAGCCCAGGCTTGTATTAGTCCCCAGCTCCTTCTGATTGTGCATAAATAATACCTGAGTGTGACAAACACTGGTTAAGGCATTGTGCCTTTAATGATGACATTTCTTGGCATTTCCTCCTCGATTTGGAAAGGATCCTCTTTAGGCTGGAGGCACGGGGAGATCAGAGCAGTGTAGGTTTCATCTGCATCCCACTGGATGAGGGATGGAGCTGAGGATTTCCTCTTGCTGGAGATTGCTGGTGGTGTGAAGCACTTCAGGCAGCCTGAAAAGCCTGAGTGTTTCCTGCAGGAGAGTGTTGGGTTCCCCTGCTGCCAAATGGGTCAGAATCTCTGCCGTGGTGGTGGCAAACTATGGAGCTGGCAGGGGAAGGAATAAATCAGGGAACGTTCTGGGGAGATGATCGTTAACCAGCATTCATGTGTAAAACGGCGTCTAGACATTCAAACACTGCTAATAGCCTTTGATTAACCATTTTTGTTTTGTTCTTGCTCAGTGTGTTAATCACTGTGATTAAAATGCTTAGCCACCATGGAGCTAGGCGTTGGATAAATTAGGAAGTAAGCAAATCCAAACAGATGGGGCAGGGAAAATTAGTGTCTCTGGCAGGGCCAGTGTTAGACAAGGCAGGGCCAAGGAAGATTTAGGGGGAGACCCTAAATAATCTAAGAAAAGGAAATTTGCCTTTGCAGTGGGCCTGCCAGACCTCCCCACCCTCCTGCTCCTGTAAAGCTTTGCCTCCTCAAGCCTTTTTTCTCTGCCACTGGAACCCGCTGCTGTCCTCACCTGGCCTGGCAGCTCCCAGGGTGCCACAGCCAGGTTTGGAATCCACTCTCTACTTCGCACAAGGACGTCCCAACATCCTTGTGGGGTGGGTCCTGTGTCCCCTGCTGCAAATCCCTGCAGACAGGACCTGGGGAGAGGGATCAGCCACTTAATTCTGGCTCAAGAATGGCCCAGTTTCTACTTACTAGGGATTTTTTCCTTTTTTTTAATAGCAATAGCCAAGGATTGTTGGTGATGTTTAACCCCTCCACCACCAAACCTGTGGGCATCCTTCAGTGGGACAATGACTAATTTAAACTGCTGGGCTTAGGGCTAAATCCTTGTCTGCTGCAGATTTTCAAGGAAGAATGAGGGCTGGGAAGGGTGGGAAAGGCACCTTGCACTGCTTGTAAGATCAGGAGCCTTGTTAGGTGTCGAGATGCATCAAGATCAGCACCCAGTCATGTCATCTCTAAAGAGAAATCACAGATCAAATAGGTGAGCTCAGGGGTTTCTCTGCACTAGATTTGGACAAAGCTGGAATTACCTGAAGCAGGGATCATCCGTGGAGGTGATGGGGAGACCACACTCACAGCCCTCTCTGTCCTTCCTTCCCCGTAATGTTGTTTTCTGTGTAACTCGTTTTCTGGTAGAGCTGTGAAAAAAAAAATTAAATGGGTAGTTTTGGTGACAGCAGGTTTTGGCCTATTACGTGCTAGGATCTGTAGCCAGGATTTCCAATTTCCCTCCTAATCAAAAGGCTTCCTAAACCTTTCAGAAGTGCTCTGCTGGGATGACTGCACTCACAGAAAGGCAAAGTGCTTTGTTTCTGCTGGCGTCGGTCTCTTCAAAGGTGCCTGAAACACAGCGCAGCCACCGGCCCGGTCCTGCTCCTCTCGGAGCCTCACAGGGCTGGGGATATCCGGGCACAGCCCTTCCTTTTCCAAAGGCTCCAGCCCTGAGGACGTGATGGAGCTGGGACAGTACGGTGTGAAAAGCTGGGAAGTCCTGGAGTTTCCTCACTCGTGGGGAATGTTGCATTTAATCTGACCCAGTGTTCAGTCAGTGCCTGTGTGGGACTTTTCAGGTTAAGTTGAATTTTGTTCTTGTATTTCTGTTGTGCCCAGATGGATTTTTATTCATAATCACAAAATCACGAAATGGACAGAGTCCCCGGCAGAAATCACATGTTTAATAATCTCTGAGGGTACATTCCTGACTCCTGGTACTCTTTTAAGACCCCCAGGCAATACTAGAACTCCTTTAAGTCAGTTCTCTGTTTGTTGTATTTTGTTTGTTTGTTTGGAGTTTTTGCTTGTTTCTGCCTTTTTTTTTTTTAATTTTATTTTCCCATCCCCTAGATTTAGTGCTCTCCCTCCTGTCCTTATAAGATCATCCAAGGGAGCTTTAGGTTGGATATTAGGAAAAGGTTCTTCCCCCAGAAGGGGGTTGGGCATGGAACAGGCTCCCCAGGGAACGGTCACGGCTCAGGAAGTGTTTGGACAACACTCTCAGCCTCAGGGTGGGATTGTTGAGGTGTCTGTGCAGGGCCAGGAGTTGGACTCTTTTGATCCTAATGCATCCCTTCCAATTCAGCATATTTTAGTATTCTGCCTCTTTTTTAATATTTCTGATTTCCTTCATGACTAATCACAACAGTTTTCAAGCCTCATAAAAAACTTCATTGCCTGTGCCTCCTTCCTTATCCCGACCTTGCTTTCTTGCCTTCATCTCCTTTTTTTCCCCCCTTGGGTCATATGCCTGTGTGCAGGAAAGCACAGACAGAGCTAAATAAAAATGTCTTTTATACCTGAAGTATATAAGAAGGCCTCAGACTCAACACTGTGTCTAAATATACCTAAAAAAGTTGGGCTTATTCAGCGCTCCTCTAAGGCGATTGAGACATGTGAGTCTCCAGCTGAGTGTGTTAAGCTCTGCAGTGACCACACTTCCAAATATTTTATTTGCAGTGCGTTAAGGTTTTTTCAGCAAGTGCTCTATTGTTATTGCCAGGAAAATGCTGACATATATTTTATGTAGCACATCAGATGTGATCCAGACTCGCTTTGCAGAGCTGAGTAGCATTGCTACGGCCAATTGTTCGACACAGCATTTTGCTGCGTCTCCTGACATGCTTAATAAAGATATTTTCATGATTCTGGAGGCAGCCGGAATGCCATTAACTGCTGGCTTTCTGAGGAAGCACAAACGCAGCTCCTAATGCCAGGCTCTGCAGGTTTGGCTCAGCAGCCATCAGGTACCACTCCAGAGCATGGGAAAATTGAAAGAGAAAGCACCTGGGCTGGTTGGCGTCACCTGAGCTGCTGCTTTCTGTCCTGCAGATTGTCCTCGTTTGTGGATTAGGGTAAGGCAGAGCTGGGGGTGTTTTCTCCGGGATGGAGATGGAGGTGGTTGGATATTTTGGCACGCAGAAGACCTGGCAGAGGACGTAAGGAAAACGTCTCTGTCAGGCTGTGTCAGGGTCTCTGAGATATCCATGTGTTGTCTTGGCACGCTCCAGAGCCCGTAGATGTGCTGACCTTGCAGCCAGAACAGGAATTTGTTATTCCAGCAGAGGTGGGCCTTGTCATCGCTGGTGTATCTTGGACTTGGTATTTTTTCATTTATAATCCACAGTGGATATGCGGGGTTGGAGGAGAGCGGGAAGCCTGCAGAGGAGTTGTACCTGCAGGTAAATCCTAGAGGGACGGAGCACCTCTCCCGCGAGGAAAGGCTGAGAAGATTGGGATTGTTCATCCTGGAGAAGAGAAGGCTCTGGGGTGACCTTATTGACCCCTCAGTACCTGAGGGGACCCCACAAGAAAGATGGAGAGAGACTATTTACCATGGCCGGGAGGGACAGGACAAGGGGGAATGGTTTGAAAATAAAAGAGAGTAGGTTTAGAATGGATATTAGGGAGAAAAATCTCCCTTTGAGGGTGGAGAAGCCCTGGCACAGGGTGCCCAGAGAAGCTGTGGCTGCCCCTGGATCCCTGGAAGTGTCCAAGGCCAGGCTGGACAGGGCTTGGAGCAACCTGGGCTAGTGGAAGGTGTCCCTGCCCATGGCAGGGGCTGGAATGAGAGGATCTGTAAAGGTCCTTTCCAGTCCAAACGCTTCTGTAATTCCATGGTTGATTCTCTGGTACCTGGTTTTCGTTGTGGTTTTGATGTGCTGGGAGAAAACAGTCTGGTGGTTGTGTTTTAAGGGATGGTGTTGATTGACACAGAGTGACTCAGGGTGTCTCTGATCACTTAGGAAAGTGCTGAACATCCCTGCGGGAAGGGAGCAGGCTCATAGCACATCCCTCCCACAGAGGGAGTATCTGTTCCTCAGGCATATCCAGTTTTTTCCAACTTTTTTGTTTTTCTGCTCTGCATGTAAAGCTGGGGAATTCTCGCTAGAAGGAAACAAAAATGTTCGTGTTTAGCTTTTGCCACCCTGAAGACTGCAGGAGAGGAAAGAAGACTCTTCTCTCACGACAGAGGTGTCCTTTTTGGCAGTGTTGAAAGCAAGCCAGAAGTACAGGAGGAGGATGGAGGCCAAGAGGAGGAGGTGGGATCTTCGGTGCTCCCTTCACAGATCCCAAGGATGCCCCAGTTTGGTGGAGAAGCTGAAGCAGCGGGTGGCAGAGTTGATTTGCTGTTCTCCATGGATGTGAACAGCTTCTGAGCTGTTTAAAATAAGCACTTGGAAGGTATCGTGTTCCTGTGGAGGTAAACGGTGAAGGAATCACAAGTTGGAGTGTGGGGAAGGATACGTGACAGAGCTGAGCCCAAGATTTGGGGCAGAGAGGGAGCTGAAATGGGAAAGTCCTGAAAGTGTCTGTACTGTGGCAGAGAAGCCAGAGGAAGGCGGGTGTTGTGGTCAAGTGAAATAAAAAGATGTCTGAAATGTGCCAGTTTTATTGAGTTTTCCTCAAATTCTGCACAGTGGGGTGGCTAAGAAGAAATAGTGGTGTCTATGAAGAAGAAGAAATAGAGGTTGTATTTATGCTACTCCTTAAAAAACTTTGGAGAAAACATAATTAGCTTTTTCCATAGTGATCTTTAGCTTCTTTTCTTGATATCCCGGATTATGAAATCAGAGCATTTGAATCATGAAAAAGCACAGCATAAAGCACTGGATAATTAGGCTCTTTTGAATTTTAGATTCAGATTGAATATTAGGAAGAAATTCTTTCCTTTGAGGATGGGGAAACACTGGCAAAAGTTGCCCAGAGAAGCTGTGGCTGCCCCTGGATCCCTGGAAGTGTCCAAGGCCAGGTTGGGCAGGGCTTGGAGGAACCTGGGATAGTGGAATCCATGGCAGGGGTTGGAATGGGATGGGCTTTAAGGTCGCTTCCTGTCCAAACCATTCTGTGATTCTGTGAAATTATTTGATCCTTATTGTGGTGGTTTATGTGCGTGCAGGAGACACCGAGTCTGTTCCTGTGGTAACTTCTGAGTCTCACCCATTTTAACCAGAACTTTCAGTGCAGATTTCTCAGATCACAGATGGTTACTGAGTCCCTGAAAAGAGAGGGGAGAGAAAATCCTATTTCAGGTCCCATGGAGTAGAAGCTGCCACATGTTTTTGAGAGTCCACCAGTGAGTTGACCAGGACACACCAGCTATTCCAGTTGACAAGATGGGGATCGGTCAGAGGTTGGACTCTGTGATCTTGGAGTTCTTTTCCAACCTAAATGATTTTGTGATTATTTTTCACCGAGTTCCATCACCCCTCTGCTCCTATCTCTGTCAATCTCCGAGGTCATTCCTCTTTTGCAAGTAATTCTTTGGGAGAAGTGATGCCGTAGTCTGATCCCAGGGCTCTGGTTTTCCTCCTGCAGCTGCCGATCCCAGCTCACCCTCCCGGCACTCCGGGAGGGGGTGTGATAGATCTCCACGTGTTCCCTGGATCTATGGGAGCTCTGTGTGTTGGCCTGGTTACGGAGATTTTGTTCGATTGTGTTGGTTTAACTCAGTGGGAGGTTATTTGAGAAGGAAATAAAAGGCTCAATGAACAGTGAATACTTGAAGAGGTGTTAAGAGGAAATTCCAGGTGTCTAAGCTTTAGGTTCTTTTGTTTTAGGGGTTTTTTTGGCTGTCTTTTCAGCCAGCCCGGTTTTCAGCAGTGCAGGAGTAGGTCTGCAAGCACAGAGGAGCCAGTAACTCCTGGAGGAGTGAAAGAATCCCAGGGAAGAGGAGTTTGTGCAGAGAGGACCTGGGAGTCTGAAGAGTTCTGGATAGGAGGAGAGGAGATATAAGGAAGGTATTTTTTATGATGAGGGTGGTGAAACACTGGATCCCTCGAAAAATTCAAGGTAGGTTGGACAGAGCCCTGAGCAAGTTTATGTCCCTGCCCATGGCAGGGGGTTGAACACAGAGACCTTTCAAGTTCCCTTCCAACCCAGCCCATTCCATGATTCTGTGGAGTTTTACCTGCCTCAGTTGCTGCAGAGGGTGATTCGTGTCAGACCTGTCTGGTAGCGGGACAGGACTTTACAGCAGGCAGCTGTGTTCCCACCACTGGGAGAATTTATTCTATAAATCAGTTTTATCACCAAGAAGGGTTTCTGGAGGCCAGAATTCAGCAGGACAGGTCACAGCCTGGGCTGTCACGTCCCCGACCTGTGCTGGAGAGGGGAGAACTGTGGGCAGGTGGGGACAGCCAGGTAGGAGTGAGAGTGTTCAGAGGGGCACATAATGCTCTGTGTCACGATGCTGGGGACAAGCTCTTACACAGACAGAAATACTTAGGAAGCCTGGTCATCTTAAGTGAAAAAGGAAGAGGTTTTGTCCCTTTAGAAACTCTTTTTATGTCTTTCACTCTGCTTGTATTCTTAATTACCTGAACATTGGAACTATTTTGAATGTATTTTTCTAGAAAAGAGTATTTACCTAGAAAAAATCTGTTTGTATAAATGGATGAGTGTAAAGTACTACTGAAAAAGAGGACAAGATTGGCTGTTCTGAAATCCAAACTCTCTTGTTGAAACTGATCACGTCAGTTACATCAGAAACCTCATAGCAGTGCAGTAATGAGAGGGCAATTTGATTGCTGAAACAAATGTAATTTTCACAGCATTAAGATCTGACCAAAACCTCATTCTGAGGCAGTGAATTTCATTCTTCTTAGACAACTCTGGTCTTCCCCATTTTGCTTTAGACACAGACTTGTTACTATTTAGGCCAAGTAGGTGCAATTGTGTCTCGCCTACTTCTCACTGACGTGTAATTTCTGTCCAAGTTACACCAAAGCAGCTGCTTCCAAAACACGTAATAATTATAGCTGCTGATTTCTGCATGCTTGGGGTCATATACTGGAAGTGGTGTAAAACTGGAGAGCTCCACTCTGCTTTAAAGTATTTGAGAACTGATCTACACAACGTGGCAGAGGTTGAAAGTGGAAGGCTTTGTTGGAGGAGGTGCTGAAATGAAGTGTTGACATCTTTCTCCACATTTCATGCAGTTCGCTTCTCAGAAATGGTCCCTTCTTAATTATCCCTTGGATTTATTCATCTTTCCCAAAGTTTTTTCACATGATTAGTGGGAGGTGGTTGCATGTGCCTATCTTCTGTTCTCAGCAGGATGCTGGATTGCCCTTGCACTCAGCATCCTCATGTATTCCTCATACAATTCTCCAGTCCTTGAGCATTCCCTGTTTAACATTTCTGCCTGGGTGCGTGTGGGTTTTACAATTAATATCACAGCTGAAGTATACTGGGAGATCAGATGATCTATAAAAAGGTGGATAAAAGTCTCCTTTTGTGAAAATAAATCTTGTTAAACCACATCTGTAACCTTTAAAGTGAGCAGGAGTACTTCTGGGGAGATGGATTCTGCGAAATTTCACTGTTAAGAGACAGAGGAGAGTCTCTCTCTTGGCTCGAGGGCACTAAAACTCAGCCCCTGGTCTTGCCACCATCTGCAAGAGAACCTGATGTGTCAAGAGCCAGCTCTGTCCAAGCCCATGGTGTGACAGAGTTGAGCTGGGTTTAGTACAGGATTGTTTTGCCAGGACTTAACTGAAGCACTCAGGTGGACCGTGAGGGTGGACACTGGTCCAGCATCACGTGACAACCCTGAAGTGGCGACGTAGAACCCAAGGGAAGCAGCCAGACCATCTCCAGAGGACAAGGCAGACCCTGGTTCGGTGCTGGTCACACTGCAGAGTCTCCAGAGTGGTTTTGGCAGAGCGAGGTTTGGCACGGGAGCAGCATCACCTGGGACCAGCGTTCCTTTATTCCACACTGGCATGTCCCGTCTGTGCCAGCTGCTGCCTCGGGTCCTGCCCCCAAAGTTCCCAATCTGGGGCAAGCAGCAGTGAGCGAGGCCGGGGTACAACGGTGCTGCTTTGTCAGCAGAGCAGATTTGGGTGAGGTTCAGCCACAGCAGCTGTTCCAAGGCAGAGCAGGTTGGAAATACCAAGCCTTGCATTGCTTGAGGAGACATGTTCTCGCTCTGCTCACCCAGGAGTTTATCAAGCGGAATCACAGAATGTCCTGAGCTGCAAGGAACCCACCAGAAGTCCAATTCCTGGCTCTAAACAGATACCCCAGCAATCCTACCCAGTGCCTGAGGGCGTTGTCCAAACACTCCTTGAGCTCTGGCAGCCTTGGGGCTTTTTGAAGTTGCAGGGGAGAAGTGTTGATGTGATTTGATGATTCCAAATGGGTTAAAAAGGCTTTGTGCCTTACACAGGAGCAAGTCAGGAAAAAATTCCTCCAGCCCCTCTTCCAGGCTGCAGGGCAGTTTCTGGTAATTGTCCTCCGAAGAGGGAGGTGGAAGGAGCGGACTGGTCCCTTTGCCATCTCCTGAAGAGTTTTTGTCCCTTACAAAGGCAGCACATCTTCCAAGGTGGGTGACTGGTCTAATATTGTAGGATCACAGGCGGGACACCTTCCACTAGCCCAGGTTGCTCCAAGCCCATCCAACCTTGGACACTTCCAGGGATGGGGAAGCCACAGCTTCTCTGGGCAACCTGTGCCAGGGCCTCCCCACCCTCACATCTAAAATGTTCCTAAAATCTCTAATCTAAACCTCCCCCCTTTCAGTTCATTTATCTGATGGATTCATGCCCCAAGGAAATGCATCAAGTAGATGGAAGAGTATTCCCCTATCATCTCGTCCCCATTTCATTTAGGTGAGGAGTTGATGGGAGCAATAATAGGAGGACATTTTAGGCCAAAGTATTGAAAAGCATCATTTGGACTGAGATCAGGGAAGTAAATAGTTCTGTGAAGAGAAAGAACGACCAGTAGAGCTTCCTAGTCTCGTGTGTTGGTACATTTTCCATTATTCCAGTAAAGTTCCCAGCTCAATCCAACCCACCAGCTGATGTCCAGGTTCTGCTGTTGCTCTTGGATAGGGGGATTCACAGCTACATTTCTCCTCAGGAGACAAAAACCAAAGCAAGGCAGCTCTGTGCTGGTGACAGCACGAACGTGCTCATTGAAAGCTTCATGTGATGTTTATAAACATCAGGGATGACAGAAATGTTGTAACTTCAGCATTTAGCGATTTTTATTTTTGTTTAATAAAATGCAGTTAAGGCACTTTGAGGCTGCTGAAACAGCGGAGCAAACATTTGTAAGTTTGTAGGAAATCTGTGTCACGCTTCTCAAGTCTATAGCTGTGGGTAGGAGGAGAAGTGTCAACTTATCTCCAGGAACTAAAACATCCTGATTGTATCACATAGAATGAACCTCTCAAATTCATTCCTGCGCGGAGAAACCCAGTCACATAAAATCGGCCAGTTCTGAGGAAGGACTTTGAAGCTTTGTGACCACTGGCATTTGTGTCAAGCCAGAGTTTATTTACAGGCTGCTGTGAAGGGGTTTAACTAATCACTGGCAGCATTATCTAGTTTTTCATGCTTGGAGAGAAGAATTATCGAAGCCCTGAGTTTTGAGCGGGGTCGAAGAGGTTTTTCACTTTGAGGCATCGTGCTATGACCTCTGCTAGAGGCAGAACAAGGCAGTGGGTTCGTTTGGCATTCAATATGCAAAAAAAAAATCACTATTCAGAAGGTAAAAGCAGAGTCTGGCTACAAGGGTGGAGGTTAAAACATCGTCCAGGCGTGTTGGGTTTGTGTTAGAAAAGCCAGAACTCACCTGCAGTTGGTGCTTGCAAGGGGATGTCAAGAACAGCAAGGTGTTTTTAAAGGTTGTGTGGATGTGGCACTTGGGGACATGGGTTGGTGGTGGGTTTGGCAGAGCTCAGGGAATAATTAGACTTTATTATCACAGAGAGCTTTTCCAGCCTCAATGATTCCATGATCCTCTAGTCACGTACTTTGGCCTGTGCCATGGTTTGAGACACAGAGGAACATGAGCGGGGGGTAAGGGTTGCGTCAGGGATTACCTGCAGATCCATGAGACCGTGGATGGGCTCCACTGGGCACTGAGACGTGGCTCGTGTCAAAGCAAGGCCACTCCAAAAAGTCATGGAGATTATGGGAAAATGGAAAATATTGCTCCCATCTTCCTAAGACTACACAAGGATAATCCAAGGAACTACAGGGCAGTCAGCTCCATTTTGACCCCTGAAGGAATCATGGGGTAAGTCTTCTTGAACAAATTTCTGGGTGTGTGCAGGGAAAGAAAGAGTTCCCCAGGAGCAGAGCCCAACTTCCCCCCGGCTGCCCCCTCCTGTCAGGGAGTTGTGCAGAGCCACAAGGTCCCCCCTGAGCCTCCTTTGCTCCAGGCTGAGCCCCTTTCCCAGCTCCCTCAGCCACTCCTGGTGCTCCAGCTCCTTCCCCAGCTCCGTTCCCTTCGCAGCACAAGGGGAGCCACCAGCATCTCAGGATCTTTAAACAGGAGCCCAGCCACAAGAGGGAAGTGACTTGACCCCATTTGCTGTGCATACACAAAATCCTGCGTCCAGTTTTGTGCCTCACGAGAAGAACTTCTCTGACCCAGAGGGGATTCACCAGCAGGCCGACAGCATGGGGTGTTTGGAGACAAAAAGCATTTATACATGCTGTAATATAGTTATATTTTTAATGAGATCTTTATTGCTGTGATAAAAAATGAGGTAGATAAGGTGTCTCTGTGTATCACGGTATTGTCATGAGTGGTACCCGTGCAGGGTGCAAAGCCAGAGTAAGAACCGAGCCCGTAGACAGCTCCCCCTTCCCAAAATGATCCGAGGGGATTTTTCACTGCCGAGTTCAGGCTGAGAACAAGAAGCATGTGTTCTCCCCGAGCAGAGCTGGCTCTGTTGGCAAAACTGTTACCAAACATCTCACAAAACTACGGAGTGGGTTGAACTTCCCAGGTTTTACATTTGTAAGGAAAGGCAGTCAAGTATTTTTTTTTCTTCCCCACTAGCAACAGATTGCACCGAATCCGAATTAGGTGGCTGCCATCTGCTTTCACACAGGCTTGGAAAACAGGCCAGCCCTCCTCAGCATGGGTGGGGAGGGTGCTGGGGAGTGTTTACAACTCTGTGTTTACGGGATTTGGGATTAATGTGCTGTTTTCTTTTTCTGAGACAGGGTAAAATTAAATTAGGCTTTGAGCAAAACACTGAGCGCCGCTCGCTTTCAGCACTGCAGTGTAATTTAGAAAAATGAGCTGCTCAGATCATTCTCTACCAAAATATTCTGACCTCACCCAATGCAGTTTCGTAGCATCAGCCTGGGATGTGTATTTTGACATTTCCTCTGCTTTCAGTGCAGTATAACAGACTCAGGTGATACATTCTGGAGTCTCAGTGGTGAAGCAGAATCCCTGAAATTTTTTAGGGAAAAAGGAGAACAAGGTTTTATGGACTGTAAGGCTGGATAACTGTGATTTTCAGAGTAGGATGTCCACGTCACCATCCTTAGAAGTGTTCAGAAAATGTGTAGATGTGGCAGTTGAGGACATGGTTTAGTGATGAACATGGTGGTGATGCTGGCTTGGTGGTGGGACATGGCGATCTCAGAGGTCTTTTCCAGATTTTATGATTCTGTGACTCAGATATCCCAGAGTCAATAAATCACAGGTTACTTGACCTTGCCCCCCTGTCAGGGCAGGTTGTGTCTGAGCCACGCAGGTGCATCTTCCAGTTTTAGTCTTATCTGTTTTAAAAAGTGACAATATGGAACAATGATATTGCCAATGAAGTCGGGGTCAGCCAGGTCCTGAAGCAAACACCTTTGGGAAGACGCCAGGGCTTGTGCCAGGCTTCTCCTGCCCCAGTCTCCTGCATCCCTGGCAGCCCCTCATTGTTGGGCTTCTGGAGATGACACTGAGCTACCGGGGTGAATTTTTGGGTGGTGACCCTTTGAGGGCAGACAGCTGAAGGTGTCACTCACTGCAGAGTGCCTTGGGAAGCCAAGGGAAAACCAGGCCTGAATTCCAGCGGTGTGACCCACGATGGATAAGGATACTCCTGTGAGGAGCAGTTCCTCCGCCTGGATATTCCACTGGACTTGGCTGATTTAACCGATTTCCCCTGATTTCACACACAGGGGCTTGGCTTAAGCTTTTCTCAGCTGTGGGGATGAGTCAAAGAGCTCCATAGCAGCAGGTGGGCTGGAGAGAGATTCTGGTGCCAGTGAAGGTACAGACACAGTATAAGAAGTTTTTGGATGGTTCATTTTTTGGGCATTTCCGTGCCTGGTTTTAGTGTCTGACGTGACCTGCAGTTCCCAGGTGCTGTTCAGAGGAGAGCTGAGCAGCTCCAGCACACACTGAAAGCAGCATTTGCAGAAGGCACGAGACTATAAAACATCTGTACTTGGGTTTGCTTTGGTTTTTAACTTGAAGTCTTGAGCTGGATCAGCCTTTGCACTACAGCTCATTTATGCTGCTCTTGGAGGAGTATAATTTATTCTCATATTTACACTGCCAGGGTGGTTTTAAGTGGGAAGTGAGAATCAGACCTTCAATTTTCTGGTGGTTTCTTTGTGTTTTGATGACAGATGAACAGCTGGAGATGCACTAGCCTTTAACCAACCCCCGGAGCATCCCTTCATTGCTGTTAATTCACAGCAGAGACTGTGAGACCTGTTGCGAGTAAGTCACGGGAGGATAAAGCAAAGCAAAGCTCGTTGTGTCTCAGAGCTGCTTTGTTCTTTCATTTGATAATTATGGGTTTGGTTTTAATTATTTAAGCTGTTGTATTCTGTGTTGTGTCACCCTGGGACTGTGCACTGCTGTGGATGGGACAGCTCAGGAACAGACAGAGGGATCCCTGCTCAGAACATGCTTGGATTTACTTGTGTGACCTTTGGACACGGAGCGGGGTTGATAAATCTCTGCTGACAAGCAGAGAGGCATCACCACTTGGAATTTGCAAATGTGGAACAGCAGCAATTAGGGAAGAGTGAGCTTGTACTGCCAGAGCTAGGAATTTATTTAAGGGAAGATGGATTCGGCGTGAGGTGTTGATGAAGAACATTTTGTTTTTGCCCGGTTCCTGAAAAGCGCTTTTTAATAAATTGCTGATCTTTGGAGACCTGTAAGAAATACCACGGATTGCCTTTTATCAGCCTATAATGTGCTTTCATCACTCCAGAGAAGGATGTGAGAGTGATACTGAGTTGGTCTCTGGAGAAAGGCAGGAGACACCGCTGACGGCTCCGGAGTTACGGCTGCAGCGAGTCTGCGTTGAAATGGAGCTTAAATTTCCTCGTTAGCACAAATATCCCTCTAACCTTATCACCAAAGTGCTGCTGCTCGTTTCTCACACACAGAATTACTCCTCTGTAATGCCACAAATAATTTACCTCGGTAATACTGAGTCAAAAACAACTCCTGTTTGAGCTGTTATGATTTATTGCTTCTTGAGGCTCTTAAGATTGAAATGTCTTTTCCAGCCTTGAAACTCCAAAATGCCTAAATATTATACTCTGCATTTACTACCAGGCAGAATCTGTGTGGATTTGGTGGCATTGAGATAATCAAGATGAGATGCTGAATGGCCATTTTGCAAACATTTTCTGAGAATAACATCAAAAAGTAACCAGATGTTGAAAGTGGTGTAACCCTGCTGTATTTCCTGGAGTCACAGAATGGTTTGGGTTGGAAGGGACCTTAAAGCTCATTTTGTTCCCACCTCCTGCCATGGGCAGGAACACCTTCCACTATCCCAGGTTTTTCCAAGCCCCTGTCAGCTCAGCACACCCCGTGCTTTGCCCACCCTGTGATCTGCCAGCTCTGGGGTTCACCACTGTGCACCCATATTTTATTTTAATATTTCAGTTTCTGTGGCTGAGTGGAGCTGGAGTGGAGTTTGCCTCCGAGGCCAGTTTGTTTCCGTTCTCCTTCCAGTGCCCAGCTTAGCAGGCTTTAAACACTGCTGACGGTTGTTTTAAGGGCTGATTTTCAGGTCGGGCCTTTCGAAAGCACAGCAGGGGGAGGATATTGTTGGAAACCAGGGGAAGGGAAGGGTTGCTGTGGCTCCAGGCTGGAGGAAAGGGTGAGAATAATACTCTCACTTCGAGATGCTTCTTCTGCCCCTCCTGCAAATGCACTCCAGCCCGCTCTGGCAGTGCTCCAGCTGTCAGGATGAGGGGAATTATTGGGAGAAAAACGGGAGGAGCTTTGTAACAGGGCTGGGGCCAAAAGTCATAGAACCACAGAATGGTTTGGGTTGGAAGGGACCTTAAAGATCATCTCATTCCAACCCCCTGCCAAGGGCAGGGACCCCTTCCACTAGCCCAGGTTGCTCCAAGCCCCATCCAGCCTGGCCTTGGGCACTCCCAGGGATCCAGGGGCAGCCACAGCTTCTGTGGGCACCCTGTGCCAGGGCCTCCCCACACTCACAGCCAGGAATTCCTTCCCAATATCCCATCTATCCCTGCCCCCTTTCAGCTTAAAACCATTCCCCCTTGTCCCGTCCCTCCATCCCTTGTCCCAAGTCCCTCTCCAGCTCTCCTGGAGCCCCTTTAGGCCCTGGAAGGGGCTCTGAGGTCTCCCTGGATCCTTCTCTTCTCCAGGTGAACAGCCCCAGCTCTCCCAGCCTGTCACAGAGGGGCCCCAGCCCTCTGAAGTGCCTCACTTAAATGGTCACTGAAACACCCAGGATGCTGGGGGAGAAAATGAATGACAGAACTTTTTGGAAAAATTGCAGGGGGACCACAGAGGAGCTTATTTCCCTGTGGACACACCGCAGCAGGGACTGATTTTTTTCCACCTAGCTGTAGAAGCAGGAGGTGTGTGAGCACCAATCATTTAGGTGAGCGCATTACAAACACTCCCCTAATTTAGCACATGCTAAAATAGCCCGAGCCCCTTAAATGCATGGTATTGCTGAGAGCCTTTATGTTTGAGCACACTGCAAAAGCAGTGGGTTCTCTTGTTGAAGAGCCCGAACAAAGGAGGGCAGTTATGTGCTCAGAGTCGCTCCAAGCAGCGAACAAAAATACCTTGGAGTAGCAGTGAATGGTGTGCCTGGGAAAAGGAGGGCAAGTGCTTTGCCTTTGTGGTCTGCAGCCCTGTCCTCACGAGGTCGGGTCAGGCAAGAGCTGCTGTCGAACAGAGGCACCTCAGGTACAGCTTTTTAGAAGGGCACAAAGTGAAAAATGAGCGAGGAGAATGATTCACCCAGCTGTGCCTGGCAAGCAGGACCAGGGCCCTCTGTGTGAGGACAGAGGCAGCTTTGGGTTTGGTTTTGGCAACCGCGAAAAGGTAAAACCAACACCTGGTTTGTGGCTTTGGAGGCAAAGCCAGCATGCCTGAGTGTGGCTTCACTCCTCATCCCACAGCACACAGGCTCTGCTTGTGTTCTGATGGGGGATTTCCCTGCATCCCACACAAAACTTGAATATTCCGAGACCCTGGACTGTTTCCATCCCTTGGCATCTCAACGTTGCAACAAGCACCAATTTTCTTGTTTCTCTCCCGTGCAATTGAAGAGTCGAAATCTGTGATGAATATATTAACATTCATTGAATTATAGAACAGATATTTAGCATTTTTCCTGAAGGATCCTAAAATGCTTTGCAGACACTTTCATGTATCACTACACAAATGCAGCCGCTTTTGCTTCATGCTTAGATTTAATTTGAGATGAAGGGAGAGAATTTGCTCTGTTATATCACAGAATCTCAGAATGGTTTGGGTTGGAAGGGGCCTTAAAGCTCATCCAGTTCCAACCCCTGCCATGGCCAGAGAACTTTCCACTATCCCAGGTTGCTCTGAGCCCCAGCCTGGCCTTGGACGCTTCCAGGGATCCAGGGGCAGCCACAGCTTCTCTGGGCACCCTGTGCCAGAGCCTCCCCACCCTCAGAGGGCAGAATTTTTTCATAATATCTCATCTAAACCTACACTGTTCACAGTGTTTTTTACAGAAGGACACACAATGAGTATGAGCAGAGAATTTTGTTGCATAAACCCAGATTACAAGTGCACCCAGTGCTCCTCTTACACTTCAGGTGGCCTCAGGCACAGAGGTGACATCTCATGGGCTTGGCTGTATCTTTGGTCCAGCTGCACCATTGGAATTTGGAGGTGCAAGACCAGGTCCCCATCTTTTTGAACCAGCTGAGTGCCCCAATATGCGCTGCTGTAGGTTTGCATCCTCTTTTTTTCCTGAAATGAAAAACCCTCCAGATATTCAGGGTGAAAGGTGATAAAATATTCATCTATTCTGAGGCTCGTTAAGGCAGGGGGATTGAGTGTGGGCGCTTCCACCACTCTCACCGCTCGGTCTCACTCCTGAGCCAAGATTCATTTCCATGGGAAGTGCTTTGTGCTCCTCCCTCATGGAACTCGAGGGTGTGAAGAGTTCCTGTAGCTCAGCTCTCCTGGAAAGCAGCTTCTGCCTTTCTTCACGTCTTCCCCGGGCTGGCTTTGCCCACTGCTGCTCCTTTGCTCCAGCCCTGTGCAGGGATTGTTAATCAAGGCCGTAATCAGCCTCTTGGAGGTCTTTTGTGTCCCAAACTGGCTCCCTGGTTTCCTCTTCCTGTGATTTTTTTTCCTGTCTCCAGCAAAGCTGCGTCCATTTGAAAGTTCCATCTTCCCCTATTTCTTTGTGATGTATTTGTACATTTTTTTCTCTCTTCTGTAATTAAAACAATCTCCAAGCCCTGCCAGGATCTCTCTGGGTGATTTCAAATGCAGTGTGAGACAGATTTGGACCTAAAGAGACCAAACTTGTAATTTGCACTCAGTGGAAGGTTTCAAATTCAAAAGCTGCTTACAGTGTCCATACTGGATGTTAAAGAGGCTGGATTCCAGTCTGGACGGAGTCAAACCCCACTTTTAGAGGCCGAGAGCTGCTGAAATTGCTCTCTGAGTCCACAGCCATCAGGAGGGTGGCAGCTCTGGAGAGCCTGGCACAGGGTGCCCAGAGAAGCTGTGGCTGCCCCCGGATCCCTGGATCTGTCCAAGGCTGGGTTGGACGGGGCTTGGAACAGCCTGGGATAGTGGAAGGTGTCCCTGCCCATGTCAGGGGGTGGCACTGGATGGGCTTTAAGGTCCCTTCCAACCCAAACCATTCTGTCAATCACAGTCATTCTGTGATTGGTGGCAGAGTGAACTCCTGGCTGCAATTAAAGGTGGGTGAGACTTAAAAATAACCAGAGGCAGAAGGGCAAAATTCACGTTTGTGATACTCCAGGAGGTTTGAGATAACCCTTAAGTTTCCTGATGGATGCCGTGTCTCCTGCAGCTCCTGTGGAATGGTTACAGAGGTGTCCAGGGAGAAGAAGGCCATAAAGGAGCTGGAGCATGGTGCCAGCACCTTGGAGCTGCTCCGCCTCTAGGCTAATAATTCACTAATTTTTAGTATCAAATGTCACTTATTTTGCAGGCTGCTGCACTTCATGAAAGCTGCAATCCCAGTTTTCTTCACAGCTCCCCAGTTTTGTAAACACTGCCACTACAAAAGGCACAGCTACTGGAAAGGTTTCTTCCCAAAGTCACTGTGTGGGAGTTAATTAACATTTAAGGACATCTCATTTGGGCTGATCTTGTTCCAAGTATGAGACAGGGTCTCAGATCCTGGTGGGGTGGTGCTGATGTGTCACTTGGGAGCAGAAATGCTGCTTCCATGTCCTGTGCCTGGGACATGGTGACTTTCAAGAGGGTTTTAAGTGTTCACAGCCCTTACTGAGCTTTTTGGGGGGACAGTTTGGACGCTTTCATGTCACCATTTCACTGAAGAGCATCGTAATTATTAACATCCAGTTCGGACACCTAACGGAAGCGTTGCTTTGAGGCTGGAATTTGTGGAGACAGATGGGTGAACTACTGAAGATAATCAGAGGTCAGCTGGTTAAGCCTTATTTTTTGAATAGCCTTGTTGGGGTTAGAGGGTGCTTTCTTAAAGCGTATTTACTGCATAATCTGTGCAGATGAGTGTAAGAGAGCCTTTGAAGGAATTAGTGAAATTCAGCTGAGGCTGCTTTGCATTCAGGCAGTAGAGAGCTGCTGAAAAACCCAAATGTCTGAGGGATCCTCCTCTGGTGACCCTAAAAACACATTTAAACGTCCTTTTCTACCTGCCAGACTGATCCGTGACCTCACCATGCCCTGACAAAGTGGAGTTCTCATGGAATGTACTCCAGGTTTTAAGAGGGGAGAGTTAAGATCACTTTTGCTCCAGAAGAGTGATAGGAAAATGCTGATACTCCTCAGTTTTTGAAGGAAAAATCCATATGCCACAGGCTTGTGTGAATAAATGTGGTGTCTGGGCCGGATGGACGGAGTTAGACGGGCAGTGATGAGTCTGCTCACAGGAAGAATCTTCATCAAAGTGTGAGGTGCTGGAAGCTGGAGAAATCAGGCTGGGAAAATAGCTATTTATTGGGAGTGTTCCCACAGCTAATGCTGGGATCATGATCCTCCTAATGTGCCGGTGACGTGGAGTGCAGTGTCCCAGCAGGGCAGCACTTAGAGTCTGTCTGTCTGGAGAATCCTGTGGCCTCTGTGACAGAGCCACAGAGGTGCTGATTTACTCCTCACCTCTGCTGGGTAGGAGCAAACGGCAAATTATTCGGGGCTTGGTGCCGTAGCTTGTGCTGCACTGAGGAAAGTCTTCCTTCAGGGAAAGGTTTCAGGTTTTCAGGTGTCAGGACAGGCTTAGAAGGAGCAATTTCAGAAGCCGGTGGTGCCTCTGAGCCTTTCTCTCCTCTCCAAGGTGATGTGGGAGAAGGTGTTTTTCCTTCTTCACCCGTGGAATACTCATAAGGAAGAACTGAAACCATCCTGGTGCAGTTTGGGACAGCTGTGTGGATCTGTGCAAGGGCTTGAATCATCTCCTGAAGAAAGCAAATGGACAGGAAGGATTTAACTTGGCTTTCCTCTAAAAGTGGTGTTGCCAGCGGTGCTCAGAAGTGGCGGATGCAGCGGGATCTGTGGGAAGCAGGCAGACCTGCACAGCAGCCATCCCATGGCTCAGGGTGAAGCTGCACAGTTGTCCCCATCACTGGCTGCAGAGCAAAGCTGGCAGTCCTGCTGCTGTTTATTTTCCCAACATAAAAACATAAAATATCCCTTGAAGACAGGCTGGGGGTGCTGGGGGTGTTCAGCCTGCAAAGAGCAGGTCTCTGGGGAGACCTCAGAGCCCTTTCCAGTGCCTTAAAGGGGCTCTAGGAGAGCTGGAGAGGGTCTTGGGACAAGGGATGGACGGACAGGACACAGAGAATGGCTCAAACTGAAAGAGAACAGGTTTAGATTAGAGACTGTAGGAAGAAATTCTTCCCTGTGAGGGTGGGGAGGCCCTGGCACAGGGTGCCCAGAGAAGCTGTGGCGGCCCCTGGATCCCTGGAAGTGTCCAAGGCCGGGTTGGATGGGGCTTGGAGCAGCCTGGGATAGTGGACGGTGTCCCTGCCATGGCAGGGGGTGGGACTGGATAAGCTTTAAGATCCCTTCTGTGATTCCGTGATTCCAGATGTGGCAGGAGCGCTGTGGGCACCACTTCATGAACATTCACATCTGTTTTAACTTCCAAGAGCGGCGTCCCTGCTGAGCGCTCCCAGAAAGCTTCAGAAGGCAGAAGCAGAGTCTTTGCTCTGGCTGTCTTCCTCAGCCAGAGGAAGGCAGAGCACTCTGCATCCATCATCTCTACGCTTTGTCTCAGGGTTTCTGGGCCATTTGTGGCCCTGGTTGTTTGCCCCTGCTGCCAGATTTAAACTCTCCAGCCTCTGGAGCAGTGGATAATCCGGCCTGTGCCCGGAGTTACGAGGTCAGGAGGAAACCAGAGCTGCCAGCAGGACTCGAGCAGTTTTTAGCCATGGATCCTCCAACCTCAGGGTGTTGTCCTATTGCCGGAGGTGCGTTCCTGTTTTCCCTGGCATCATGTCAGGGACACAAACTGGAGTGGGAGTGGTGAGTTGGTGTCACTGACAGGCACATTTGTGGAGCACCCCTGTTCTAATGGGGCATCCTGAAGAGCTGGGTTTCCCTTGATGTTCTCAGGACAGATTTCCTTATTCTTAATCCTCATAATATGAGTGAACAAAAACCCACACAAACCCTAGGTTTGTTCTTACTGTTTGTTATCCTGGAATTCCTTGCTGGGATACTGCTGCTAGATCCAGCTCTGAAAAATGCTCTAAGAACAACAGCGAGCAGGTAATTTTGTCCTTTGTAAATTTAATTAGAATTTCAAGGGGCTCTCCCTTGACCTCACGAGTTTAGGGGAAGCTCTGTAGATGAGTGTTTGCCTGTTTTCTCTGTCATTGTTCCCAACTCAGGTTTATCAGCAATCTTTCCCAGATTTTCCTTAAGAGCACCCATGCCCTAGTGTAAAATATTGTAGTTAAATTCAGCTGTATTAATGTCTTATCTGATTTCTCATGCACAATTTTGGTACCTAGAAGAGAACAGGAGGATGACATCCCCCTGAAAGGAGTGGTCATGCCATGAGAAGAAATAGGAGTACGGATTACGCTTAAAATTTCACTTCTGAAGCACCAATCTGTGTTGATGGAATTGGTCTGTTACTGCTCCCCAAGGCACACTGTGAACTTTTAATGGAGCCACTGGACATAAATAAATGCTTTAAGCAGTTTAGCTGCAAGTGTGGATCCTCACCTTTCCCCTTTTCCCTCCTCTGTCTCCGTTCCTCCCCCCTGCCTGGCAGTGTAATGATTCAAAGGGGTTTGTATCTATTTCCACGTGGCTGCCTTGGGGATCTTTTCGACCAACTTCCCTCTGGACTCTCTACAACCATTAAAAGATGTTTGAAATTACTCAACCTCAACAGTGCTTGAAATTGAGCCATGTTCTGTTGTGTCAACAAAGTGCTGCAAGTGCTGATTGTAGAGGCCGGAATAAAGGTTTCCAGCTCTGGTGCTGCTGCCCACAAAATTCCCTTATTAAGTGATGTTTCCCCACCTGGGAGCTCAGATGTGCTGCTCCGGTTGCTTATTTGTCCATCTGCCTTTACTTTATTTAGATTCTATAATCAAGGAACAGGTTGAAACAGTTCTGCTGCAAGACTTTCACCCCTTGCCATGGGCAGGGACACCTTCCACTATCCCAGGTTGCTCTGAGCCCCGTCCATCCTGGCCGTGGACACTTCCAGGGATGCAGGGGCAGCCACAGCTTCTCTGGGCACCCTGTGCCAGGGCCTCCCCACCCTCACAGGGGAGGATTTCCTCCTAATGACCCATCTAAGTCTCTCCTCTGTCTCCTACCCTTGTCCTATCACTTACCAGCCCATGTAAAAAGTCACTTTCTCGTTCCTTCCCTGCTTGTTTTCCTTTGTGTGCTTGGATGTACTCAGAAATGATTTGGGGAAGAATTAAGGGCTTTGTGGGTTATTGGAAATTGGTGGTATTACTTGGAGTCTGAATGATTTCACAGTGCCCTACTTGGCAGTGCTGTGTTTTTTACTAGAGCAGAATGTTTCTGGGGGAGGAGTATTTCATCTTCACTCTTGTGTTGCCCATTAAATACACAGAGAAGGAACTGAAGTGTAATTTGTCCAGTTTTGGTCTCAAATGGTGTCTTCCCAGACCTCTGCTCTGGAGCCAGGCTGGGAGAGCTGGGAATGTCCAGCCTGGAGAAGAAAAGACTCCAGGGAGACCTCAGAGCCCCTTCCAGGGCCTAAAGGGGCTCCAGGAGAGCTGGAGAGGGATGTGGGACAAGGGATGGAGGGACAGGACACAGGGAATGGCTTCCCACTGCCAGAGGGCAGGGATAGATGGGATATTGGGAAGGAACTGTTGGCTGTGAGGGTGGGGAGGCCCTGGCACAGGGTGCCCAGAGAAGCTGTGGCTGCCCCTGGATCCCTGGAAGTGTCCAAGGCCAGGTTGGACAGGGCTTGGAGCACCCTGGGACAGCGGAAGGTGTCCCTGCCCATGGCAGGGGTGGAATGATGTGATCTTTAGGGTCCCTTCCAACCCAAACCATTTTATGATGATTCTGTAATCATTGATGGTTGCTGTCCAGGTCATGCAGGACAAATGAGTCAAATTGAAAACCTTCATTTTGGGAACACTGCATTTCAGTGGGTGCAGCACAGTCTCTGTGTCTTTTCCACCTCAGGGTTTCCTCTTTCCTGTAGCAGCTTTGATATTTTGCAGTAAATACCTGGTCACAGCCCACTGTCATCTGGTGTCCGAGGGCATCCTTTAAGCAGAGGTGAGGATTGAGTTTATTTTTCAGTTCAGAGAGTCTCTCTGCACTGAATTCTGAGCAATGAGTTCTGGTGCTGGATCAGGCGTTGAAAAAATTCTCTCTGCGCTGGTCCCACCTCACAGTGAAAGCAGCTGATTTCCCTCTGTGTCTGAGGTCAGAATAAGCAGAACATTTCAAGGGCCTGTGATTTCACAGTCGAATCTTATGGCAGAGCACTGGAGCTGCAGATTCCAGAGAGGGTGATTTTGTTGCCTTCCAGTTGGGATATCCCAGGAGCAGTGCTGTGGGTGCCAGACCTAACAAAGCCTCGTGTCCTGGGGCATCTGCCTCACATTTGGCTGCCCTGGGCCCGGGGGGAATCGCAGAGAATGGGTGGAAGGTTCATGTCCATTTACAGGGCTGTCCTCTGTGCAGATCCTCTGGTGCCCGAGAAGGGAGAGGTTCACAGTGTCATTATCTCCAGGGATGAGCGTGGAGGAGGATCCAGCACCTCCATTCAGCATCAGGGTGAACTTTTGTGGGATTTTAAGCCTTTTTGTTCAACGGGAATTCAGGGCCTAGAAATTTACAGGGCCTAGAAATTTAAGTCATATGAGCGATGGCTGAGGGAGCTGGGGGGGCTCAGCCTGGAGAAAAGGAGGCTCGGGGGGACCTTCTTGCAGAGGGAAGAGACACCCCAAAGGTTCCTGTTTCTCCTAACACTTTGTTGAGAGAGGAGAGAGACTGGAAATCCCAGAGGATGTGTGGATGTGGGAAGCTGAACGAAAGGGATGTCTAAGGAGGACTGAAAAAAGTGGGTTTCAAGTGAGAACGTGGGAAGGGCTGCTGGCTTGGCTTTGTGAGGAGGTTGTAAGTCTTAAATATTCGAGTTCCCAGAAGATGTTTGAGGGTAAAATCATAAGGGAAAAGAACAGCATGGCAAATACCTGGTACCACTGGCTTCTGAGCGCATGCCCAGTGTCCGAGGGGAGATGATTCCTGCTGAAAGGGGGGGAAGTTTGCAAAAGCTTTGGGAATGGTAAAAATATTCATTAAAATATTTGCTGAAGGACAGTAAGACTCTTCTAATACTTGCAGGGATTCGGGAGAAACTTCTAAATGCAACTTTGAAAATCACCAGAAGTATTTAGGTAGAGCAAGTCCCAGACCCCTGGAGGTGTGGGCATATGAAATGTCTGTGCTCCAGCCTCTGGATGGAGATCCTTGCAGGGGGTGCGTGTGCATCCCTGCCTGTTTTGAAAACTGTCCACATTTTTTATGTGACTGTTGCTGTCTAAAAACGGGATGTAAGGAGCTTGAGGAGCTTAGGTGCCTTCTGCTGTGTGACAGTGTCACTTCGTGGTATGTGAGGCTGCTCGGATCACAGAATGTCCTGAGTTCGGAGGGATCCATCAGGATCAGTGATCCAACCCCTGGCCCTGCACAGTCACCCCAACAATCCCTCCCTGTGCATCCCTGAGAGCGTTGTCCAACCTCCCCTGGAGCTCTGGCAGCCTTGGGGCCGTGCCCATTCCCTGGGGAGCTGTTCCAGTGTCCAGCCTCCCTCCAGGGGAGGAGGGAAGCTCAGTGGTACCCACAGCTGTAACTTCGTGGCTTCCAAAGAGCTTTGAACATGCCCAGCAGCTGAGTTCCCTCTCTCCCTGTGCCATCCGCGCTTGGAACGTGGCATTCATCTGAAGTATTCATTAAGATGGGGAATTATTTGCATATTATTAGCATTATTACATGGAAATAAAGCTGCTGCTGGTTCTTCCCTCCCTCCATGTATCTTTCATCACCCGCCTTTATAAGGCTTTGAATCCTGTTTGCTGTGTGACAAACTGGGCTGATAAATCTCGTTACTCACTTCAATGGCTGCGAGACTCACTGCACATTACTGAATTTGGTGAATTATGTAATAAATGCATAATTAAAACTAAACCCAGAGCCTCTCGTGGAACCTCGAGCCGTTCGTGATGAATTATAGAGAAACGTACACGGGTATTAAAATTTAAGCCTAATTATTTGGATTTATTTTCAATCAATATTTAATGCGCTACCTATAAGTTCCTGCGGACCCACAGCAAATCTGTTGTTGTGGCTTTGCTGGAAAGCACAGAACATGTCTGTGTGTGTGTAGAGTGAGATGTTTGTTTTCATGGGGCTTCATATCTTAATATTTGATTACAGAAAGGAGAGCTCCCCTGAGCGCAATGTGCTCAAAAGTTTTTTCAGCCACAGGAAGTGTCTACAAGGAGTTGGGTTTTGCCCAAGTCTTTCCCCACTTGATCACCTTTGAATATTGCCCTGAGAAGATTTGGCTGCCCCATCCCTGGAATTGTTCAAGGCCGGATTGGATGGGGTTTGGAACAGTCTGGATTATGGAAGGTGTCCCTGCCCATGGCAGGGCGTTGGAACAAAATGACTTTTAAGGTCCCTTCCAACCCAAACCATTCTGTGATTGTGGTTTACTGGAGGAGAGTCACAGTAATAGGAAATAATTTACTCAAACAAAGCACTGCTTGGTTGTTCACTCATCAAATTGGTATTAAAATAAACTGAAAACCTTTCCCCCAGTGAATTTCTGCCCTCCTGGTTTTTACTTCAAGGCAGCCACTCTGAGGTTTAAACTTGAGATGTGCTAAAAACTTCTTTTCTCTGTGCTTAAAACAGGTTTTAGAGATACTTTCCTTGGAAAGAGAAGCAATGTTTTTAAGGCAAACAGCCTGCAAGTTTAATTTTGAAAGGTTTGTCTCTTAAGTAGCAAATTGAATAGAAGGGATTTGATTCCCCTAAATCCCCGATTCTAGAGAAAGCAGCTTGAGATCTCAGTAAGAGAATTAACACACGGGTTAAACTTACAATAAGAAGCAGGACTTGGAAAATGCCTATTCAGATGCCGTTAAGGAAATAATAGGATTAGTTCTTGTCGTGTCAGTGTGGATTCCTCAAACTGGGGGCTGCACTGACACACAGCCGGGCTGTGTTGCTGGTCTGGCCGTGAAATTGGGGACAATGACAATAAAGATGACTTTTCTTGGAGGCAGATTCCTTTGAATGTTTAAGCCGGTGCTTGTTTACACACACGGGGCAGGTAATTCAGGGTGACAAAGAAGCCCCTAATAATCCCCCTCCCTCCCCAGATCTGCTGTTTGTGGCTGAGGTGATGGTAATTGCAGCTGGGTAAGTGGTGAAAAAAAGCAGGAATACACCGTGGCAGCGTGTTTTCAGTTCCTGTAAGCAGATTTTTGTTCATTTCTATCATTTGTTGCAAACATAATGTGGTTTTTTTACCTGTTATTTTCATCCCTTTATTCCAATGTATATATATTTTAATGTATATACATGATACTCATCATTTAAGATGAAGCATTTTTCTCCTTTGTTTATATTTATTTATTTGTTTTCACATTATCACTCATGATAATTCAGAATCCTGCAAAAAAGCTTTATTTTCAGTTTCTGCTGTTTTCCATTCCATAATCATCCATGTGTGTCTTTGTTTTTAGCTTAAACCAAAGAGAACGAAGCATTAAGGCAGAATTGGGGTTATTTTGACATCACCTGATTCCATCATAGAAGGAGCTGTAGGAGACCAGCGCTCTGGAAAACTCCCAACAAAATGGTAACGAGTCAAAGAAAGGCTTCTCTTGTGCTGTCCCCCTCCTGGTTTTGTCTTCAGACACAACTTCTGCTGCTTTGCAAAGCTTCTCTTTCCTTTTCCGTGGGGTTTTCTCTAGAAAACAGTCCCAGGTATCCCATAATTCCCCCCAAAAGTGCTTAGGGACCAGAGGGGAGTTTCAGCAGCATTTTACCAAGCCAAAAACTGCATGAGAAGTTGTGGCTGCCCCTGGCAGTGCCCAAGGCCAGGCTGGACAGGGCTTGGAGCAGCCTGGGATAGGGGGAGGTGTCCCTGCCCATGGCAGGGGTGGCACTGGATGATCTTTAATGTCCCTTCCAACCCAAACCATTCCCTGCTTCTATGATTTTGTGTTTCTGTGATTCCTGTAAGTTTTGTGCAGACAGATAATTGGCAAATGTACCAAATTTCTCAGTAAATCATCAGCAGAAAATTTACAGTAGATACAATAACATAATAATATCACCAGCGGAGGAAACAAGGTGGACACGTGCTCAGGCTGGTATTTCCCTTCCCGTGTCAGAGCATTCCCAAGCACTTCTCAAGCTGAAATTTAAGGAAGCAGAAAAAAAAAGACAAAGCCAAACAGCTTTACAGCTTGGTCTCTGACAGAGAGTATTTGCTGTGTTTTGGCACAGGATTTATTTAGGGGGTGTGTGCGAAGCTTGGAGAGAGCTCTCTGCACATTTTGCAGCGGCAGCCGCTGACGCTGCCGCGAGTTGCAGCCAAAGCCGGGCTGGTTTCAGCTCCATGTGTGTTTTAGCTCAGTGTTACTCCATACTGCAGTCATCTTGTAAAGCTGAATGATCTCACAAATCTGGAGATCAGCAAGGTGTTATCTGACTTAGCTTGCGATTCAAGATTTTAAGGAATTAGTTTAGGAAAGCTGCACTGAATGCATATGTGTATGTGGACATAAATGTATCAGGTTACTGTACTGTAGATTTTTCTTATCCTTGAACTGTTCTTGCATGAAATCCTTCATTCTGCTCTCCTCTGAGCTCTTCCTTTCTTACTCACTAACAGGAGTTGCTCTCCTCTAACAAAAAGTGCTTATCCCTATTATATGTCTTTTAAAATGTGTCCATTTAAATTAATATTTAACAGAGCAGAGACATGTCTGTGGTATAATGTATCCACTTATGGCTAATCGTTATTTGAGGTGATTGAGCCTCTTTGTACTTAATTTTTTGTGCTTTTTATCCAGCAGAATCATCTGTAGGTTGCAGTGTAAGAGCTGATTTACACCTCAAAGTGGACTGTTTCTCCTGGAGCACTGGGTTTATCAGTTACCAGCATCCTTTTAGCAGCACAGATGGTGCACGGAGCATGGAAGGATCTCATCCCAAACTAGAAATCCCAGTTCCTGTCCCAGTTTAAGGTGTAGTTACCAATCTATTGGCACCCTCCCCCCCACCACCGATACAATTATTTTCTTAAAGGTCTTGGAATGGTTAAATCACACTGCTGGGATTTTTTATCCCAGCTGACTTAATTTATCCGTTCCTTCACCAAAAGGGTGCTCAGGCACTGGCACAGCTGCCCATGGTGGAATCACCATCCCTGCAGGGATTTAAAAGCCATGTGGATGTGGCACTTGGGGACGTGGGTCAGTGGTGGCCTTGGCAGAGCTGGGGGAACTCGACGACCTGAAAGATTTTTCCAACCTTAATGATGCAGTGATTCCAAGTGAGGTGCCCGGTCAGAGCTGCTGGTCTTGGCTCCCTCGCAGTCGCTGGCACTGCCGTGTGTCCTCTCCTAGAAATCCTGTCCTTTTGGCTCCAGCTTTGACTGGATACCCACCTCAGACACTGAACCTTTGGTGGGATAACTCCTCCACCCCATCAGGGATCCCTGAACATCCTTTTTTTATTTCGCCATTTAAGCTTTAATTGATCGATAATGGTTTCGTTAATACTTGAGCATTACTATTTATTTAATCTTATTCTTTTCTTTTTTTTGTTTTTTAGGTCTGAAAGGTTTTTATGGGTGGTGAGATGTTCCAGTGCTTGGATCAATCGGTTTCATTTAATGTGGGAAGGAGTGGATTATTTTTTGCTGTTGTTTGGTTGGGTTATTTTAAGTTTCTGGAATTTTACGTCAGCAGAGCAGATCCAGGTATAGAAACAAGAGAATGATGAAATCACAGAACGGTTTGGGTTGGAGGGGACCTTAAAACCCATCTTGTTCCACACCCCTGCCACAGGCAGGGGCACCTTCCACTATTCCAGGTTGCTCCAAGCCCCGTCCAGCCTGGCCTTGGACACTTCCAGGGGTGAATGAGATGATTTTAAAGGTCCCTTCCAACCCCGGCTATCCTGTGATTCCCTGATTTTCTAAAAGCTCATCAGAAATTACTCCGCTCTCAGGATTTTTGACATTCTCAGTTCTCCCTCAGCCATTGCTGAGCCCTGTGACAGAGCGAGGCTTTAACTCCCAGCCTGCTGCATCTCCCCAGTTCAGACATCTCCGCAGAAGATTAAGCAAGTTAGAGAAATTAGCTTTGATCCCTTTCTGCCAGCATAGGATTATTCCACATCACACTGGGTTTGAAGTTCACGCCTAATCCAGTTTTACACGGCCCGGGGGACCGGGCTGCTCCCGGCTCTGTCTGCGCCACGGCCCCGCGCTGCAGCCTCTGATTTAGGGGCACTTCCTTGATACCGAGATTCAATTTGCATTCCCATTACTGCATCCCATTCCATCCTGCGCCATCCCATAATGCCGACGCGTTGAGGAATCTGCCTTCCCGAGGCAGATGGATCGTTACCCTCCTCCTCGTGCTGTTTTGGGTGCTCACTGCACACATTAGTAGACATTAATGGATATTTAAACCACGCCCTTGCAAACAGCTCTGGTGTCCTGCGTGGGGATTTTCACGCTGTAGAAACACGCTCACGCACAAAAAGGGGTTGGAGTGTCCAGCCTGGATCGTTGTGCACGGAAACAACTGGTGTGAAATGAGATTCCAAGAGCCACCTGTGCAGAACTGATGCTGATCATGGCAAAGAGGAAGGTCCTGTCCCTGTTTTCCAGAGGTTTAATGCTCAGTCCTGAGGGATTTTTTTATCAGACTATATTTTATTTATGATATTTGTAACCTCGTAAGTTTTCTTCCTAATAAATGTGTATTTTCAGGCTGAAAAAAATCCTTGTCTGTGATCTTTTGAAATGCCTTTTTACAGGCATTCAGCATCCTGAACATTTCCTCTTCACACACGCCAGGCGTGGGGGGTAACGGAGCAGCAGAGCATTCCAGCCAGGAGCCATTTGAAGTCCCCAAAGGATGTATTTAAAAGTGACAGCGTGTTTTGCTGGACTGACAAAAGCTTGGTTTAGCACCTGCATCACTCCCAGGGACCTTTCAGAAGTGCCTCCTGGAGCAGAAAGCACTGGGTAGGTCAGAAATGTGGTTTATACACCAAAAATGGGGTTTATAGGTAAGAGTAACAATCTCAGGATTCTGAGGGTGGCTGTGTTTTAGTGGGAAGCTTGAGAGATCCCAGAGTCGAGTCCTCTGCTCTGTTCCTGCCTTGTGCCTTCCTTTCATACACAGCTTGTAGTAGTGTCTTGTATTTTTTAAGGAATGCAGTATTTATAGAAAGGAGAGAGTTTTTAACACTCTTGTAGCCTGGTTGGCCAAGAATATCCCTGTTTTTCTGTGCTGAGTTGCTTGGATAGCCTCTGCTCCTGCTGTTTCCTTCACCGGCAACAGCTCACTCAGCACCCAAATCCATCCCAGCGATATTTAATCATGGAGTGAGAGAATGGTTTGGGTTGGAAGGGACCTTAAAAATCATCTCATTCCAACCCCCTGCCGTGGACAGGGAACCATCCTCCTCCCCCAAAGTTGTCCTTGGCAGAAAAGCACCATTAATTCTGATGGGAACCAGCAGTTCCAGGGATTTCACATCGCCCCTGCAGCAAAGGTGTGTTTGGAATTCTCCTCCTGCATCCTAACAAGGCTTTGACCAGACCAGGAGCACCCTCTACAAGAAGAGATGTTTTTAAGCACGTCAGCTCTGGAAGGTCACAAGGCTGTCAGAGTGACTTATCAGCTCTCCTCTGGAAATGGCATTTCTGGAAGGCTGTGGGGAATGCTGCTCTGGCAGTCTGGCCTGAATCCTGCGGAAGAGCTTCTGGAGATCCATCAGATGCCCTACTTAATTTAAACTGTTTGGAGTTTATTTTATTTTTTTATTTTTGTTTTGTTCTCATCACTGTAGTAAAATTATTTTTACGACCCTTCAGGTATTACCTGCTTTTATAAATCTTTCTATAATTAAATTTACAAATCTGCCTGTGAGCTGGTGATGTGTAAAACCTTGCGAACAGGACCCTTTGTGTGTTAACCTATATTTATGTTACTTTTATTCCTTCTGGCAGTAATCATCCTGGCTCTAGGCCTAGGATTAATCTATAAGATGCTGAACATGCTTAAATTTTTTTTCCCCCTTCTCTGTGCCGAACTCGTCTTATGCAGAGCAGGGCAATTCTAAAACTGCTTCCTATGAAGTGGTTTCACTGTTACCCCTCCTCAGTGATTCAAAGGGGGAGCCCTGGCAGAGGTGAATTGATCCTGGGCCGTGGATATGGGAAGCAGAAGTGATTCAGCCCCTGTCGGTTTGGTGCTGGGCTGATTCCGAGCCTGGTGATGCAGCTTTGGCTGCCCGGCCAAGGGACTGCCACCGTCACTGCTCTGCAGGACTGAGGGGCAGGCTGGGACAGGGCTGGGGGTGTTTTAAAAGCAGGGCAGGGGCTCCAAAGCGGGTCAGGTGTGGCTGGAACTTCCATGCCATGGACAACAGGCAGCTGGACAAGAGGCCAATGGCCACTGGGCTATCTCAGCTCTGGGGTGGCAGCAGGGCCAGGGCAGTGCCCGTCCCCTGTGCTGGGGCACCTCCTGTGCTGGGGGCAGCTCTGGGCACCTCCTGACAAGAGAGACCCTGAGGGGCTGGAGCGTGTCCAGGGGAGGGAATGGAGCTGGGGAAGGGGCTGGAGCACCAGGAGCGGCTGAGGGAGCTGGGAAAGGGGCCCAGCCTGGAGAAAAGGAGGCTCAGGGGGGACCTCGTGTCTCTGCACAACTCCCTGACAGGAGGGGACAGCCGGGGGGTGTCAGGCTCTGCTCGCAGGGAACAGGGACAGGAGGAGAGGGAACGGCCTCAAGATCCCTGGGAGAGGTTTAGGTTGGATATCAGGAATAATTTCTTTCCCAGAAGGGTTGTCCAGCCCTGGCACAGCTGCCCAGGGCAGTGATGGAGTCTCCATCCCTTGAGGGATTTAAAAGCCGTGTGGATGTGGCACTTGGGGCATGGGTCAGTGGTGGCCTTGGCAGTGCTGGGAAATGGCTGGACTGAATGATCTTCTACAATTCTGTTGTTTTGCCATGGTTTTAGAACTGTTTGTCTTGAGGCCAAGGTGGTGCAAGATCCTTAAGGAAATGATGGAGGGTTTGCACCCACCATAAAATACCTTGGTGGAACATTTATTCATCCTCTTGCTGTGTAAGAGTTCAGGGACATCAGAGAGGCACCAACACTTCCCGGAGACAAGAAAATGGTGGGTTTTGGGTGTTGTGTGAAACACGAGCACAGCCCTGGGCATGGGCAATCCACAAATTTCCTACAGCTGGGGAGGGAAGTTCGGGTTCCTCCATCCCTAAAAACATTCAGGAATAGGTTGGGTGGGGCTCTGAGCAGCCTCATCTGGTTGAAGGTGTCACCGCTCACTGCAGGGGGTTGGAAGGCGTTTAAAGGTCTTTTCCAACACGAAGTATTCCCTGTCACATGTCCTGTCCTCCTCCTCCTCCGCAGCTGGCAGGTTCTGACCAGACCTGCTCCACCCTCTTCTCCATCCCATCCTCCGCACTGTGGGTGGACGAGGAAGGAGGCTGGGAGAGACTCGGTGCTGTTTCGGCGCTGCTGGTGCAGCACCATCCTCTGGGGGTGTCCTCATGGCCGAGCTGTCCTTGGGGACCGTCCCCTTGGACACGGGAGCCACGTCCCAACAGTGGTGGCCTCAACAAGTTCATAACTGTAAGCTTCAGCCTTCCTGGATTCCTGGATCGATGCAGCCCCGGGCTCTTTGCTGCTGTGTCAGGAGAGCCGCCGTGGGCTGGAGCAAACTTTGCCCACCGGGAATTTTCTCCTTAGAAAACCTTTCTGGAGTCATTGATTTGCAGCGTGTCTGAGCCAAATTTAAGCATGGAGCCACAGAGATCTGAATTTAGCTGTGCTGGCTGTTTTCCCTGGGAGGAGGGATCACAGGGATGGATTTGATTGCCTCGGAAAATTAGTGTTGATTTCAGTGAAGAGTATTTTATTACAGTGTTTGCATTGGCATTGTCTTCATAGGATAATGGCTGAGTTTCCTGTGTTTCCTGTGCTTGTGTGTATTTAATGATTTAATCTATTCCTTCTGAATACTAGCTTGGACTAAAAAAGAATAAAAAAAAGGGGCTGGCTGCCTACTCTTAATGTCCCATCATAAAATAAAATCACTAATCCCAAAGGTGGAGTTGCAATTAAAAAGAAAGAAAACCGACGTTGAAAAGTATTGAAACTGAATAATATGGTCTAAAATAGACACTGCCTGTGGTGTTTGCTGCACATACTGAAGATGCTGAGGTTGTAGTGCCTTGAAAAACTGGGATGCTCTTACAGGATCCCAGAATGGTTTGGGTGGGGAGAGAGACCTTAAAGCTCCTCTCATTCCAACCCCTGCCGTGGGCAGGGACACCTTCAACTATGCCAGGTTGCACCAGGCTCCCTGAGCCTGTTCAGTGCCCAAACACCCTCTGGGGGAGAACATTTTCCTGATATCCAGCCCAACGCTCCCCTGACACAACTCCAGCCATTGCTGGGTCCTCTCCCTGGTCACAGGGAGCAGAGATTGGAGCTGCGTCTGCATTGCCCATCATTGGAAGTGGAGGATCCAGCGTGGAGATTCCTTTACCTGTTCTGTCTTACAACCATAAAATGATGAGTTGGCCAAGATATTGGCCTTTAAACCTTGTTTTCCCCTGCATGGGCTCTCAAAACTCCCCCTCAAACTCCCTCCAATCCCTTCAGGCACCGTCTCCACACCGGGAAGATTCCCCTGCCCTGAGGATCCAAACATTTGCAGCACGTGTGGGGCCCAGGAGAGCCAGGGAGGCTGTTCAACACCATCAGGCAGCTCAGTCCCCCTCAGTTTGGGATCTGGTTTGCAGAGATCAGGGCAGGCGAGAGTTGCTGCTGCAGGTTGTGTGTCTGGGAGTCTCCCATATTCCTGCTGGCTGCCTACAGTGGAGGTGGGGACCTCCAGGACAGGGCAGGAGTGCTCCAAGCTCCCCAGCTGGGGGCTTTAACCTGCCTGGAAGTTTTCCCTTGTCTCCCTTGCTGGGTATCACTCCAAGCCACAGGAAGTTTTGGATCAAGAGGAATTACCTTCAGACAGTAATGAAAGAGGCTGTGCTCATAAAAGCAGCACTGGAGCTGTTAAACCAGGCTGTGCCTGGCACTGGGGGACGAGTGCAATCTAATAAAGGTATTACAAGCGCTCGAGTTTGGGCAATTAAAATGATCATGATGTGCTGGAGCTAACGAGGCTGAGGTGAGGCTTTATAGGGGCCAGGGAGTGCATCCAGGTCTGCCCTGGCACAGAGGAGCTGTGGCTGCCCCTGGATCCCTGGAAGTGTCCAAGGCCAGGTTGGATGGGGCTTGGAAAAGCCTGGGATAGTGGGAGGTGTCCCTGCCCATGGCAGGGGCTGGCACTGGATGAGCTTTAAGGTCCCTTCCAACCCAAACCGTTCTGGAATTCTGTTTGCAGAGCTTCTGGTCTGCAGGGGAAGAGAAGTAAAGGGACTGAGAGAGGAGGGGAGAGTTAAACATCACTTAAAGGTTATTGCACGTTTTATGTAAGACCTGAGCCTCAATCCATAGAGCCATGGAATGGTCTGGGTGGGAAGGAGCCCTAAAGACCATCCAGTCCACCCCCCTGCACGGGCAGGGACACCTTCCACTCTCCCAGGCTGCTCCAGGGAGGAATCCTTCCTTCACAGCATCAGGGGTAGCAGTCAGGCTGTGTTCCCTCTGAGCAGCTCCCCTTTAGGAGAGGAGTCCCTGTGACCCACCACTGTCATTTACTGCCTTCAGAGCTCTCCGTGGGCAGCACAAGGGCTCCTTTATGGCGTTGTGTTTACCAAAGCTGCCTGGAGGAGGTTATTTAAACTGCAGTGGTTTGAATCGTGCTCTTGACATAATTTTTCTCCATCTGTAGCTTAAATATCAGCCTCTTCTCTGAACTGAATGACTCTCATGGTTACTCAGATGCTTTCAAGGTGCAGTCGTTCCCTTTGTGAGCACCTGTGACATTTGGAGCTGCCCAGTCTGATTGCTGCAGGAATCCAGCGTGTTCCAGGCTCTGTGTGGGAATCACAGCACGTACAGGAGCACGTGGAGACACTGGGCTCAGGCTGGATCTTCTGTATGAAATGATTTAAATTAGATATTAGGAATAATTTCTTCCCTGAGATGGTGGGGAGGCCCTGACACAGGGTGGCCAGAGAAGCTGTGGCTGCCCCTGGATCCCTGGAAGTGTCCAAGGCCAGCTTGGATGGGGCTTGGAGCAGCCTGGGATAGGGGGAGGTGTCCCTGCCCACGGCAGGGGCTGGAACAAGGTGATCTTTAAGGTCCCTTCCAACCCAAACTGTTCTATGATTCTATGAGAAATAAGTTGCTTTGCAAACTCCAGATGTGATTATTACATGGATCTTTGTTTGATGCAGGAACAGTCCCATTGTGGGGTTCTGTGGCCACAAAAAAAAGTGCTTTTTATTTTTGAAAGGAAAAATCCAAACCTGGGGAGAAATCCCCAGGAGCAGCAGCTTTCAGAGCGTCCTGCATCTCTATTTCTTTGTGTGTGGGCGGGAAGATTTCTGTCCACTCAAAAACGCCAGGGGTTTTCAAATGAATAAATAAACACCAGGTCCTGGAGTGAAATTCTCAAAGGCTTCTAAGAGAGCCAGCACTGCTGGCCAGGGTGGCAGGAGGGAAAAGTTCCTGGTGTCACCCTGTGCAGCCACTTTGAATCCCAGTTCCACAGCTCCAGCCAAGGAGATAAAGACATGAGGGGGTGTGGGACCCGAAACTGGTGAGAAAAACCAGCGTGAGCTCTTGCTGCTGAGAGCAGAGAGTTGGGATGCTCAGCTCCTGGAGGAGAGCTCCAAAGTGCTCCTCACAGCTTGGAAACGCCTCCAAGATTCCTTCATTAGAGCACAGAACCAGAGAATTGTTCAGGTTGGAAAAATCCTCCGAGATCATCCCGTCCAACCATCCCCCAGCACTGCCAAGGCCACCACTGACCCATGTCCCCCAGTGCCACATCCACACGGCTTTTAAACCCCTCCAGGGATGGGGACTCCAGCACTGCCCTGGGCAGCTGTGCCAGTGTCTGGCCACCCTCTCCATGAAGAATTTTTTCCTAATATCCATTGAAAACCTCCCCTGGCACAACTTGAGGCCATTTCCTCTCCTCCTGTCCCTGTTCCCTGGGAGCAGAGCCTGACACCCCCCGGCTGCCCCCTCCTGTCAGGGAGTTGTGCAGAGCCAGGACGTTCCCCCTGAGCCTCCTTTTCTCCGGGCTGAGCCCCTTTCCCAGCAGTGCTGGATGAGGTGTTGGATTGGGAGTTTGCAGGAGTTCCCAGCCTGTGCCCCTGAGCCAGTGCCTGAGCAAGTGCAGCTGTCAGCGAGCTGCCAGGTGGATTTTGGTCCTCTGGTGCCTTCACTTCCAGGATTTCCTGATTCTGAGGCCTCTGGGGACGATCTCAGTCACTAATGCAATTTGAGAGCCATCACTCAGCGAAACCCGGTGGGAATCCAGCACGGACTCGCTCCCACTTTGCTGATCCCACTGCTTTTGCTGCAAGGAGAGCTGCTGTGCTCAGGTGTTTGTCCCCGTCTCCGCCCTGCACCAAACGTTTGTTTTCCGTGAGGAGATGCCATCACGCGTGAAGAGCCCCCGGCTGCCCTCACCACCAGCACGCCATCCACGCCTCTGTCCTGCTGTGATCCCAGCACGTCCCAAACGAGGCATCTCCACGGCACAGACGGGACAGGCAGGGCAGGGAGCAGCTGAGGAGACCTCCCAGAGCGGGAGCTGTGTGTGGATTGAGGGGTCGAGTAAGGATAGGGAAGAGGTTCCGCCAGGCTGGGATTGTGTTCAGCTCCTCCTACGCCCACACGTGGGAGGCTGCTCCAGGGAAAAGCCACTGCAGCCTCCGCTGGCTGCCTGAAGATTTCTCCATGAGCTGCAGTGGAAGCCTGGAGAGGAGGCTTGGATGTGCACACACTGTGTTTTGGTGGGCTGGGAATTACATCTGCTGGCTTTGGTGGAACCCCATCCAAAAAACGTCATCCATGCCCTGAGGAGCTGTGGCTGCCCCATCCCTGGAAGTGTTTGAGGCCAGGTTGGACAGAGCTTGGAGCAACCTGGGCTAGTGGAAGGTGTCCCTGCCCATGGCAGGGTGTTGAAACTAAAAGATTTATAAAGCCCTTTCCAACTCAAACCCTCCCGTGATTCCACGATGGATTTAGATGGCAGAGCAGTGAGGTTTTCAGTGCAAAGCCAGGAACATCCCATGAAAACCACGCACAACCCATTACCTGTGCAGGCTCTCCAGGGTTTTGGGAGCCTCCCAGCGAGGGAGAGACGTGGGGGAAGCGAGTCCCAGGTGGGAGTGTGTTTTTGTACCAACACTGAATTCAGAAGGAGCCGTGAGTGCAGAGACAGCTGAGCGACGGCGCAGCCTCCGCTTTCCTTTCACACCGGGGATTGT
The DNA here is from genome assembly GCA_013389985.1 of Dryoscopus gambensis. NCBI lineage: Eukaryota > Metazoa > Chordata > Aves > Passeriformes > Malaconotidae > Dryoscopus > Dryoscopus gambensis. The sequence goes on along the minus strand of WEIT01009661.1, from coordinate 650,727 downwards.
TTCCGCTCAAAGGGCTGCTTTGCATTTTTATTTAATATGAATTTCTCTTCTAACGGAGTCACTCGTGATGCTCGGGTACAGCGTGTGATTCTTCACATCCGAGTACAAAAAGCCGGGCTGGGCATTGTGCTTTCCTGAGCTGGAAATTCCTGCCCTCTTAGTTTGTGGGCAGGAACAGCTTTTCCCACATTCCTGTGAGAATCAGCACAGAATAAAGGATAAAATACTTCCCTGGGTCCTGGGACATATGGATCTAGAATTGAGCTACCCACTAACCTCCTGCTACGTTTTTGGGGACAAGATCTGTTGCCTGCCAGATGTTTGTGCTCTGTCTGGCACAGCAGGGCAGTCTGGGTGCTATTTTTGTAGCTGTGTTAAATAACTCTGTCTACAGGGTTTGGAGGTAGGAGGGGAAGGTCTGTCAGGGCCCTTTTAAGTGTGACTTGGTGGTTTATCCGTGTTCGGGCTCACGTAACTCAGGAGATGCGATTCCACATCCACCCCCAGAGCTGCCTCTCTCCTGTGTCAGGGCAGAGCTCAGGCAGGCTGGGAGAGCTGGGGGTGTTCGCCTGGAGAAGAGAAGGATCCAGGGAGACCTCAGAGCCCCGTCCAGAGCCTAAAGGGGCTCCAGGAGAGCTGGAGAGGGACTTGGGACAAGGGATGGAGGGACAGGATACAGGGAATGGCTTCCCACTGTCAGAGGGCAGGGATAGATGGGATATTGGGGAGGAATTCCTGGCTGTGAGGGTGGGGAGGCCCTGGCACAGGGTGCCCAGAGAAGCTGTGGCTGCCCCTGGATCCCTGGGAGTGTCCAAGGCCAGGTTGGACGGGGTTTGGAGCAACCTGGGCTAGTGGGAGGTGTCCCAGCCCACAGCAGGGATTTGGAACTAAGTGATTTATAAGGTCCCTTCCAACCGAAACCATTCTGTAGTTCCATGATTATTCTTAAATAAACTGTTTTCCATCGCAGGGGTATGTTTGCCTTCTCTTAACTAATAAGAATTATTTTAATAGGATGTAATACATGAACTGTGTGCTGCATCTCAGCGTCACTTCCACATTTTAGGTGGGAACTTTGAAACATTGAAGAACTCCAGTTGTTGACTCTGGCTGTGTTTTGTGCCACCCGTTCCCTCCAACCCTTTTCCATTTCCCTGTTTGGGGAGTTCCAAAGCCCAGAGGTGGACACTGGGCAACCACTGCCCTGCAGCCTAGAGAACCTTATTTTACTTAAAACCCACAGGCCTGGGTTCCGTCCGGCAGAGTCCTAAATGAAAACTTCATTAGGTGAAACCTTCATTAGGTGGTACCTCTGCTTGTGAGCACATCTGTAGTGGAGAAAGGGACTGGCAGAAATTCTCCCATCCTGAGGCAGGTGTCCCACACCAGTTCCAGCCACGACCTTCCTGCTCCCCTGTCCCACTTCACAGCTGGCCTCCAAATGGGAATAACAGTGCCTGTGGTGGCTCAGGGCCTGCCACTGTCCCCAGCCTCCTTTGCAGGGTGGATGTCCAAAAGCTCTTGAAGTGCCGGCTTTGTACCGGCTGCCGTTCCCTCTCTGCTGGGAGCTGCCCTGTCACACGGGCTGGGCAAACAAAGCCAGCACAGCCAGGTGGTGGAAGGGCTCCAAAGCCTCTTTGTTTGCTTCTCGCCCTTGAAAGGCAAAATGATGCCATGGAGGAGAGGTGGAGGCACGAGGAAGCTCCTTGTGACGTTGGCACCCGGGTGTGGGAAGTTCATTGCATAACCCGCCTTGCCACGCTCCCAAGCCCTGTGGTGTGGTGGTGTGGTGACCGAAAGGAGGGTGTGAAGAATCCAGAGCATCGTTCAGAGGTTTCCCAGCTCTGCTGGATGCTCGTGCATCACCTCTGTGAGGTGTCCAGCACGGAATCCACAGCACTTGTGCAAGTGAATTATAATGTCTTAAAAAATAAGATGTGCGCAAGGAGTTTTGGGGCAAGAAAGCTTCAAAGACAGGTTGGACAGGGCTTGGAGCAACCTGGGGTAGTGGAAGGTGTCCCTGCCCATGGGAACTGGATGATCTTTGAGGTCCCGTCCAACCCAAACCCTTCAGTGATTCTGTGAAGTCTTGGGGTAAGGTTGGCAAGGATTGGCTCAATCAAAGAGAAAATTCCAATACGGTGTTGAGTTTTCTGGCTGCTGGTTGCAATGGGGATGAGGCCCTAAATGAAGAAATGGTGTTTTAAACCTCCTGTACAAGGATTTCTGCAGGGAGGATAATAATGGCACAAGCTCAACCAAGTACAAGGCACTCTGAGGCAAATGAACTCCCACGGATAGCAGAGAACAAGGAAAGAAAACGAAGGGAAAAAAAAATAAAATCCAGCTGGGTTGGAGCAGAACTGACTCCTGGAAATCCTCCAGGCCTTGGAAATTGGTAGGCTTCTGGTTCGTGATGGATCCCTCATGGAGCTTAACAAAGACTGGAATATAAAGATATGTTAATACCTTTTCTTTGGGAGTCGCTTTGCCTCTGTTGTGGTCTACAGGACTGTGCCCTCAAGCCTAAAAATAGGGATAATTGATGTAATCCTAAACAGAGGGAACACACCAGCTGAGTGCACAGATTATAAACCTGTCCCCTCAGCACCTGCAGGCCGGGGGGGACATTCAAAGAAGAATTTTTTTTTTTTAATGCTTCCCCCCGATCATCACAAGTGATGAAACAGCAGTGGGTGATGTGAGTGGGCGGTGGAAGGACCAGTTTGGGAACCCAGACGTGCTTTGGGGGTGGATTTCAGGAAGCTGATACCTTCTCTGGAGGCCAGCCCACAGTTCTGGGCTGCTGTGGGCAATAACCATCCACAAGGGATGGAGGTGACCTCTCTGTCTGGATTTATGGTGTCTTAAACCATCTACTGCTGTTTTCTCATTCGAGGTACAGCCAGTGCAAGGCTTGAATTCCCTCTGAATTACCAAAGAAAAGGCTGGGATCACGTCCTTTCCAAGAGGTGTCCAGCCCTCAGGTGCATCTCCACACTATTCTGTGTCCTCACAGCCTCAGTATACACCAGGGGAGGTTCAGGTTGGGCACAAGGAGGAATTTCTTCATGGAAAGGGTGGTCAGGCATTGGAAGGGGCTGCCCAGGGAGATTTGGAGTCCCCATCTGTGGAGGTGTCCAGGGAAGGCCTGGACGTGACACTCAGTGCTCTGGGCTGAGGACGAGGTGGGGATCGGTCACAGGTTGGACTCGATGGTCTGAGAGGTCTTTTCCAACCTAAATAATTCTGGGATTCTGTGAAAGAGGCCATCTCCACCAATACCGTCAGAGTAGGGGTGTCCTTTGTGGCCTGAGAGCCACTGGAATGGCCTTAAATTCTATGTTCAGGCTTTTACTGAAGACAGGATTATTTTTTCTCTTTAATCTGTGCCAGTGGGATCAGAACATGGACGTAGTTGTGACGTAGAAACAACTGTTTGCAAAGAGCCTTCATCGAGGAAGAGGAGCTCTGTAGGGTCCTGCTGGTCACCAGTGCCTGGTTTCAGCTGCGATCTTGGGTACCATGGAGGGCGTGCAGAGATGTGTCGTGGGTGGAGTGACCGGATGAGGGGGAGTGGCTTCCAGCTGAGAGGAGATTTAGATGGGATGTTGGGAAGAAATTGTTGCCTGTGAGGGTGGGGAGGCCCTGGCACAGGGTGCCCAGAGAAGCTGTGGCTGCCCCTGGATCCCTGGAAGTGTCCCAGGCCAAGTAGGACGGGGCTTGGAGCAACCTGGGATAGTGGAAGGTGTCCTGGGAACCCAGAAAATGAACATCAGGAGCACTCCTGGCTGCAACGGGGCCACTGCTCCATGCCTGGCCCATGCTCTGGCTGGGATGCAGAACAGCACTGACCCTTCCAGCCACAAGGCTGGAGATTTTAAAGCTTTTCTGGGGAGAGTCCTCATGCCCAGAGTAACTGTGTCTTCATTCTGTCTGCTAGATGCTGCTGAAAAATTAATAACGCACTTAGGGGCCTTGGTTAAGGAGCCTGCTCCGGGCAGGGAGCGAACGTCCCCGCTGATGGGGCCTGGAAACCTGGAGAGCCAAGTGGGGCCTGCTATTTATTCCCTTTTATTTAGCATTCATATTTAATGCTTTGCCTCTTTCAATGGCTCTGCAAATACGAACGAATTAATTGGGGAGTTACTGCAGTGCACATAACGAGGAGAGCCCGGCTAATTAGTCAGGGTGGGGTGTGGATGGAGCTCTGTGCAACAAGTGCTCCTGTTCATTCCCTCCTTCCAGTCTAAGTGCTGGTTTCAGCTGCACTTCACTGCTGGGGAAAATCCAAGATTCAGCAAAATTGCCTTTGGAAGGGTTTTTCTCAGAAAGGAAAATCAGAGCCTCTCTGATCTAGAGCTCCTCTCAGAGCTCTAGAAAGAGGAGTTACACTGATGTGTTTAATTTACAGATTTAACTCATTTTAAACTTTTTTTTTTTTTGAGCCTGTTTCTCTAGATAGCATTAAAAACATACCTGGCTGGGAATGTATCTCTAATTAATTGCTTTGCAGCAAATGAGACCATTTAGACCATTTCAGCAAATCCTCCATGCACATTTTAGATCTTAATCCAGTGGTACTGCATCGGGCAGTGCATCACAGTGAGCAGGGTAACCCCACCCCTGTTGGAATAAGGCTTATTCCATAGAAGAAATTAATGAATTGGGAATTTCTGGTCTCTCTGCTACTGCAGCTACTGTGAGGTGTGTTTCTGTTTTGCATCCATGCCCAAGGGACAGTTTTCCAAGGGTCTTCCCCAGCTGGGTCACTTCTCACTTCTCCACCTTATCCATCCAAAATCTCCTTTTAGTATGAGTGGGAACGTGGTGGAGCAGGAAATGAATGCAGGAGGAAATTAGGTTGCTTTTTCTCAGTTTTCCTGAATTTCTGGCTGATAACTCCCTCCAGGCACACAGAAATCGACCCAAATCCTAGGAATTGTCAGAGGTGGGGGCTGAGTTGCCAAGACAGGAGAAAAATTCTCAGGAAGGTCTGGGGAGTGTTTATTCTTCATTCCCTTCAGGAAGAACTTTCCTGTGCAGTGACTGAGCACCGGAACAGGCTGCCCAGAGAGGGGGTGGAGTCTCCAGATATTCCAGAACCATCTGGATGCAATCCTGTGCCCTGTGCTCTGGGATGACCCTGCTGGAGCAGGGGGGTTGGACCAGAGACCTGCTGTGCTCCCTTCAAACCTTTACCATCCTTTATCCCCTGGCTTTGCTCTTCCCTAGCTGAAAGTGCCATTTTCCAAGATTTTTCTGTATAGTCATCTAACCTGGAGGGTGTTCACGCCCCAAATCCCAGCTGTGACCTCTAAACCCAGGAGAAACAAGTCTCTGGTCCCATCCTTCTCCTTCCTGCTTCATCTCCCCTCCAGCCATGCCAGCAGCAGGAATTCCTGTCTGACTCTGCCTTTTTTGCCATGAAGACGACACCAACCTCCTTGCTGGGTGTTTTCCCACTGAACACCTCCACTGACCCCTGGGAGGCTCCTTTCCCAGCCCTCATCCCAGTCCTTCCATCCCCTCTGGGATGCTGCCTCATCTTGCTGCCTGCAGGGTGATGCTGGTGCTCTGTATCCTGCTGCGAACGCCGTGGGCTTGGGTTTGTCCTGTGCTCCAAGACGTTTCCACACAGCCCCTGTGGAGGCTGGGGGGATGCTCTGCTGGAATCTGGGGAGATGCTGTCCTGGAATCTGGGAAGATGCTCTGCTGGAATCTGGGAAGATGCTGTCCTGGAATCTGAGGAGATGCTGTCCTGGAATCTGGGAAGATGCTCTGCTGGAATCTGGGGACATGCTGTCCTGGAATCTGGGAAGATGCTCTGCTGGAATCTGGGGAGATGCTGTCCTGGAATCTGGGGAGATGCTCTCCTGGAATCTGGGGAGATGCTCTCCTGGAGGCAAACGTGGCCAGCACACATCAGCTGCTCCACGGCCGCCGCTTCATTCCGGCATCGGGCTCGGATAATCCCCTGTGCCTTTAAACGTGATGCACATCAAAGCCAAGCAGAGCAGAGGAATTCCCTCTTCCCGCCTCCCAGCCCGCGCTCCCTCCTTTCTTCGTTTGAATTTTCGGGACTGGAGAGCGGATCGCGGCTGACACAGATTTGTAGCCGTCTCCATGACGACAGGGACGGGCAAGTTGTATGTGGAGCGTGTTCATTGTTAAGTTTCTCATTTCAGTGAGGTCGCTGGATGGTTTTTCTCCTCTTTTTTTTTTTTTTTTTTTTTTTTTTTTTTTTTTTTTCTTATTTTCTGTCAGCTCTGCGATACCCTGGAGAAGGAGAGCTGTTGGTGCCCCTGCTTCTCCAGGCGTGCTCCCTTACTATCCTCGGAGCAAAAGCACTGCGAACCAGCCCCCAGTTTTTAAAGCTTTCCCATTTTTAACCCCTTCTGCCCATCCCTCTGGGTGTTCAGCTCACGCGCACCTCGGCAGTTCCCACTGCTCCCTGAGTTCTCTCGGTGCTTTCTGGGATCTCTGCTACCTCCTTCTCTTGCTTTCAGCACTGCTGCACAGCCGGTGGGATGCTGTGCAAAGGTGAAGGCGCAGGGTGTTGATGACCACTCACATGAACACCATAAAAGCCACCAGATTTGTCCAAGGATACAGCATTATCCATGTCTTGCCTGGACAAGAAGTGGGACACAGCCAGGAGTTTGACAGAGCTGGTGGCATCACTGGTGTTTCAGGAGTTTTTGAGCTTCCAGTTTGACTTTGACCATCAGGGGAGGTTTAGACTGGATATTAGGAAAAATGTCTTCACAGAAGAGGTTGCCAAGCATGGGAACAGGCTGCTCAGGGAAGTGGTGGAGTCACCACCTCTGGGAGTGTTCAGAAAATTTCTGGATGTGGCACTTGAGGACACGATGGTAGTGCCGGTTGATGGTTGGACTGGATGATCCTAAAGCTCTTTTCCCACCTTAACAATTCCATGATTCCATGATTCTTTTCTCGACTCAAGAAAAAACCACACGTGCACACAGACTTGGGGATTTTTAAAAAACTTGGTTTAGAAAGAGGTGGAATTTGGTATTCCAGGTTGGGATTAACGCTGCTTCCCCCCTCAAGTCATCCTCTGATGGGATGGGGGAGAAAGTGTCCCTTGTGCAGATGGTCTGGTGCTCAAGTGACCTTCTTTTTGTTTCCCCAGGACTGCAAGGTCCCCCTCCCTCTTCCCAGAAGAAATGCTGGAATTCTCACAGTCAAAAGGAAAACTTGGGATAGCTGATGGCAGAGCAGCTTGGAATGAGAAGGCTGTGGGGACACCTCAATTCAGTACTTAGAGGGGGCTTATGGAAAAGAGGAAGAGACTTTTTACATGGGCAGAGAATGACAGGACAAGGGGGAATGGTTTTAAACTGACAGAGGGGAGATTTAGGTGAGATTTTAGGGAGAAATTCCTCCCTGTGAGGGTGGTGAGGCCCTGACACAGGTTGCCCAGAGAAGCTGTGGCTGCCCCTGGATCCCTGGAAGTGTCCAAGGCCAGGCTTGGGGCAACCTGGGATAGTGGAAGGTGTCCCTGCCCGTGGCAGGGGGTGGAATGAGATGAGCTTTAAGGTCCCTTCCAACCCAAACCATTCCAGGATTTTAGGATATCAGGTTGCTGGTCACAATTTTCCCAGTTTGGCCAAACTTCATGAGCACGGTCAGATCCTATCAGGGACCTAGTGTGCTCGGGCTGATCTCAGTGCCTCGGGTTAAGCTGACCTGCCTTTAAAACTGCCAAAAATACCCCAAACCATTGGGATGTTTTTCAAGCAAACCCCACCTTCGAGGTGTCACTGATGTCCCTTTTCCTTGGCTGCCAATGGAAAGCGGGGCAAGAGGGAGATTTGAACTGCAGTGCCCTGTGCTGCTCCCAGCGCCCGCTGTCAGCAGGTCAGTTTGAGCCTGGCTGGAAGCCCCTGGGTGTGTTAATTGAATTAATCTCCTTCCTCTAAAGCACTGGGCTCTTAAGGTCAATGTGCAGTGGAACACAGAGCCGTAACTGAGGTACTCGCTCACTCATGCGCACGCCTGAAGAAAGGCTGCTCTGATTGATTCCTCCAGGAAGGATCTGCCTGACATTTCAGGCCCAGATGGTTTGCTCGGGATGGTCTTCATGCTTCCTAACTCACTTTCTGTCGTCTGACTCATCCCCTTTCCTTGTAGCTCCCTTGAAAATGTGGGTTTGAACATGAAGTATAATTTTTTTCTCACTGGTGGTGAATACTCACATCAGTTCCTCACTTCAGCTCTGCGTGGAGGGGTGGGTTTTGTGCAGACCGGCCTGCTCCGAAAGGAAGCAATTTATCCTTCCTTTTTCAGTATTTGGCCATTTTTCTTTGCTTCTGCACCTTTCAAACAGGCGGAGAGTTGTTCCCAGGACTTTTCGTAGTGCAGATGAAGAAGCAGTTGACCAGAAGAGATAAAATGCCACCAGGGCAGTGAGGAATAAAACCCCTCGCTGATGTCCTGGTTGGGACTGTGCAGGATTTGAAAGCCTTTGGGTGGATTAACCCGAACAGCAGCACTTGGGTGTTCTGGCCTATCATGATTCCTTCTGCCTCTGAAGAAAAAATGTTTCTGGGCAGGATGGGTGTGATCTCAGGAGAGGGAATGATGCCACAAGAAGAGCGGGAAGGGTGTGGGCATCTGTAGGAAAACTGGCAGTGGTCTAGCGAGGGAAAGGACTCATTCTGCTCCAAAGAGTGAGGAGGAATTGGCCGACCATTGCAGGAAAAACAAAAACACGTTGTGGACGTGGTTTCCAGGAGCTCTGGGAATGGCAGATCCCAAGGGGTAACAGAGATCACCACTCTCTTGTCCCTGGAGCGGCTCGGAGCTGAGGGTGGATAAAACCTGACTTTCCACCAGCAGAGAGCCACAGATCTTGTCTGTTTTCTGACAGTTTGTCCTTTTCTCACTACTTGTAGCCTACAAAAAGGTCATTTTATAAGGACAAATCCTGTCCCCAGCCTTCAAGAAGGGCTGTTATTACTCTGAAAACAATAAAATCAAATAATGCCAGACCTTGCAGGAGTCCCTCTGCACAGAGAACTCGAGAGGATTTGCTGTCTCCCTGGGAAAGAAATTACAGGCTGGGGGTTGACTCTTCTGCTTGAGTAATTTTCCAGAGTTGATTTTGGCTTTGCTGTGGAATATCTCATCAGATTTTTTTGTTTGCTTGTCGACATTTTAATAAAGATATTTTATTTCATGCCTATAGTACTTAAAAAATAATTGGGAGGGAAGGAAAAGGGATAGCTTTTCATCAAGTATCTCATTTTCCTAAGGATCTTTGCTTGGGAAATGTGGGTTTTTTCTGAGAAAGTCCATGTGCTCCAGGAGCTGAGGATGAGCACGGCTTCACCAGGAGACAGAAGTGGAAATGCAAAAGAGTTGCACAAGTTCTGACTCACTCACAACAAAGAGCAGGAGGTTCCAGCCCTGCTCCAAAGTGGAATCACCAGCACATGCCCCATCCCAGGAAAGCTGCTGGAACCAGACACCTTCCCAGAGGCTGCTGCTGCTCTTTTTGCTCTTTGGGATCTTCTTGCAGGTGTTGGCACTTGCTGAAAAAACCACTTGTACCCCAAAGTAAATTCAAATTACTGATTAGAGATGGGAGATCCTGATTTATTGCAAATTTGCATTAATGGGATTATTTCTGCTGGTCCCACAAAGCTCAGGTTGGCCTCCAGACCTGACTTTGGGGCTGCCATGCCGTGGGTGTAGAGAGAGGAGCAGAGAGACGTCAGATAAGCCTGGCTGCCTTTGAGGAGCGAGGTGTGGAGCTGGTGGACTTGGGCACATGGACTTGATGGACTCACTGAGGTTATTTCTCCCAAGGTGCAGGGGCTTGGCTTAGAAACAGCAGGAAACACCAAGAAAAACCCAAATGTGGACTGATCACAGGGTGGAAAATGTAGTCTGGAAGTGGAGGAAGGGGAGATCAGGGGTGTCTCTGGACCACCTTGATCCCATCCAATCTGGGAGACCTTGCTGGAACATGGCCCCTATTTCTGGTGTTTCTGGCACACCCAGGGTGCGTCCAGGCTGGAGTGGGCAGAGCTCAGGCAGGTCCAGAGGAGGGGGTTGGGCTCGGTGACCTTTAAAGTTTCTTTCCCACCCAAACTTCTCCATGACTCTATGATCTATTTCCAAATCATCCCAAATTCATCAGCTGGGGGGACAATAGAAGGAGTTGGGGGCAGCAGCTGGAAGCATCCTGTGTCTTGGAGCCACCAGCAAGGAGACCTCTGCGCCTTGACCCTGGGGGTCCCTTTACTGGGTCATGGCAAGGAGACCTGGCATTGATGGATGCCAGGGGTTGAAATTGATGAACCCTGGGTCAAATGGGTTTTTTAAATCACACCCTGGGATGGCCAAAACCTCACCAGGACAGCTGCCACCTCCTTGGCAGTGCTGGGTTAACAGCTGGACTCGATCTTGGAGGATTTTTCCAGACTAAACAATTCTATAATTCTATACCAACCCATACAATAATTTCCTTTCCCTGTTCTCCTCCCGAGGCAGATCCACCATTCGCTGCCAGCAGAGCCATTCCCTATTCCCTGTCCCCAGGCACCACATCCACACTTCTTTTAAATCCCTCCAGGGGTGGTGATTCCACCACTGCCCTGGGCAGCTGTGCCAGTGTTGACAACCTTTTCTGTGAAGAAATTGTTCCAAATATCCAACATAAACCTCCCCTGGCTCAACCTGAGGCCATTTCCTCTTGATCTGTCACTTGTTACTTGGAAGAAGAGACCGACCCCCAAAATGAAACACCAAAGAAATGATCTCCTCCAGTCCCTTGGCTTATAACCCTCCCTCTGCCACAGCTGGATGGGGGAAAACACAGGAATTTGCCAGCAGGTTTTGAGGTAGCTTGGATGGGGGGGATCCATCCCATCTCTTAGGAGTCTGTGGGTTTGCAATGCTCACAGGGCAGTGCCCTCTGCTTCAGAAACACCTCCATGCCTGACTTCCTGGCTGTCTTTGGGGACACTTCCCACCTCCTTTTGCTTTTCCCAACACTTCAGGGTTGACAGCGCTTCCCTGCCGGGAAGAGATCGCGTGAAGAAAGCCCCCGGCGCCTTCCTGCACGGGCTGTTTGTCTGTCCCTGAGCTCCTTACAGTGGCTGCTGTTGCAACTTTGGATTCCTAACATTTTGCCAGGATGCACTAGAGCTTTTCTAGCACCTCAGAATTAATGGAACGTGTTTGTGCAATTTCCGTGTTGCCCTGCGTGTGTTCACCTAACTCGGGGCGGGCACGTGCTCCCAGCTCTTGGAAACATCCCCTGGAAGCACAGCCTGCGAGGGGGTGGTGCTGGAGGCTGAAATTTGATTTGGGAGGAGGAGATGCTGTCTGGCTTCTGCACAAGGAAATCCAACCCTTTCCAACCTGAGGATCATACCAAACACTTGCCAGTCCGCTAAACGCACTAAGTGCTAATTTGGTGGGTTTTTTCCTCTGCTTCGTGCGCCTAAAATGGGATCCCTCCTCTGGCTATCCTTGGGAAGCCTTCAAGGAGGTTAAAATCACAAATGTGAAAGCTGTAATGATAAATGTCCCCTCAGGATTGACCGGGAGCCTTTCAGATGTGCTGAGGAGCCAGGGCACTGGAGCAGAGCTGGAGCACTTACACAGGGGAAGCTCTCGTTGCAGAGTCACCCAGGATGTTGTACTAGTTTGAAAGCAAACTAGTGAGAGACTTCAAATCAGAAATACAATTTAATAGAAGAAATAAAATAAATGTAATAGTAAAAAAAACCAACCCACTGACAGAGTCAGAGTACAAACCTGACCCCCTGACAGTCAGGGGGTTGGCAGCAGTCCAATCAAATGGTGGCTGCAGTCCTCCTGGAGTGATGGTTCTGTTGAGGCAGTGACTCTGTAGAAAAAGGTCTCGTCTTCCTCTGAAGGTCCAGTGGTGGTGTAGAAAGGGTCTGGTCTTCCTCTGGGAGTCCAGTGGAAAAGGCTGCCTGTGGTGTTCCAAACCTCAGCTTATATCCAGGTGGGAATGCTTGGCTCCTCCCTCTGGGTGGAGCATCTCACAATGGGATGATGAGTCATGGCTGATGGGCCATTAACAGAAGATATCCCCCTGGAGGGAGGATGGGTCATGGGAGAGATAAGAACTCTGCCCCACCTGGTGTCAACAGCTGGCCCATTAACAGAAAATAATCCAGAGGGAGGAGGCAGGGAACATCCCCACACCTGGCTTCAACAGATGGTGATAGAATATTCCTTGGGGGGACACATCTCACACTGTAACCTAGGACAGATGTGAACGAGAAGTTGTGTGATGAAGGACCCAGAGAAATCATGGGATCATAGGATGGTTTGAGTTGGAAGGGACCTTAAAGCTCATCTCAGTCCAGCCCTTGCCATGGGTTCTGCTTGGAGCCTTGTTGAACAAGCACCCGTGCACAGCGTTATTTCCTGGGAAGGAACACAACAAACTCAAAGCACATAAAGTGGACCCAGGCCAGCTTGAACAGTTCCCAGCCACCCTCAGGGGGTTAGGAGGAGCCTAAGAACCAGAGATTGGGTATTAGGGGGAAAAATTCTTCACTGGAAGGGTGCTCAGGCATTGGAACTGCCTGGTGAAATGGTGCAATCACCATCCCTTGGAAATGTTCAAAAGCACGTGGATGTGGCACTTGGGGACAAGGTTCAGTGGTGAATATCGTGGTGCTGAAGGAATGGCTGGACTCCATGGTCTTGGAGGACTTGTCCAACCGGAACAATTCTGTGATTCTGTGATATCTGTGGTCAGCTGGCTCTGAGGTCTGAAGTCAAAAATAGCCACTTCAAGTACCCTCAGCCAAGCCCAAGAAGGGGGTTTCAGAAAGACGTCCATCTTCACTTAAACATAGCAGAGAAAAGGCTTTTTCCATGTTCCTGGCCAAATTGTGCCAGTGGTGTATTCTTTTCCATGTGGAAAATATGCATCCCTTGAATCTTTTAAATTGAGGAAGTTTTTGATTTCTGGGCAGTGGTTGTTGCTTCTCCTGGGTGCACTCAGAGCCCTCTGCTCGCCCTCCTCTTCCAGGCAGGCTGGCATGGATTCAGACTTCCAGGAAAACATGGTGCGACCCTTGGAGCTGTCCTGTGCAGGGCCAAGAGTTGGACTCGATGATCCTTGAGCATCCCTTCCATTCTGTGATTTTATCCTATAAAGCCAAATCCTCACTAAACCTCTAAATCTCTTGGCATTAAGGACATTAATATCATCATTTTGGAAAGACCCCGAGCAAAATGGGTCATTCTGCAGATAAATTAACTTCTTTCCCCTGTCGCATTTCTATGGGATTTAATCATTTATTCCTGCAGGAATGCGTTTGTGTTGCAAGTCGAAGTTGGGCAAAGCCTGGTTTAGTGTGAAGGTTTCTACTGCTAAAACTGTTGAAAGAAAAACCTGTTTTACAGCATTGTAGATAATGATAAATAGCTGGGTGGTCAAGGCTGAGACTCAAGCCTGGTTTTAACTGGGTTTGGCAACAGGAGAAGGAGGAATGATCCAGCTAACAAGTGGCAGAGCAAGAGGAAATGCCCTCAAGTTGTGCTATGGGAGATATAAGTTGGATATTAGGAGCAATTTCTTCACCAAAGGGTGGCNCCCCCTGACAGTCAGGGGGTTGGCAGCAGTCCAATCAAATGGTGGCTGCAGTCCTCCTGGAGTGATGGTTCTGTTGAGGCAGTGACTCTGTAGAAAAAGGTCTCGTCTTCCTCTGAAGGTCCAGTGGTGGTGTAGAAAGGGTCTGGTCTTCCTCTGGGAGTCCAGTGGAAAAGGCTGCCTGTGGTGTTCCAAACCTCAGCTTATATCCAGGTGGGAATGCTTGGCTCCTCCCTCTGGGTGGAGCATCTCACAATGGGATGATGAGTCATGGCTGATGGGCCATTAACAGAAGATATCCCCCTGGAGGGAGGATGGGTCATGGGAGAGATAAGAACTCTGCCCCACCTGGTGTCAACAGCTGGCCCATTAACAGAAAATAATCCAGAGGGAGGAGGCAGGGAACATCCCCACACCTGGCTTCAACAGATGGTGATAGAATATTCCTTGGGGGGACACATCTCACACTGTAACCTAGGACAGATGTGAACGAGAAGTTGTGTGATGAAGGACCCAGAGAAATCATGGGATCATAGGATGGTTTGAGTTGGAAGGGACCTTAAAGCTCATCTCAGTCCAGCCCTTGCCATGGGTTCTGCTTGGAGCCTTGTTGAACAAGCACCCGTGCACAGCGTTATTTCCTGGGAAGGAACACAACAAACTCAAAGCACATAAAGTGGACCCAGGCCAGCTTGAACAGTTCCCAGCCACCCTCAGGGGGTTAGGAGGAGCCTAAGAACCAGAGATTGGGTATTAGGGGGAAAAATTCTTCACTGGAAGGGTGCTCAGGCATTGGAACTGCCTGGTGAAATGGTGCAATCACCATCCCTTGGAAATGTTCAAAAGCACGTGGATGTGGCACTTGGGGACAAGGTTCAGTGGTGAATATCGTGGTGCTGAAGGAATGGCTGGACTCCATGGTCTTGGAGGACTTGTCCAACCGGAACAATTCTGTGATTCTGTGATATCTGTGGTCAGCTGGCTCTGAGGTCTGAAGTCAAAAATAGCCACTTCAAGTACCCTCAGCCAAGCCCAAGAAGGGGGTTTCAGAAAGACGTCCATCTTCACTTAAACATAGCAGAGAAAAGGCTTTTTCCATGTTCCTGGCCAAATTGTGCCAGTGGTGTATTCTTTTCCATGTGGAAAATATGCATCCCTTGAATCTTTTAAATTGAGGAAGTTTTTGATTTCTGGGCAGTGGTTGTTGCTTCTCCTGGGTGCACTCAGAGCCCTCTGCTCGCCCTCCTCTTCCAGGCAGGCTGGCATGGATTCAGACTTCCAGGAAAACATGGTGCGACCCTTGGAGCTGTCCTGTGCAGGGCCAAGAGTTGGACTCGATGATCCTTGAGCATCCCTTCCATTCTGTGATTTTATCCTATAAAGCCAAATCCTCACTAAACCTCTAAATCTCTTGGCATTAAGGACATTAATATCATCATTTTGGAAAGACCCCGAGCAAAATGGGTCATTCTGCAGATAAATTAACTTCTTTCCCCTGTCGCATTTCTATGGGATTTAATCATTTATTCCTGCAGGAATGCGTTTGTGTTGCAAGTCGAAGTTGGGCAAAGCCTGGTTTAGTGTGAAGGTTTCTACTGCTAAAACTGTTGAAAGAAAAACCTGTTTTACAGCATTGTAGATAATGATAAATAGCTGGGTGGTCAAGGCTGAGACTCAAGCCTGGTTTTAACTGGGTTTGGCAACAGGAGAAGGAGGAATGATCCAGCTAACAAGTGGCAGAGCAAGAGGAAATGCCCTCAAGTTGTGCTATGGGAGATATAAGTTGGATATTAGGAGCAATTTCTTCACCAAAGGGTGGCCAGACACTGGAACAGGCTGCCCAGGGCAGAGGGGGAGTCACCACCTCTGGAAGTGTTCAAAATGTGTGGATGTGGCACCTGGGGATGTGGGTTAGTGCTGCTGGTTGATGGTTGGACTCGATGATCTCAGAGGTCTTTTGCAACCTCAGTGTTTCCATGATGGGCTCAAATGGAAATCCACGTTTCAGGTCTCTCCCCTCTTCCTACTTCATGCCTCTGAGATAATTAGGGTTTGCAGTGGAGAGGCAGAGAGCAGGTGTGCTCCTGCACCAGCATCCTGCTCCCGGAGCAGCCTGAGAGCCAGGGTTTCAGATACCCTCCAGCTCTGCCACAGATCCAGGCCTGGGGCCTGCAAGAAAGATGAGGACAAACTTTTTATTAGGGCCTACAGTGGTCGGACAAGCGGTGGTGGTTTTAAACTAAGAGAGGGGATATTTATATTAAATACAAAGAAGAAATTTTTTATGATGAGGGTGATAAAACACTGGCACAGGGTGCCCAGAGAAGCTGTGGCTGCCCCATGCCTGGAAGTGTCCAAGGCCAGGTTTGGCAGGGGTTAAAGTACCCTGGGATAGTGGAAGGTGTCCCTGTCCATGTCATAGGGGTGGAATTGGATAAACTTTAAGGTCCCTTCCAACCCAAACCATTGCAGGATCTCCTGATTCCCCCTATTTTGCAATACTTGTGTCTGTCATTTTTTTGGGGGGATTGGGAGGGTCCGGAGTGGGAACAAACCCTGCCCACGTGTGGCACCTTTCACCTTCAGCATCCTGTACGATGCAGGAGTGCCTGTTTGTCTGATTTTTCCTGGGAAACTGTGGACAGGGAGGAGGGCACATGGAGGATGTATCCAGGTGGGGAGGGTCTGTCTGTACCAGCAAATTAACCCCAGGACTTGGACTCTGGGACAGAGTTATCCACAATGCTAAGTTTTAGGGTCCTGCCCTGTTTGGCCTGGCCATGCTGCCCAGGTGTTGGGTCCTGGCAGGTACAATCTGCGTGTGCAGGCCCAGAGCTCCCCAGGGCCACATCAGACAAACCAACCAGGGCAAGGGCAGGAGGCTGAGTCCTCCTCTGGGATCATCCCTGCCACTAAATCCGCACCGTAATCCCAAACATGGGCTGGGCCCGGACCAACCACCCCTCGCCCAGACAGTATCTGGGCATGCCTGAGGGTTTAGCAGGGATATTTTCCAGCAGGCTCCGTGCCAGCCTGCTTTGGAGGACGGGAGAGTTTGTCCATATGGATGTGAGCTGTGCCATGCTGCTTTGCCCTCGGAGAACTGGCCCTGACCCATTTTATTTCCTAGCAGGGATGTGGGACACGTGGCCCGGAGGCGCTGGATTTGTCAGGCTCCACAAGCAGAGCTGCCCTTTGCCAGGTGTCTGGAAGTTTTAGGGGCTGTTAATGGGAGAATTAAACCCCACTGGCTGTCCCCCCTTCCCGGGAAACCCGTGATGTAATCCGGCATCCAGTGTTTTCTGTGCATCCAAGCAGAAATAGCCCCAGATCCAGAGCATTTGCAGTCAAAACAAAGGAGAAACTGAGGCCCAGGACTTGTTTGACTACTGGACCCCACAGGATCCAGATGCTGGATCCATACTCCGGAAATCATCACCAGAGAGGTGCTGTTTGGATGTGGGTGACTGGTTTGGGCAGTGCAGATCAAGGCAAAAGCACTCTCAGGAACTAGGGTGCTGCAAAAATGTGCCAGGTCTCAGAAGGGCTTGTCCCATCCGAGATTATCCGGATCCCAGGCGCAGGGTGGGATTGTTGGGGTGTCCTGTGCAGGGCCAGGAGTTGGACACGATGATCCTTGTGGGTCCCTTCCAACTCGGGATATTCTGTGGTTCTATGATCCTGCCAGTTCTTCACGGAACTCATCGATGAAATGGGGAAGTAGATTCTGGAGGTTTACATTACTGGAAAACTCATTAGAATAAGGGGGATTTGAAAAAAATAAAAGCCCAACTATCCATCTCTGTAGGTGGAATTGTAGAATTATTTAGGTTGGAAATAACCTTTAGGATCACTGAGTCCAGCTGTTCCCCCAGCACTGCCAAGGCTACCACTGCCCCATGTCCCCCAGTGCCACATCCACACGGATTTTAAATCCTTCCAGGGATGGGGATTCCACCACTGCCCTGGGCAGCTGTTCTAGGGTTTGACAACCCTTTCCATGAAGAAATTGTTCCCAATATCCAATTTAAACCTCCCCTGGTGCAACTTGAGGCCGTTCCCTCTCCTCCTGTCCCTGTTCCCTGCGAGCAGAGCCCGACCTGCCTGGCTGTCCCCTCCTGTCAGGGAGTTGTGCAGAGCCACAAGGTCCCCCCTGAGCCTCCTTTTCTCCAGGCTGAGCCCCTTTCCCAGCCCCCTCAGCCACTGCTGGTGCTCCAGCCCCTTCCCCAGCTCCATTCCCTTCCCTGGTAGTACCAAGAGTAGAGACTGCTGGAGACTGAGAGAGTTGTGGGAAATTCTCATCCCAGTTCTTATCCTTTCCTTGGGAATCTGTTACTGACTGTTGTTGGAGCCAGAAAATGGATGAGTCTGACCCAGCAGAGCAGTTTTTGAGATCTCACAGGATTTGATCCAACTTTGATTCAAGGGAGTTTGGGTTTGGGACCCCACCTGGGACATCTCAAGAATGTTTGAATTGTGGGATGGCACAGCAACTTCCAGTGCACAGCATGGAAAAAGCTGGGCAGGGACTTGGGAGGAGAAGTGCTTGGGCTCCAGTGGACTCAAATATCCCAGAGACAGCACCACAGCTGCTGTGTGGCTTCAGAGCTGCGCTGGAAACTCCACCTGGCCACCAAGGTGATGTGTTCCACCCCCCAGGACACATCCAGAGAGATGCAGCCTTCACCACAGGGAGCCTGGTTCATACCTAAGGTGTTGGATTAAAAAAAAAAAAAAAAAAATCACTTTCACCAGACTTTCCAGCTTTCTGTGTTAACCAGAATGACTCTTTTAAGTTGGGGATGGATTCCCTGGATGCTCCCAGGATGTATTTGGTGCTCATCTGCATGAGGGGGATGAGCAGCCCTGCTGAATGAATAAAGAGCAGAGCTGTGCTGCTCCAAGTGACGTTGATTTTAATGCAAAATGGCACAAAGTGGAGCAGGAGGAGTTCACCAGCTCTCCAGAAAAGCTTCACCTTTTGGTGGGAGCAGAGGCAGGAGCTGACCTTGAAGGAAACTCAGCTCAGACTTGGGACATCTGTGAGCCACTGGAAAGGCTGCGCGGCGTAATGGGAATGGTTTTGCAGCGGGGTGTGCACCTGGATGCACAGCTGGATGGGGCTGGTTCAGTGGCTGAACAACCCTCTGAGGGGCAGCTGCTGCTGAGCAAAATGAGTCCCTGGACTCACATTTCCACTGATTTCGTCCTGCAGAGAGAGAGGCTGTGGAGCTTCGCTCTAGCAGGAGGCTTTGGGCTTTTTTTTGTGCATATCTCTGTGAGAAGACAAAGCACAGGATCCTCTCTCCCCTCTGAGGGGAAGCTGCTGTCACTTTCATGAGCTTCTGTTCCTACAATCATCCTCCCCTGTCCTGCACCAGCCTCACAGCTGCCCGGATTATCTGCACCCTCCCTGTGTGTGCCCCACCACAGGGATAAACCGGCACGGGGATATTTTCTCCCTCTCTCCATCAGTGCAGGAGCGTGGCTCCCTCCACCCATCAAAGAGGCATTTTTATTCCCTTGCTCCACGTCACTCCCGAACTGCTCCTAGCCAGAAACTCGCTGCTTGAAGCGGTGTTTGATTTAACCAGAGGCAACTCAACACCGTAGTCATCAGTCAGCTCCTGACGCTATCAAGGCCTGGGAGATAAAGGAGCGAATTAAAAGGGAAGGGAATAAAAAAGGAGAGGGAGAATAACAATAAAAAAAAAAAATCCTGTCCTCTAAGATCTGATTTCGTGTTAAATGTTTTCATCTTTGGAGTGAGCATTAACAGCTGATCAGCAGTGTCTGCTCTGTTGGCTCCCTGGTAACGTGCAGTTGTTCAAAGGGACAGGGAACACCGGCTCCTGCAGGAGATGAAGGGCTGGCAGCTGCCTGGATCTGGCTCTCATGCAGCCTTGCCAGCCGACCGCGGGCTGCGGGAGAGGCCTGGCTGCCTCTCTGGTGTTGTCAGAGCTTAAAAACTGCTGTGCCTGCACAGGGGTCTTCTTCTTTGGGCTCCTCAGTGAGAGAAAACTACTGCAGCATGAGGGGGGAAAGGCTGGCAGGGCTTCCCTCAAGAGGAGTCCCTCAAGGTGTGTGTTGGTCGGGGAGAAGATCCCTGGCACGTGGCCGGGATTTTGTACGGCCTGGAATGGGCAGTGGCTGCAGACAGGCCAGGCAGGACGCCCGAGGAGTTTGCCAGGGCTTTCTGCAGGCAGGGGTTGGGATGGAGCTGTGCCATCTGCCTTTCTGAGAGTGACACACATTTCTGAGTGTCCCCACCACTATTTTTACCACTACTGGGCACCTGCTCATGCCTGAGCGGGAATACAAGCCAGGCTTTGCACGGATGTAAAGAAACGCAGATTGAGTGACCTTGGTGGGGCAGCTTTGCTTTACAACAGTTGTGGTTGCCTTGGGCACCAACGTCACGGCCACGTGTTGATCCACAACTGTGGAAATGCTCAGACTGAAGAGGAAACGGCCTCAAGTTGTGCCAGGGGAGGTTTAGATGGGATACTGGGAAAAAATTCTTCACTGAAAGGATGGTCAGGCATTGGAACGAGGCTGCCCAGGGCAGTGGTGGAGTCCCCATCCCGGGAGGGATTTAAAAGCCCTGTGGATGTGGCACTTGGGGACGTGGTTTAGTGATGGATCAGATCTCAGAGGTGTTTTCCAATGTTACCGATCCTGTGATTCCACGATCTCATTCCCATGTGTTGCCACGTGTGCCCAGCAGTGGCCAAGTTGGAAGAAGTCAGGAGAATCCCTTTAAAGATTCCTTGACTGATGTCTGGCACCTGAAATTTCCTTCTCCTGGGACTCTTTGACTGTGCTGGATAAGTTTCCAACACAGCAAACACCTGGTTTATGATTTTATCGAATCCCAGAAATTGAATTTGGGAGAGCTGATTGCAGTCTTAAGGCAACTCTGCCTGCACTATTCCCCGCTTCCCAAGTCCTATCCCATGAATTCCATAATCAGAGAAAGCTGTTTCCTCCAGCTGACTTCAGGACGTTGTTGCTGAGTTATCCTAAAATTCCTGTTGCCCCCAAACCATTTTTAGGGTGGCATGGGATGGAAGGTGGCCCCTGGAGACCCAGCTCAGGTTCTCTGAAGGGCATCACCTGAGACGTGGCCGTGTCAGGAGCTCAGGGCCCCTGATTTCTGGAACAGAGGCAGCCTCAGCTGCATGTGCAGACTCCCAAAATGCAGCTGGATCCTCCTGCACCTGCTCTTCCAACGGTGGTGGAAATGGAAGCAGGAATCAGTTAGCAACACATCTTTAAAGCTTTGTTTGCATCATTAGGCACTCATGAGCAGTGACCTGACATCTGAGGGGTCAGGATGCCTCATTATCCCTGCTGGGATTAAACACACCTCTGGAAAAGTGTTTGGCGGCTTTTTGTTTAACATTCCTGTGTAAGACGGATGTGAAATTCCAGACAGTGCTGTCTGATAGGTGTTCGGGCTCTTCTGCAGAGAGGATACAGCACTGTCCAAAGAGGGAAGAAGGGAAAAGGTGTTGGTCTCACCTGGAATTTACTCCATCAGCCACTCTGGGCATCCAGACTTAAAAGGGGAGTTTTAAAAAAAATATGGAGAGGGGCTTTTTACACAAGCAGTTAGTGACAGGACGTCAGGGATCTGTTTCAAACTAAAAGAGAATAGATTTAGATTGGATAACAGGAAGAAATTCTTCCCTCTGAGGGTGGTGAGGCCCTGGCCCAGGGTGCCCAGAGAAGCTGTGGCTGCCCCTGGATCCCTGGAAGTGTCCAAGGCCAGGCTGGATGAGGCTTGGAGCAACGTGGGATAGTGGAAGGTGTTGACAGGGGTTGAAATGAGATGATCTTTAACCCTTCCAACCGAAATCATTCTGTGGTTCTACGATTCTATGACGTGGTCCTTGGGAAACAGCAAAGCCAAAGCTGGAGCTGAATGTTTATGGGCCTTTTTTTAAAGATAAACCTCATATTCAGGAAAGCTTGGGATCCCCCTAGGAGTGGCAGCTGGCTCAGGGGTGGGCCCACTTTGCAGCTCCTTGCAGGCACTGTTTTTTCCTGCCTTGTGCCTCTCAGTATTTCTTTGTTGGGAACAGCTCTTGGGTTTGCTCCTCTCCTACCACACATTTTCACCCAGACCCAGCCTGCTCCCTAATAAACCCGGCGTGTTGGCAGCCAGTCGCCTGATCCTGCTGAAGAAGTGCCTCTGTTTCTACTCACACGGGCAACTTGATTTGTAAACAGACACTCAAGTGGGTGTTTTTAGCGGTATAGCAGATGGTCAATACAGCTGCCTCCTCTCCCTGCTCTGCATTCCCTCCCCTCCTCTACCATTACACTTTCTTGCCGTTCTTCTCAGTAATGTGGATTTGGTTAAAAAAAAATAAAAATTAAAAAGAAAAGATTACAAGAGGGAGAAAACTGCTCAGTGAATTTCAAGAGGGGAAAAAAAAATGGATGGCAACCTCAAACGTTACCTTAAAAGCACTGCGAGAGCTACCCACACATCCTCACTTCGCTTGACTTTTCCCTGCTTGAGTAGCTCTGGATCTCAATGGGACTGCTCGTGTGGGAAGAGCACAGCGCTGGGATCGACTTCCCTCACGCACAGGAACTCGTGACTAATGCTACAACTAAAGTGTTCATTTTCCCCCCTGCTCGGTGGAGTCAGGCTCCAGTGCCTAGGGAGGTGCTTGCCTGAGTTCTGCAGCGGGGCTCGGAGGGAACGTCGGGATGGGGGAATGGTGGGGATCCCTCTCCAAGGCTTTGCTGGCTGTGGCCCAGGAGCGGGCTCAGGGTCTCTGCAGGTGTTTTGGCCTTGCTGCTGCACGTCTGCCTTGTGTTAGACTCGTGTTTTCCGAAGTCACCTCGCTGCCTTCAGTGGGATCAGTGATCAACCCCAAGCGGGGGGTGGGATTGAGCCCCTTCCCTTCCAGGCACTGCACCCCAGACCAACATCTCTCTCTTTAGGAGGCTCCTCTTAAAACACCCTAAATTTGCCCTTATCTTGCTTTCAAGCTGTCATCTCTGCTTCCCCGCCCAGCACGGCCCCGTTGCGTGGTTGACACCTCCAGGAATCAGCTCTTAACCTTTACAGACACATTAAAGCACTGGAGTGAGACTAATCCAGCACTAGTCTGGGGGCTGCACTGCCTTAAGCCACTGCTGCAGCTTTGAAAGCAAACCAGCCATCACCTCTCTCTTACAAGAGGCTTGGCTGGCGATCAAAGTCCAGGTGGGGTCATACTGAAGAGTCTTTTTGTCCTTGACAGGTTGTCACTCCCTGCAGTTCATCCCTAAGACCTGGAGATGCGATCAGTGGAAACGGGAGGGATGTGTCCAGCCTGTCCCAGCCTGGCTCCTCCGTGTGCCTTCTGAGAGAGGATTGTGGCTCAATTCTTATCCCTACAGCTTAAAATATCCTGGGCTTGGCTGTCAGGTCTCCTGGCCTGACACTTGAAACCCCTTGAGGGTTTCCTGCCTTTTCAGCCCTTTTCTGAGCAGATTGCATCAAGGCACGAGTCATTTCCTGCCCAGGGCAGTGGTGGATCCCCCATCCCTGGAGGGATTTAAAAGCCCTGTGGATGTGGCACCTGGGGACACGGCTCAGTGGTGGGCTTGGCAGTGCTGGGGGAACAGTTGGACTTGATGATCCTAAAGGGGTTTTCCCACCTTAATGATGTGATGATACTACAGATCTCCTGAGAAAGCTGTCTAGGAATTTCTGAAGGCAAACTTTCATTTCCCTGCTGGAAAATACCAGTTCAACCAAAAAATAAAAAAAATTCCATTTCTAGGAGGGTGCTTATTCCTGCTGGAGCAATGTCTCCAGCAGGAATGATCCCTCTGAACTAATACTCTGGTGATCAGGCAATTATTTAGGGGTTCCTGTTTCCAGGTTTTCCCCTGGTCACTGGTGTCCCCATGGGTGTGATACACTCCAGTATCCCATCAAATCACAGAATGGTTTGGGTTGAAAGGGACATTAAAGACCACCTAGTTTCAACTCTCTGGCTGCCTTTTCACCTCCGGCAGCAATTAGGAAAAAGCTGTGAGAAACGTAAGTAATTTCCAACATTGGAAGCATCCGTGGGCACACACAAAGATGTGGATGCACGAGGGATTGCACAAGGAATATTTGCATCCCATAACACCCGGGGACTGCCCCTTCCTGGTCCTTTCCTGTCCTGCTGATGAGGTCCTGCTGGTGTTTAAGACTGGAGCTTGGCTCTAGACCCAACTGGGAAAACTGCGCCGCTTGGGTTAATGGTGCCACTGGAGGGATTTGTCCAGAAGGACGTGACCTTTCCTAGGAACAGGGCTTTCCTGAAGGGTCTGCTCCTCTGCTCCTCACCCCCAAGGCGAGTTTCTGGCCCAGGACTCGGCTGCCTTGCTGTTTCCTGGCCGGAGCCTCGTTGCGCAGGGATGGCTGCGGCTCCTTCCCGTGGCCCTGGCCTCCATCCATGGCTATAGGAGGACTCTGTGCAATGGCCAGATCCGCCTGTGCTCCTGTTCCCTGGACCCGAGCCCAGCCCGTTTCCCTCCCCGTCCCTCTTTTCCATGAATGAACTGGAGGGATTTGGCCGGGAGCCCGAACCCTCCAGGCTTTTATCAATGGGATCAACGGTTTGTCAGATCCGCTAGGATGAGTCACGGCGGGATCCCGTTACTGCTGGTTAATGCCTCGCGTGGTGCAGGTCAGCCTGCAAGTCAGGGATCTGCGTGGAAGGGGCTTGCTTGGAGCCGCTGGAACACTTCCAGGGATGCACCCACACGTGGAGTGGCAGGACAGCAATGCCTTCAGGGGCAATGGCTTCAGGCTGACAGAGAGTAGGTTTAGATGGGATACTGGGAAGGAATTGTTCCCTGTGAGGGCGGGGAGGCCCTGGCACAGGGTGCCCAGAGATGCTGTAGCTGCCCCTAGATCCCTGGAAGTGTCCAAGGCCAGGTTGGACAGATCTTGAAGCAACCTGGGCTAGTGGAAGTTGTCCCTGCCATGGCAGGGGTTGGAATAAGACGAGCTTTATCTTCCCTTCCAACCCAAACCACGCAGTGATTCCATGGTGACACACGTGCTTGCTGGGACTGGGTGGCATCCTGCACCTCTTCCCAAGGGCAGCCAGGCAGGGAATGTGGTCTTTTCTTGGAGGAGGACATGAGGAGGTGGCTCACAAAGGGAAGGTCCAAAAAGAGGTTGCAGCTGAGCTCTGTGTGGTGCTACAGCTTTTCCATGGCTGTCTCAGAGATGGGTTGGGATGATGGGCACAGCGGGGAGGGGACATGGTCACCAGCACCAGGACATGGTTGCTGAGCCACCAGGCAGGGTTCCTGTCCCATCAGTAGCTCGCATGGGTGTGATCAAACAGCTTTTCCCCATGCCCTGAAATTCCAACTGCAACTAAGGCAATGCCAATCTCAGGCTCTCCAAGATGCACATCAGGCCCTCAGAAAGTAACCAAAAATGTGATCTTAAAGGTCTTTTCCAACCTAAACGATTCTATCATTCCATGGTTCTAAATCCAGGCAAGTGGAGAAAAAGTTATCAGCATTCCATTTTTTCATCATTTTCTTTTCCCCTCAGGTGTTAGAGCCTGGAGGAAAATTTTGAAGTCAAGCCTCACCTCAGAGACATTTTAAATGTTTCTCTTTGCCTGAGAGGTGCAAAATTTTGTTTCCAAAATTTTCCTGTTTGGTTTTGTGCAGTCTTTCACCACAGCTTTACATTCATTTCCTAAGGAAACCAGACCTACATAGGGACGGAGGGTGGACCCCTCAAAGCTTTTAATTCTGATTTTTCAGAGGATAAATCTTATAACTTTCACATAGCCAGGCACATGGAATGAGAATAGGAACCTCAGTATCCTCAGTGAAAGAAAAAGCAACCCTGGATCATATTCCCTCTTAAATTCCAGCCAAACCACCCACTAGAGCGGCTTTTTGAGTGCCTCAGCCTTGGGTAAATCTTTCATTGGAGTTTGTCCTCTACTGGACACTGGAGAATCCACCATCCCTTGGAAACCAGCCTTGCTTTGCTCTTCTACTCACAGAACAATTTGATTTCTTATCTGCCTCGCAGTGTCAGGAGAGCTCTGGGGGTGAGTTCGTGTTGGAGCACATAAAGGAAAACTTTGGGAGACAAATGGGAAAAGCAGGGGTTTTGAACCCTGGGATACTGCAGGAACTGGGATTTGAGTCTCAGTCCTCCCCATCTTCAGGCGCCAGGCTCATC
Source organism: Dryoscopus gambensis (assembly GCA_013389985.1). Classification (NCBI taxonomy): domain Eukaryota; kingdom Metazoa; phylum Chordata; class Aves; order Passeriformes; family Malaconotidae; genus Dryoscopus; species Dryoscopus gambensis. The sequence continues at coordinate 624,892 of WEIT01009661.1, read as the reverse complement.
CTGGGCTGGCCTGAGCTTCCTCCTAGTTTAATACCTGAGGAGGCTGATTTCCATGAGCCCGTCTCCCCTTTGCCACAGGAACATGTACACAGGGCTGAAAAACCTTTTCTTCCTTCACATCCGTGAATTCCCATCACCCCTCAAACAAAGTCTGCACCCCGGCCCTGCCCCAAACCCCCAGCAAGGGGTGGGATGGTGGAGGTCCTGAGCTTCCACCTTGTCCCTCCAAATGTCCCCCGAGCTCTTGGGAATGACCCAGCCCAGTGATTGCACTTCCAGCTCCCACTCCAGAGCACCTGTTTCCCTCCCCCTGGGTGCGGTGGGATTGCTGGAGCTTCCCACAGCCCTTTCAGCCAGCACCAGCCTCCCCTCCCAGCCAGCCCCATTCCCTCCCACTCCCGCTTTCCCCTGGTGCCTGCTTAGACCCATTAAGTTTTTAATCGGGCTTGTGTTTGCAATCTCCGCCCACTGCGGCTCCATTCTTATCTTCTCCTCTTTAATTCCTGCTCCCCACTGGCGATTCAGCAGCAGGAAGGCAAAGAGTCCCTCTTGGCTTTAGGGTTTTGCCTTTGGGGGCTTTTTTTGAGTGTTTCCTGAAAGGTTCACCCTAGCTGGGGTCTCGTTTGTTGCCTGTGGGGCTGGACCTGTGTCCCCACAGCAGAAATGGGCAGATGGGTGACGCAGGAAGACTTTCCTGGGGAGGTCTCATCCCAGTTGGCCCACTGGCATCTTCTTCTGGCTGAACGTCCGTGGCAGGAGCATGGCTGAAGTTTCCAAGAGTGGAGGCTTCAATCACCTGCCAACCACTGCTCACAGGTCTCATTTTGGCCAGGTCTGAGAGGGCTTGGGAAGGGCAGAAGGACCCCAGTGTCCCCTAGGGGTGCAGGAGGTACAGGATCCTTGCGGTGCAAATCCTTGCTGGATCAGGAGCTGGAAGAGTGTTTGCAGTTTGGGCAGTCCCAGGACAAGGCCTCAGGACCTCAGAGAAGAGGCTCTGGATAATTTACATTTACGGATGTTGTGTTTTCCTAGTTTCTCCCCAGGTGCCAAATGCCACCTGAGATGCCCTCAGGCTGTGCCCTGGCTGCCACTCCAGGAGGCCAAATGTGCTCAGTTCAGGGTTGAACTGAATAAAACTCTGCCCATGTTTTCATTTCAGTGGAAGAAACCTCTTCCACCCCACCCAAATTGCTTTGCTTTTCCCCACCTCCAGCTCAGCACCCACACTGGAATGCTGTGTCCCACTATCCACACAGACGGGATGACCAAAGGACTCATCATTCCTGGCTGATCCAGCAGGAAACTGAGTCACAGGCACCTACAGGCCTGTTTTGTTGGATTGAACTGCGCAGGGGGCTGTGCCAACAGGCGACAGCAGGAATGGTGCAATCCCTGTCCCTGTTTCCCTCACTGGTGCAGACAAGGCCTTTCTGTCCCATCCCTACCTCTGCTGCATCCTCTGGATTTCAGGCAGCTTTCTCTCCAACAGCTCCCAGCCCTGCCCAGGCATTTACCCAGCAGAAATATGACTTTTAATTACTATTTTTTATGACTTCCTTTTCATAATTGCACTGGAGATTCTCTGCCGTTCTGCTTTAATCTGCATCCTGAGAAATCACTTTCCCAGGCACGATCCACTGGATGGGAAAGGGAAACGAGGATTTCAAAGTGCAGCCATGGGCTTGTCGGCAGCAGAGAAATGTGGGATCCACTGTAGTTTTATCGCAGAATGGTTTGGGTGGGAAGGGACCTTAAAGTCCATCTCATTCCACCCTCTGCCATGGGCAGGGACACCTTCCACTAGCCCAGGTTGCTCCAAGCCCCATCCAACCTGGCCTTGGACACTTCCAAGGATCCAGGGGCAGCCACAGCTTCTCTGGGCACCCTGTGCCAGGGCCTCACCACCCTTGCAGCCAAGAATTTCTTCCTAAGATCTAATCTAAATCTCTCCTCTTTTAGTTTAAAAACCATTCCCCCCATATTCTATCCTTATCTGCCTGTGTATCTCCTCCCAAAAACTCTGAAGGAGTGGACAAAGTCCTGCAGACCCCCCTGGCCTGAGGGTTCCCCACCCAGCTGCTGATGCTTCCACAATATCCAGTACTCTGGTGCATGCGGAGGCATTAACTGGATTGAAATATCAGTGTTAAGACTTTTAACACCCTTTAACGTCACCTCCCTCCACCCTATGGCTTCTTAGTGTCCCTGGCATGATCATCTGTTGGGATCTGGGGTTGCTCATTATCTGCCATCCATGGAGAGGGATCATTCAACAGGAAAACCTTCAGACAATGCCAGGATTTATTCCTCAACATGATCCAGTGGAAGCCAAGCGGATTTTTCATAGGGGCAGGGCTGTTCAGGGCGGGGATGAGGAACAACTTGAGAGTGGAAGAGTTTGTGGGTTTGGTTTTTAAAAGCTGCTCAGCCCTGCTCTGGGAGAAAGAGGAGATTTGGGCGCTGCAGACACTGAAGGGATGGCGATCCCTGCTTTCGGAGGGAAGTGGTACAGCACAAATTCAGGGACACCTCAGCTCTGGGATGTGGGTGAGGTCTGGTGCTTAGACCAAAGTATCTGAAAGGGGGCACTGAGGCCACTGAAGAACCTTCTGTCAGCAGTGGGGACACCTCCAGTCATCCCAGCCATGAGAGGTGTCCAAGAGACACAGGAACAGCCACCTTTGGAGGCGCCCGTGGCTGCAGGTGACATCTCAGGCGGCCAAGAGTTACCTAAGGGGCTCCTGGCACAGTGGCATTATCCAGACCACAAAGCCACAGGATCCAAGCCTCAATCCCTCTCCTGGGCATCCCACAGAGGCTTGCCCAGAGAAGCTGTGGGTGCCTCATCCCTGGGAGTGTTCAAGGCTGGGTTGGACGGGGCTTGGAGCAGCCCGGCACAGAGGAAGGTGTGACTGGAGCCCTTCCAACCCAAACCATTCTGTGATTGTGTGATAGCCCAGCATGAGCTGCATGGAACCGGGGCAAACAGCCAGCCAGGCACCTCCTGGGGTGGATATTGCCACCGTAAGGACACGGGGGCTGGGAGAGTGGGAGCTGTGTGGTGAATCACAAAGCTCCACCACGCAGCCAGCTCTGAACCCTGCAAGAGAGGCTCCTTCTCACAGCAGAACCCCCGAGCCATCAGATTTCTTTTAGACTACAGCAGTGTGTAATATATAATTGATAGTGGTTATTCCTGGTGCACTCCTTGTAATGAAATTTTAATGCTGGGGACAGCTCAGCGTGTGCGTGTGTGTGTGTAATGTAGAGCTGGGTCCTCGTGCTGTTAAACACAGCTCCTCAGCCTTTGTTCTGGCAGCTGGAATCTCAGCTGGCTCCTCAATGTCAAGGAGGACAACCTCACATTCAGCTGGTGCCAGAATTCCCACCAAAACCAAGAGTCCAGAGCTTGGAGTGGGCACTGTTCCCAAGAATTAAAACATGACTCCGCATGATACCCAAGAGCTGCCCCTGCCAGTCCCTTCCTGGGAATTTGGCTGCCTGTAAATAACATTTCCATCACCTTTAGGTCCCGATAAGGATGAACTTCAGCTGGAAGCAGCAGGATCTCATCCCACAGAAAGCTGCCTTTCAGTGAGCAGAGCTGCCCTTCTCTTGTCACTGATAAAAGGGTCTGGAAAACAAATTCCAGCAGTGACTGTGCAATGCCTTTTCCTTTTTTTTTCAGGAGGGGTAATTAGCTCCCTCTCCCGTAGTCTGAGGTTCACACTGGGCTGTGTTTTCCCCTCCATGGGTTCATTGCCGTGGGCCAGGGCAGGCAGCGGTGTATGGAACTCCCTCCTTGCTCATGGCCAGTCCTGAGTCCTGGAAAGCAGAGGGATCTTGCCTTCAGATGTGGTTTGCCCAGATTCATGGCAATGAGGAAAATCAGTCATCACACCCTTCCCTTTTCTACCCAGTGTGATATCTGTGAGGGTGTAAGATTGGAACCAAAAGGAACAACCTATCAGCTGGACAATCTGATCCAGCTGGAGATGTCCCTGCTCATTCCAGGGGTTTGGACTGGAGTTGACCTTTCAAGGTCCCTTCCAACCCAGACTCTTCCATGATTCTCTGGTCAGTGTTGGCTTTGTGGAGCAGCTAGTTCTGGGTCCTTTTTGGGATTCATATGGTGGGACAATTTGGAACAGCATTCGTTAGTCTGTGCCAAGGCTGTGCTGGAAACAAAGTCCTCCCCGCACCCTGCCAAGCACTGGGATGTGGAGAAAACCTGCAAGAGTTTGGATGTTTTTTTGATTGTTTACCAACCGTTATCAACACAACGAAACCAGTTATGATTATTTTGGGGATTGGGCTGGGTATCAGGAAAAGGTTCTTCCCCCAGAGGGTGATCAGGCACTGGAACAGCTCCCCAGGGAATGGGCACGGCCCCGAGGCTGCCAGAGCTCCAGGAGTGTTTGGACAACACTCTCAGGGATGCACAGGGTGGGATTGTTGGGGTGACTGTGCAGGGCCAGGAGCTGGGCTGGATGATCTTGGTGGATCCCTTCCAGCTCTGGACCTTCTGTCATTTTATGATTCTAAGTGGTTCCTGCCCTTTATTCCCACCCTGTGGCCTCCTTCCTGGGCACAGCCCTTGCTCACTGCAAACACTCCCAGCCGTGTCTGGGTCTCTACAAGGTGGCTTCATGTCCTTGGTGTTTGAGTCCATCCCCTGGGGCGGAGGGCGAGCAATGAAAAGGGTGTTCTATGGGCCACCCTCTCAGTTCAGTCACCGATGGAAGTCACTGCTGCTGCCCTGGGCACTTGCTGTGACACCACTGGGGCACAGATCAGCTGAAACGCTGCCAGCAGATGGACTCAGGTTTGTGCAGGTCCTGCCAGGGCTGGATGATTGATTACTATTGATTACTGTGCGTGGTAAATGGAGCAGAGTCAGGACACGACGGCTGGGGTTGAACCTTCACTTTTATGTTTTCACCACCATTCCCAGAGCCTTTTCGGCCCTGGCCAGCTCAGATTTACCCAAACCATCCCTGGCTCAGCTCAGGAGTTGGCATGGGCCAGGGACCATCCCCAACAGGTAGTTGGGATGCGGCCACCATCTTTAGGAGGGTGGGAAGGGTTAATGGTGCAAGCATGGTCAGGTCTCAGGGATGCAGATCGGGCTCCAGCATGGATTTATTTATTGTAACCTCCGCATCAGGCTGAGAGAGCTGAGGGTGTTCACTTGGAGAAGAGAAGGCTCCAGGGAGACCTCAGAGTCCTTTCCAAGGCTTAAAGGGGCTCCAGAAGAGCTGGAGAGGGACTTGGGACAAGGGATGGAGGGACAGGACACAGGGAATGGTTTCCCACTGCCAGAGGGCAGGGAGAGATGGGATATTGGGAAGGAGTTGTTCCCTGTGATGATGGAGAGGGACTGGGCTGGAATTCCCAGAGAAGCTGTGGCTGCCCCATCCCTGGAAGTGTCCAAGGCCAGGCTGGACAGGGCTTGGAGCAGCCTGGGCTAGTGGAAGGTGTCCTTGCCCATGGCAGGGGGTGGAACGAGTTGAGCTTTAAGGTCCTTTCCAACCCAAACCATTCCGGGATTCTTTGACTCTGTGATCAGCTCTGACCCTGAGCACTTTGAGGGTTTTCCCTTTTGCCTTTCCTGCATCCCAACCGCTCTCAGCACCCACCTCTTGCAACAACCATTCCCAGGAGCTGGATCAAAGGGACAGTCCCTGCATCCAAGATCCAGCTGCAGTTTGGAGCTCCCTCCAAGCACCCAGCCCAAGAGTGTTGGCTCGGTGGTGAACCCGCTGAGCCCCACGTGGGATGCACAGGCACCGCGGGCTGTGCGTGCTGCTGGGGCGGGTGAGCGCTGCAAAGGAGAGGCTCGTGTGAGCCAAGCGTTGTCACGGAAACCGGAGAGTTGGCGCGGAGGCGGAGAGGGGATGCCGAGGGTGAGGAGGATTCGAGGAGGCAGGGGGGCTGAGGGGCTCTCCCATCATCCCTCCATGCAGCGATTCCCCCAAGGAAGAGACATCTCCCTGGTGCTTTCAGGAGCTTGCTGGCCCGGCTCCTCCTCGCTGGAGCTGACGGATTTGTCCGCGCTGTTCCTTCTCCGAGCCGAACCCTTCCTCCCTGTACCACCAAAAGAAGAGAGGAAGAATAAAAAGGAGCAGGAGAGTGAGGAAGGAAAGAAAAGGAAGAATAAAAACGAGCAGGAAATTGAGGAAAGAAAGAGCATCCAGAGGTGTACAGAGGAGTAACGCTGAATTCCCACTGTGCCCATCCCCGCGATTCCTGCGTGGCAGGGTGGCCCTGGAAGGCACCAGCGTAACGTCATCCATCACCCTCTGAGTGCACCAAGGCAAACACAGCCACCCCTTCCTCTGCCTTCTCCAAAAAACAGCCTGGTCCCCTCCTTGCCCCTCCTCAGGGAGCTCTGAGAGGTGACACACCGAGGAGGTGATGCAGGACCGCGGCCATGGCGGGCAGGGTACGGTCCTGGGGTTGGTGTGGGGGCCTCTGTCACTTTTCCATCCCTCTCTGTGACTCTGCTGATCATTGGAATGTGTGGCTTGCCCCAAGGAGACCCCAGGGAGGTCACCAAAGGCCGTGCCTGGCTGTGGTTCAGGGGTGACGGTGGCACAGAGCGGGGGTTCACACGTGGACATCGGGGTGTGCAGAGGGAATTCCACACTGCATCCGTGGTGTGACCCTGGGAACAGGGCTCTGGGGCGTCCTCGGGGCTCTGCTGACTCCCAGGCTCAGACCTGGGTTGGTATGAGCTGTTCCAAGGACTGTTTCAGCAGTCTGGGATGGGGATGGTCAGTCCTACAGGCGTGGCACTAACTCAGGGCTGGCTCTTTCCACATGGCTGAGGTGGAGGATGAGGCTCCTCAGTGAGATCCCACCTCACAGCCCAGCTTCTCCAGACCTTCTCACCCCCACATTGCCTTGCTGAGGATGTTCCCATCTCTTTCCATGCATCTTTTGGGGCAGGGCACTGAAATCTGCAAGTGGGTCTGTGAGGAGCAGAAGGTAAAGTGAGGGAACTGCATTTCCTAGGAGAGTGAATCCACCATGAGGAAATGAAGTTCTGTGACTTATTCCTTAACTGTGAGGTGAAACGTCCTCACAGCAGGGGCTGGGTGACAAGGAGGTGCCCTGAGCAGAGGGACATTTACTGCTGCTCCATGAAGAGCAGCACAAGGTCTGATTTGTGGGTTCAGCTCAGAACTTTGGCCAACACAAGGAATGAATCCCTGTCCGGGTTTGGGATGGGTGTTCCCTGGGAGGATGGTGAGGCCCTGGCACAGGGTGCCCAGAGAAGCTGTGGCTGCCCTTAGATCCCTGGAAGTGTCCAAGGCCGGATTGGAGCAACCTGGGCTGGTGGAAGGTGTCCCTGCCCATGGCAGGGGGTGCAACCAGCCGATCTTTAATGTCCCTTCCCACCCAAACCATTCTGGGATTTCGGGGTGTCAGGAGTCAAGAGTGCAGCCAAGAGAGAGCCGCAGCAGCCCCAGCTTGGAAAATGCATCCGTGGCTGAAAACATCCCTCCACTGGGACTTCCAATCAGTCTCCAAACACGGTGGAAATCACAGGCATATTTATTCACTTCTAGTTCCTAATCCTGCACTGAACCTGATGGTGGTGATGGATATTAGGGTTGATTGGACATGGCTGATTATTATTATTATTATTACTACTATTATTATTATTTTGCCAGCTGCAGGGTGTGTGACTGGCTCTTGCAGCATTCTGCCTCTTCTCTGCTGACTCCTGGGAATCTGCTCCAATTTAGTCCAGGAGACCTGGAATTACTCCTTAGCAGGATCCTATTGTTATTTCTGTCAGAAGACTGGGCTTGTTCTGCCTATTTTTTTCTTCTTTTACTTTCTTTTTTTTTTTTCCCGTACCTTTTTACAGGCAGGGAAAAAGCCTTAAAAATTCTGGGTTTGAGTATTTGTGGATATGTGTATTATTATATATATAATTTATATCTTATATCTGTGCATCTCCCTCACTGGTGCAGCCCCTTGCAAACAGCCATCCCATCCCATCCCATCCCATCCCATCCCATCCCATCCCATCCCATCCCACACCACCCCATCTTCTCCTCCTCTTCAGCTTCACCCACCCAAACTCACCCACTGAGCGTATAAATAAATAAATATTTATTTATTGGTGTATTTAAAGAGCATTGCCTTGCTGAGTGCTGTGCTGGGCTGGAGACAAAAGGGGTGGGAAGGGGAAAAAGATGCAAATTGAAGAAATGGGAATGCGGAAATCAACGTAAAGACCAAATCTGAGTCATCTGCGGACTGCAAATCTGGTGATGGAACTTGATTAATGCCCCTATTTGAGCTGGTCTGTGGTTTAGGGAAGAATTATGAGGTCACATTTTCAAACTTCAGGTCTCTTGTGACTGTTTCTGGTTGGGTTTTTTTTTAGATTGTATTATTTTTTAGAAAATAATGAAAAAAAACAAAAAAAAAGTTCTCTCTCCTCCAAAAACTCTGGCCATCCTGTCCCGAGCATTTTCTCAGCTTTGATTTTTGATTTGCAGTGGATTCTTTTATCAGAAACAAGTCTTGGACATGTCATAACCTTCAGTGTCCCCTGGCCAGTGTGGGGACTGTTTCTAAATTTGGGAAACTGAGGCACAGAGGGAGGCACCTCTTGGAGCTCAGAGCTTTAGAGCATTTGATGAAAAAAAAAAAAGGGATTTGAATCCAAGTCTGCGAGCAAAATATACCAAAATCGGGCAATTTTCAGGTTTTCCCATGCAGTTTATTTTTATTGCAATGATCAGCATTGGGGAATTGTCCGGATAGGGAGAAAACGCAAAATCCCAGGGAAAGTTTCCTCCCAAAGCGTAACTGGAAGTTAATTTGTGTCCAGGAGGGTCCTTATGTAAGTGTTTGTGTAAATATATATATATTTAAACTCCAGATCCTGTTGTGCTCTGTGCAAACATCATTTTTTGGAAGTCAGCTGAGCTTTTTATCTTTGAGGCTTCTGAAGAATGTTCTATTTAGGGAACAGCACCAAAACCCCCAGCTCCTGACCACTTGTTAGAGCTCAGCAGAAGGAAACCTTGTGCCTCGGGGGCTCTGGGGACTTTGTGCTTTTGAAGGTGAAGTCGCAGGGAAACCCTTGCAGCGGGAAGCGCAGCTCCTGCCTCATCGCGCCGACAAAAAAAAGGGGGAAAAAATGAGAGAGAGGAAGAGGTTTCGGTGATCCTGTGGTCTGGGTGCGGGGAGAGGGGAGCAGGGAGGGCTGCGGGGATGGGATGCGGGGATGCGGTGGTCCTGGAGAGGGTGCAGGAGGTTTTTGTGCGGTGTCTCCGCGCCCAGCACATCCCTTCAGGAGCAGGAGGGCACAGGGACACGGGGCGCAGCGCGGGGTGTCCCCGAGCGGGGATGCGGGTGCCCAACTCGGGTGAAGCATCCTGGCACCCCCTCGGCTGCGCCCAGCCGCTGCTGCAGTGAGGACGGGAATCCTGTGCGTGCGAAGCCCCGCCGCTCCGGCGGCGACAGCTCCCGAAATGACCCCAGCGCCGCAGGACCGATCCCTTTATCCGTAGCCGCGGTGCGCCAGAGGAGGGGATGGAGCGAGGAGAGCCATGGAAGGGGGAGGAGGAGGAGGAGAGGGAGGCTGGGAACTGATTACGTGGGAGGCATTTTGTCCAGCAGCAGCAGCAGCAGCAGCGAGGATGCAGATGAAAGAATCATCCCGCCGGGGGGAAAAGGCGATGGCGAGCATGGTCCGGTGTTCCCAGGATGGGCCGGCACGGATGCACCCAGCTCCAAACCCCCCGACTCCGGGCACGCCTCGGCCCCGGTGCGGCTGTGCGGCTGCCGGGGCCGGGATTAAGATGGATAGATTGGTGGGAAGCGTTCGGTGTGACCGGAATAGAAAGCACGGTGGCTTCGTGCTGACTTGAGGGCACGGATCCAGAAAATAGCATTGCTCGGGAGATGATTACTTTACTATTGGAGCTTGTCCTTAAAATAGCAAGCTGGCTCCTCGCTGCCCCTCCTTCCCCGGTGCCTGTGCACAGTCCTGGTGGTGGCTGTGAGATTCCTGGGGTGGTTTCCCCCCCGGTTTATTCCTTATTTATTTTCTTATTATCCATGTCACATCACAGTTTGTGAAAATGTCCTTGAAGGCCTCCTGGTCTGTGCAAAGCTCAGCTCTGCCCATTGCATTTGTAGCAGGGGAAGGATTAGGAGGAGCTCCCTGGGGAAAATCAATTGGGGCAGCCATGGGGTGACAAACACAGCATGGGTGACCCCACACCCGGGGTGATGCTGGGACGTCACCCAGGAGCATCCCTGGGAGCACCAGAGCCCTTCCCTGGGCATCTCCTCCTGGCTGGGCGCTGCTGTGACCCTGGGGAAGGTCCTGCAAGGCCACACTGCAGGGCTGGCTGGGGCATGCAGGAACACTCCCCCGGTGTCCGTGCGGCCTGGCTCCGGCCACTGGGGTTTTATTTCATGCAGGGAGCAGCAGGGAGGAGAACAAAGCCAAAACCCGAGCAGGGAGCAACCCAGGGCAGCCGCTGATCCCTTGGAGCCTTCAGCACAGGAAGAGCCTCGTGCTGTCACCACGGGGGTGACGTGTCCCTGCCACGTCCCACGGGTGCATTTACGTCTTCTTCTCTGGCGCAGGCAGAGCCACCCGTGGCAAAGGAGTCATCGGTGCCAAGGGATGGAAGGGGAAGCAGCAAAGCTCCTTCCACGGGCTCAGCCAGGGGACCACGAGTCGGAGACCTCAGCGAGGGGTCTGAGCTCATTTCAGGGCTAAACTTAGTTCAGAGAGTCCCAGCAGCCACTCGGGAATGCTGCCACGTTGGTACGGATGCCCTGGAGCAGCATTTTGTAGGCCAGGCCACCCGGATATTATTGTTAATGTTAAAAATATTCTCTGCTGAGCCATAGAGGCTTTTGCTCCTCTCGGGCTGTGTCCGTGTGGATGCCTCCTGTCTTCCCAGTCTTGCATAAAACACTGAGTCCTTGGGAAGGGAAGGGGAATGAGATTTATGGAACTGCGGATGTCCCAAACTGGGGTCACAAGCAGAGAGGGGGAGAGCAGTGGGGTACCCAGGGCAAAGCAGGGAGAGCCACGGGGAGTCTGTACCAGTGAATGCAGCAGCGCTGGGACCCTGACACGGGGTCTGCATTTCACTGCCTTCTCTTCTCCAGGTGAACACCCCCAAGAGCAGAGGGGCTCCAGCCCTCAGAGCATCTCCATGGCCTCCTCTGAACCCACTTAAATATATATTTAAAAATTACTTAACTATATGATCATTTATATAGAACTGGTGTCGTTTTTTATATTTATATGTTTACTTATTTAAAATGATGCCAACAGCTGCACGGACATGCTCACGTAGGCTTCAGCTGGCCTTTCTTCTGCTTAATTAATGGTGGCGACTCTTGCAGCGTGCCTGGCGTTCCCTCATAAAAAAGTGTCATAGAGGAGCTGGTTATTTCTTCTTTTTCCTTATATAATAATGGATAAACCAATTTTGAACAGCTCAATACAAACTTGGAGGAGCTTTTTGGACACCAGGGTAAGGTGTCCTGCAGACAGCTATGGCAAAGTTTTATGCTTGGTTTGAAGGGTGAAAAATTTGTGGACAAGCCCGCATGGGAACATCTCTGTTCTCCCCGTAAATAATAAAAACAACCCCCGAAGAAACCCCAGAAAAATAATCTCTCTGTGCTTAATGTTCTATCTCATCTTCTGATGAGACACACTGAGAAGGGACAGGACAGGTGTGGGGAAGGGGCACAGAGTCCACGCCAGGAGAAGGGCAGATCCCAAGATGTTAGGGAGGGTTTGGAGAACGAGGGACAGAGGAATGACCTTTTCCAGCCATGTGGGGATGTCCAGAGAAAAGAGAGGAGGGAGGAACATGAAGGGAAACAACGAGGTAAAGACAATCCAGAACTGACATTGAATTAATCGCCTTAAAAGAGATTTCTGGGGCCATTCTGGTAATTTGGGGATTTATGGTTTTTTTATGACTGCCCGTTCTGGGATTAGCTCTCAGGAGGGCAAGGACTGGAAATATTTTTCAAGCTATTTGTGACTCAGCAGCTGCGAAGCGCTGATTACTGGCAGCAGCTGACGTCCGAAAAGCATCTAAGTCTTTATTATATTATCCAAAAAGGGCACAGACTTTTTTTTTGTATCACCCCGGCTTCAGAACAGCGAGTTCCCAAACCTTCAAGGAGGACCAGGGACGCAGGGCAGAAGGCGGCGCTGAAGGAAAATTTTTAATCTCTTTCCCAAAAGCTCTTCAAATTTTCCATTTTCTGGTGCTTCCAACCACTTGTGTTGCCTTGGGATGTTCCCTTTGGATGTAGGCAAGATGAGTGATGCCAAACCAGCCAGTCTAGTGTCCAGCTGTGCCCAGCTGTGGTTGGCAGATGAAGTTTGTGGTGTTTCTGGGGAGCATCACTTCTGCGTTCCCGTTGGGAGAGTGCTGTGCTTTCCCACGTGTGCCTGGAAGGTTGATTTCCTTCAGGAAATCATCATGGAGGGAGACATGGAGCTCCTGGACAGGGTCCAGTGGAGGACTACAGAGATGATGAAGGGACTGCAGCATCTCCCTGATGAGGAAGGGCTGAGGGAGCTGGGGCTGTTCAGCCTTGAGAGGAGACACAGCTGAGAGGGGCCCTCAGCCCTGGGTGTCCCTGTCTGCAGGGAGGGCTCAGGGCTGGGCCCAGGCTCTGCTCCAGGGGGCCCAGCAATGGGATAACAGGAAAGGACAGGAACTGATGCCCAGGAAGATCCAGCTGGACAGGAGGAAGAACTTCTTCTTTGGGTGGTGACCAAACACTGAACAGAGACTAGAGAGGCTCTGGAGTCCCCATCACTGGGAATATTCCAGAACCATCTGGACACAGCCCTGAATAACCTGCTCCAGAGGACCCTGCTTGAGGAGGGGGGTCAGTCTAGAGGACCTGCAGTGGTCCCAGTGGTCCTGCAAGCATCCTGTGATTCTGTGATCCAGAGCAGCACTGAGCAAACTGGGCACTGCTCTGTGCCTCAGTTTCCCAGTGCTTGTAGACTGGGCAATCACATCAGCCCCATGAGTGCACAGCTCTGACACTGACCCACAGATCAGACATTAATTAGTGGCTATTTATCAAGCCACAAGGGTCCATCAGGCTGCTCTGGCCTTGGCAAAACCTTTTTTAGCAGCAATTCAAGTCCAGCTCTGAAATGGGTGGCCGGGTGTGGCGAGTTGGTGGCCACAGCAGCGTGCTTGGTGCTGCTGTATCAACTCGGGGACGAGCAGAGAGATCTGGATCCCCCTTCTCCTGGCTGTAGCCCGTGCCTCAAACCGGGTCAGGCCACTCTCGTGACTGTTCGTCCCTTTTCGCTCAGCCTTTCCAGCTCCTGTTCGTCATCCCGAGACCAACTCCCCCGCAGCTTTCCCCTCTGTTGCAATTACACCCTCGCTTCCTCTGTCAGTCTCCCAGCTCGGCGTGCCCAGCAAAGCCGATAGCCAGGAAGCTCCCGGGATGCTGCGAGTCCGAGCAGCCGATCCGTGTCAGCAAATGAGCGGCGGGATGGGGCCGGAGGCACAGCCGGGGTCCGTCGGGCGAGCGGAGGCAGCAGCACGTCAGCAACTTGTACCCGAATCTCCATATGGACGGGCAGCATCCCTGCGAGTTCCGACTCAGGCACCGAGCTTCCCGCTGCCCGCCGGGCAAAGGGTCCTGCCAAAGCCGTGGAGGAGGGAAAAGCATCCCAGCCGTCGCATCTGACAGGCACAGAGCGGGCAGGAGTTTGGGATAGTGGCTCGGGAACCCCTTTGCCCCTTGTTTGTCGCTGCCGGCGATGAACGGGAGTGGGGATAAAACAAGATGAGTGGAGGGAGGAGGTTTCAGAAGACAGGAGGGCACTTGGTGCTGGAAGCGAGCAGGACCAGAGCGGTCCGTTTCGGCCCAAATTGTGTGATGCTGGGCACAGCTGGGTGGAGAATGTGGACAAAGCACTAAAAATGAGAAATCCTAGGTGAAGAATCATAGAAACCTAGAATGGTTTGGGTGGGAAGGGACCTTACAGCTCACCCAGTTCCACCCCCTGCCATGGGCAGGGACACCTTCCACTAGCCCAGGTTGTTCCAAGCCGTGTCCAACCTGGCCTTGAACACTTCCAGGGATGGAGCAGCCACAGCTTCTCTGGGCAACCTGTGCCATGCTCCTGCTGGTGAATCTGTGGGAAGATCCTGACCTGCACTGGCACCATCCCATTTCTTTGTGGGGCCTCTGCCCAGATCTTGGTGCGGTGATGATGACTAAGAAAAGGCAGTGCCAACCCTCTGGAACCTGCACTGATTCCCCCTGTGATTTCTTCTCCAGCCCCATCAGCTGAGAGCAGCCAGCAGGCCCAGTGGCATCACCTGCTCATCCCTCATGGAGTGGCCTTTACAAAGGCAGGGACAGCATTCCAGTGACCATTTCCTGGTGCTTGTATATCCAGTGTGTAGGAGTGGGATGAGTGATCCCGGCAAGAAGGCTGGTGAGATGCCTGGGAGAATAATTCCCTGAACAAGCCAGAGCCAAGGCTCATTTCCCTCTCTGCACTCATTGCTTTTATGATTCCTCTCGTCTTTCTTGTGATGTGAGCACGGGAAGTTGTTTCAGGATAAATCCCAGCCCGTTCATACACATATGCCACCCACGAGGATGAGTTATGTGCTCTTTCCTTCCCCTGCTTTGCTCTCAGCCCTGCCCCTGCCTCTCACTTTGCTTCCCTCTGGGCAAAGAGCTTCTCCAAAATCTGTAATTACCAAAAGTGTGGGGAGGAATTGGAATATCCAGTCTTTGTGTTCATCCCAAATGGATGTAAGAAGTTGACCTTTAGGATACGTGTGTGGAATTGCATTTATGAAGTAGTTTCCTTCAGAAATAATAGTAGCAAAATTTAGATATTAAATATATATATTTGTGTGTTTGTGTGTGTGTGTGCACAGCTGTGTGGATCCAGATCCAGATCCAAATAGTGATATGGACATGTTTGACTGGAAAACTGCCCAGCAGGAAAAGACCTGGTCGTGCTGGTCAGCAGTGCCTGAACATGAGTCCAGGTGGGCAAGAGGCCAATGGCCACTGGGCTGTCCCAGCTCTGGGGTGGCAGCAGGGCCGGGGCAGTGCCCGTCCCCTGTGCTGGGGCACCTCAGTGCTGGGGGCAGCTCTGGGCCCCTCCTGACAAGAGAGACCCTGAGGGGCTGGAGCGTGTCCAGGGGAGGGAACGGAGCTGGGGAAAGGGCTGGAGCACCAGGAGCGGCTGAGGGAGCTGGGAAAGGGGCGCAGCCTGGAGAAAAGGAGGCTCAGGGGGACTGCACAACTCCCTGACAGGAGGGGGCAGCCGGGGGGGTTGGGCTCTGCTCTCAGGGAATGAGACAGGAAGAGAGAGAACAGCCCCAAGTTGTGCCAAGGGAGGTTCAGGTTGGACATCAGGAGGAATTTTTTCCTGGAAAGGGTTGCCAAGCATTAGAAGGGGCTGTCCAGGGAGGCGGAGCAGTCCCCGTTCCCGGAGGTGTTCATGCCCGGACGTGGCACTCAGCGCTCTGGGCTGGGCGATGAGGTGGGGATTTGCCACAGGTTGGACTTGATGATCTCAGAGGTCTTTTCCAACCTAAATGATCCTTTGAGTCTGTGTACAGAGATGTGGAGGTTTGCAGAGCTCCCCACCCCTCATTGCATTAACAGTTCTTCAGAGAACTGCTCGAAAAATTGATCAAGTAACAAAATATTGAAACGAAATGAAAAATACATTTGTTTCCCAGTAAATCACAACTTAATAAATTGCCTCCTTTTCCTCCCCACTCTTTTTCTTTTTTCCTTCTTTTCTTTCTTCCTTTCTCTTAAAATCACAAACCTTGGTGAAATTGTTTGAGACTGAGCATGTTTCCAGAGCTGTATGAATCCGCAGGAATTCATTAAGCCCCACTGAATTTATTGAAAGTTATAAAGTTTTTAAATCTACAAATGTCTGACATCTTTAAAGACTTATTAATTAATGCAAACCATTAAATACTGTTAAAACTCATGTCGCGTTTATGGAGCGTTTGAGCTTCATTGAATATGCAGATCAGGTAATTCATCTTTTTAAGCTCCATCACTCTTTTTGTTCCCAAAAAAGGATGGGGTTAACACGGATGAGGAAAATCTTAAGTTTGCAGAGTTCTTAGGGTGGGAGAATTCACAGCCAAATTCAGGATTTCTCTGTTTCCAGGAATTTTCAGCTCAGACTGATGAATTTCTGCTGTCCTCAGCTTTGTAGCAGCGCCTGGTGGGGTTTATTAAGGTCACAGCCTTGTCCTGGGTTGTTGTCCTCCAGCCGCTGGGGGCTGAGGTGGGATGGTGAGGGGAGGCTGAGAAAAGCAGGTCCGTGTATTCGTGGCAGCCACCTGCAGGTGTGAAGTCTCTCAAGGAGAACAAGGAGGATTTTGGAGTCTCCGGGTGGAAAATTCCTTTTAGGTTGCAGGACAGTGGTTGCTCTGAGAAGGGATTGAAGGGGTTGACGAAGACATCTGGAAATCTGCTGGAAATCCAGCACGTGGGGGTCCTGGGAGCAGAAGCTGGTGTCCCACAGGGATGTCCTTGCTGCCACACCACAGTGGGAGCCAAGCAGAGCATCCCCGTGCACGCTTGGGGTGCGCCAGGTTTGCGCCCAGAGCTGTGCGTAGTAGGGGCAGGTGGAAAACAGAGAAAATACAGACTGAGGGCCTGAAGATTACTTCATTTTTCCAAAAACCCTTGGGGAAAAATGGCATTCACATTGGGAAAAAAAAGGAAAATCGTTTTTTGAGCCCTCCACACCATCAGCCACTGTTGGGTTGTAAGCTTGAGGCTTATTCCGGGCAGAGCCTGTCACCTGCCTCCCAAGGGGGTGTGCACAATCCCCAGGGCTGATCCCAAAGGCTCTGTCAGGTGAGGAGACACCTCAGGCAGCAGGACTGTGGATGAGGAGCATCCATATCCATCTCCTTGTGGAAATGATGGCTCCTGGAGACCTCCTCCTCAGTCCTGGGTGGTGCTTCCCATGCCGGCTGAGCTCTGCTGTGACCACCACCATTGCTATGTTCCAGGAGCTCCAAGCTCCACCAGGAAGCCGTGGAAGAGTCATCCCATCCCCACTCAGTTTGGCTGATACTGGCTGGAGGTTTTCAGCTGCCCTTCTCCACACAAGTTCCACCACCCAAAATCTCCCCCATCGTGCGGCTCTTCCTGCCTTAGGAGTGGATGGATCCCTCAGTGTCCCTGTCACTGCCTCTAGCAAGGTTCCTGAAACTTCCCAGGATAAAAGGGTAGTTTCTCTCAGCCAACACACCGACAATCCAAGGTTTTCATGACGAGAAATCTTTTCAGATTTAAATTGGACCCCCTTAAGCTGCTGCAAAGGAGGTGCTGCAATTTGCACCCAGAGCTAGACAAGGTTTATAATGGGACAAGAGGGGAATGACTTCCCACTGCCAGAGGGCAGGAATAGATGGGATATTGGGAAGGAATTCTTGGCTGTGAGCGTGTGAGGCCCTGGCACAGAGAAGCTGTGGCTGCCCCATCCTTGGAAGTGTCCAAGGCCAGGCTGGGCAGGGCTTGGAACAACCTGGGATAGTGGGAGGTGTTGGGGTTGGAAAAAGATGATCTTTAAGGTCCCTTCCAACCCAAGCCATTCTGGACTTCTGTGACCTGTATTTGGCTGAACTCTGATAAGGTGAGAATTGTGATCTGAGTAAGTTTTTAGACAAATAATCCTGGTGACTCCCAGGCCAAGATCAAGCCCTAGGTGTGGGAAGGACTTCACACACTGAGCACCCCGTTCACAGAGCTGATCTTGAGTGACCAGGGGTTGGAATGAGGTGAGGACAAAATATCTGTGTGACCATTTCATTGCTATAAAATCCCAGGATGGTTTGGGTTGGAAAGGACCTTAAAGATTCTCCAGTTCCACCACCCCTGGCATGGGCCAGGAACCTGTTTCCTGATAGGCAGATCAAGAGAGAGACGAGGAAAAAAATAATTTGCTTTTGAGAAAAATTAGAGATGGTGGCCGTAAGCTTCATCTATCCAAGGACTTATTCTGGACTGTGCACTTGACATAATTCCCTGTGTTGATGCTCCTATTCCGGAATCAGACACGCCTTATTCCAAATTAGTTCAATCCACCCGGGACCCCGCCACAAAACCAGGTTAAAAAATTAGCACAAAGCAGCTGAGCTTTGGTAACTGGCTGGGTAGGCAGGAGAATCCATGGAAAATGCAAAGGAATTCAGCTTCATTTTACATCTCAGAGAGGAAGAAAAATTCACATAAGAATACCTGCCTCAGACTGAAAAACACACACGTGAGCAATACCCAAGTCTCGGCAGATGTGTGGTTGTATTTTAAATTGCAGTAATGTGATTTAGTGTAAGAGCCCCCAGCACCGCTGGGAAATAGCAATTCTACTCTAAACTCTCTTCCTGCTGTAACCAGAGTGGGTTTTTTTCCCTGAAAATAAATCTGCACAGAAGATTTCATAGATGAGTAGCCTCACTGGGACAAGGAGTTGGGAGTGCTCTGTTGTGGGCACGGTGCTGATAGTTTATCAATTTTTCTACCACTCGGTGTATAATTTTAACTAATCATTAATTCAGTGTTCCTTTATTTTTACTGTTGGGGTTTTTTTCCTAAAGCTGAAGAACTTCTAAATTTGAAACAAACAAGAAACTTCATCTGAGGTACCATGAACACTTAGAACCAGCAGAACTGGAAAATGCAAAACCAAACAAGCAAAAAGAAACCCAAACAACAAAAACCAAAGCACACACACAGAGCAAAGGAGCCTGTTTAGTAAAGATGGCACAATTGGTATAATCAGAGATTCAGAATGGTTTGGGGTGGAAAAGAACCTTCAAGATCATCTCATCCCACTCCCTGCCATGGGCAGGGACACCTTCCACCAGCCCAGGTTGCTCCAAGCCCTGTCCAACCTGGCCTTGGACACTTCCAGGGATCCAGGGGCAGCCACAGCTTCTCTGGGCACCCTGTGCCAGGGCCTCCCTACCCTCACAGGGAACAATTCCTTCCCAGTATCCCATCTCTCCCTGCCCTCTGGCAGTGGGAAGCCACTCCCTGTGTCCTGTCCCTCCATCCCTTGTCCCAAGTCCCCCTCCAGCTCTCCTGGAGCCCCTTTAGGCTCTGGAAGGAGCTCTGAGGTCTCCCTGGAGCCTTCTCTTCTCCAGGTGAACACCCCCAGCTCTCCCTGCCTGGCTCCAGAGCAGAGGGGCTCCAGCCCTCGGAGCATCTCTGTGGCCTCCTCTGGACCCTTTCCAACAGTTCCATGCATTTTCCTTGTGAAAGCTGCCTTAGCCCAGGACTCTGGGGTGTCTGAGCTCTCATGGGGATGGTCCATACCTGGGGATTTGTTTGGGTGAGTAATAATTCACCTCTTGTGTGGGGGCATCATTCCAGAGACCAAAGCGTGGAGTGCGCAGGTTGGGTATCCGAGGGATAACTGGATATTTTCTGGAGAGTATTTAACTTGCAAACCCAAAATGTCAACGTTGAACCCTCTTTTCTCTGATGCTGCATCAGATGTGCTGATGAGTGAGGCAACAGGTTGGACCTGGGCAGAAAGACCTGGTGCTCTCCATCATCTGGAGTCTCCCAGCCCCCCAGTGGGGAGGGGGTCTTCCCTTTCATGTTCCTTTCTTCAGCTTGATGGGATTGTGATGGTGTGTGTTGGGAAAAGTCCCCACTGGCATGAATTAAACAAAATTCCTGCCTGAGTGCAGGATGGGGCTTCTTGAACATTCCCAAAGGAGATGGAAAGCGCAGTCCTGATTTATTCATGGAGAAAGGAGAGTACCCATCAGTGACTAATCTGGCTTGCTGGGGCACAGAACCCGCTGCTCTGCCCCAGATGTTTCCAGCTCTGGAGCAGCAAAAAGAAAATCATTCTGCTTTTAGAAATAAAAAAAAAATAAAAGGTGGGAAAAAAAGAGAGATAAAATTCTTGGAAGTGCCTGAAAGTGGCTTGAGATATCAACTGCTCCATCACTTCCGTGAGCCACCTGCAGACTCCAGCTGTATGGATGGATTAGGCAGTGCCAGGGTGTGATTTGGGGCCAGTAGCATTGGCTCAGGTGGTTCCCAGGAGCACTTTTGGAATTAGCACAGGGCAGGGATGCTGCTGGGGTTGTGCCTTAAGGGTGGGACATCCAAGAGGAAAATGCTTCCTCATGGTGGTTTGAAGCCCGATCTGGGTTTTGCTCTAAGAAATATCAGGAGCTGCGCTACCCAGGGAGCTCTGGCACAGCAGGAAGGCTCCAGGATTAATGAAATACAAAATATATGAAGTTAGGGAGGGGAACTCTCTGTAAATCATCTGTCTCCTTTGATGTGACCAAGGGAGACAGCTCAGGTCCCCAGGGAGGCTGGCACTAACGAGGCCCGGGGTGAACTCCTGGGGTGCAGCGGGGTCAGACCTTCTGCACAGCTGCCCTTTGGCTGTGGGACTCAGTCCCCCCGAGATCGGGCTGACCAGGGATCATTGTCACTTCTGGAACAGATGATGGCGAGGCCCTTCTCTTCACATTAACTTCCTCTTGATGTGCTCCCCGAGGGAACGATTATGGTGATGATGTTAATGGGTAGACGCAGGCCAGGCTTTCCCAGCCAGGCCTGCAGCGAGGAGAGGGGCCCCGCTCGTTGCGGGAGGAGGCGTTGGTGGATGGAGCATCCCAAGGTGATGGCAAGGCCACAGCTCTTCCCCCAGGACCTGCAAATTTACCTTGCTGCGCTGGGAACCTCTCACGGGTGCTGCCCCTCGAGGATCTCTGGGCACCTCAGAGCACAAGGTGCTTGTGGGCAGGAGGGATGGTCTGGCTGTGATCCTGCTCGCAGTGCCACGCACTGGTTTTCCCTTGTATTTTTCATGGTGAAGTCTCCTTCCCTGGAGATTTTTGAAATCCGTGAAGACACAATCCTGAGCAGCGTGGGCCTTCTCCCAGCGCGTGTCCTGAAGGGCAGCACATGTGACTTCACAAGGACTTGTCTTAGTGGACAGAAAGTGGACAGAACTTGAACAGCATCTCCATTTTGACCCTCCTAAGGCAGAGCAGCTTCCAGAGGAAGTAGCAGTTGTGCAGACTGTTCAAGTGCTTCTGTCCAGGGAAACCTCAGCATCACAGGATGGTTTGGGTTGGTAGGGACCTTAAAGATCATCTCATTCCAACCAAAACACCTTCCACTGTCCCAGGGTGCTCCAAGCCCCATCCAACCTGGCCTCGGACACTTCCAGGGATCCAGGGGCAGCCACAGCTTCTCTGGGCACCCTGTGCCAGGGCCTCCCCACCCTCCCAGGGAACAATTCCTTCCTAACATCTAACCTAAATTGTTCTTCCTTTAGTTTAAAACCATTCCCTGTGTCCTATCACTATCTTCTTGTGTAAAAAGTCCCTTTCCCTCTTTTTCATAAGCCCCTTTAGGCACTGGAAGTGGCTCTAAGCTCTCCCTGGAGCCTTCTCTTCTCCAGGCTGGACACCCTGAGCTCCCTCAGCCACTTCCTCAAAAAAGTTAACATGACAACCACTCTTCACCCACAGGAGAGAGAAATTGTCATTAACTGCCTAATTATGGGGTTTGCTCCTTGTGTCTCCCAGCTCCAGCAGCAGCAGCCTGGAGTCCCATCAGCCACATGGAATGTGGGAAGTGGGATGGGCAGTAGCTGTAAACAAAGGGCCTTAAATGAAATCCATCACAGCTGTGAGGCCACAGCTGCAGGTAAAGGACCAAGAAATATCTACGAGAGCTCAGTAAATAAAAAAGAAGGTTCTTTATGAGCATCTCACAAGGTGCAGTGAAAATGTCTTTGGTTTTGTAAGGGGCTGTGCCAAAAGCCCGTGATAATGTGTGTGGTAACAGTTTGTATAAAAAAATCTTTTAAAAATAAGGATTAATAGAACTTAAGCTTTCAGGGCTGGATTTTGCAGAGCTGGGCTATCTCAGCTCCCACTGAACTCAACAGGGGTTACACCCCCAAAACCAGTGAAGGAGCAGAGCTGCTGATTCTGAGAGTTTAGGAAACGCTCATCCCTCACATATTTTTGGCTAAGCAGGGAAATAAATAAATATCTTTGCCAAAAATAAAAAGAGCCATATCCCCAAAACCCCAGCTCCTCCCATCCTTCCTTGTGGAGAGAGAGCAGAGGATGATTTCCGTAATCCTGCCCTAAATCTGGAGGAGCACTAATGATACCAGTGGATTTACGTCTCTCATCAGAGAGAGCACCTGGCTCCCTGTTTCTCGGGAACGTAACGTCACGGGATGCTTCTCCACCACATCTCCCCCTCCCACAGCAAAACCAGGGGATGAAAACGATTCAGCTTCTGCTTTCTGTTCCTACTGGATCCCTCAAAATGCTTTTTCAGCCCTCCTAGCTCCAGGTGAGCCAAGGGTGGGACACAGGAGGGGACGGAAGAAGGGAGTAACACGATCCTTTCAGACACTTCCAACAGGCAGAGCAGGAGCCTCGGAGCGTGGAGATGCCTTGGCTGGAGCAAAAGGAGGCATTCAGGGCATGACACAAGTAGGTCATCCTGCCTCCCACTCCTTGCATCGTGGCAGGAGCAGAGTGGAGAGGGAAGGAGCCTCATCCACTTTCTCCTGCCCGCAGAGACTGTGGAGATGCCGCTTCCACCTGGTCCTGCGAGCGTGAGCAGACCCAGGGCCAGCGCCTGCTCTGCCCTGAGCACCAGCACAGCAAAAGGATTTAAAGCTCCTAAAACGGAACAGTTTCAGCCCTAAACTCACCTTCTGTGGGGTGGCCAGGGTGAACACAGCTCTGCCACCTCGGGCACGAAAACAGCCTTAGGATACTTTGTCTGTCGGCAGCTTGGCTTCCTCTGCTCCATGTGGGCTATTACACCTCTCCTTTTCATGTTTGTTGTATTTTTTTCTTCCGACTTGCACACTTTTCCTGGCTTGGAGGGGCCACAGGTTGCTACTGCAAACCTGGCTGGTTCGGCTTTCCCTTCCCTGCTCCTGGGGACTGCCCTTGCTCTGTGGCCACATTGCAAGGGACCAGCCTCCAGGGGAAGGAGAGTCTCCTTTCCCGGCCTTCCTGCTGAGCTGTTGCCTAATTCCTTGTGGAAAGCAAGCCTGTGGAATTTCTCTGCATTTTGTCTTTGCCGTCAAACTATTGACTGCCCTTCCAAGCAGGGCTGCCTGCCCTTTGCTTTGCAAGGGATTCCTGGGGCCCACATTCCCCTCTGGATTTGGACTGCATGGCTTTGGCTGTACACAACCTTCTCCACTCCAGGCATTTCCCAGAGTCATGGAGCATTTCAGTTTGGAAAGGCCCTCAGGAGATTGTTCAGTCAACTCCTCCATTTCTTCTTTCAAAGAAAGTCTCAAAATCTCCAAATCACCAAATAGGTGTGGTTTGGGAACTGCCATTGGCACCACTCCTACTCACTTCCTATGTGACCGTGTCCCCAGCAATGCAGGGACAAAAATGTAAATGTTTTCCTTACATATGGCCCAGTGGAAGGTTCCCTGCCCATGGCAGGGGTCTTGGAATGAGATGATCTTTAAGGCCCCTTCCGACTGTTACCACTCCGTGCCTCGGTGATCGTTACCATCCATGTTCATCTCTGCAGTTGGCCTCAGTTCTTCTTCCCATGCCTGTATGGATTGACTCCCTGGCAGTCTCCCGGCTGCCTTAATCTCTCCATGCTGCCTCTTCAGATTCCCTTCCTGGCTGCTGGGTTGTTGGTTGTTTCCCTGTTAATTAACCCTTTCCGTGCTGCCAGTCTGGCCACGCTGCCTCCTGCCGCCATGTTCCATGTAACACCTGCTGGGATGCAGCAGGGAGGGGCTCCAGAACTAAAAGATCTATTTATTAAATGAGCTATTTAGAGAAATGCTGAAGCCTGGGAGGCAGCACCAAGGCCTGAGGAGCCGCTTAACCTCTGTGTCCTGTTTTACCACGGTGTGGTAATTCCCCTTCTGTCTGGTTTTCCTGTAGCTGAAAGCACCAACATTTGTATTTTGGTAACATCTGAGCACTTTGCATCCTTAATATAATAATATACATGTATTATAATATTTTTTTCTACTAATATTATTATATATATGAATATATTCATCCTCCTGGCACTCAGGGACTTGCTGAAGGTGGGACAATGCTGCTGGTCCTTTGTTCCCACCCAGGGAACCCTTGGAGACAAATGGCCACAGCACCACCATTCCCAAACCAGTTAATTCATTTTGCTTGATTCAGCCACATGGGAAGTTTGGCAAGACATCATCTTTTTTGATGGTTTAGCCCCTTTTCTCCCCACCAACCCCCTGCTTGTGTGCTTCTCCCTCTGGTCACACCTTGCCTGTCACCACGGGGAATCCCGAGGCAAGCAGGGACAGCAAAATTCCCCGTTTGTGTACAGCGCCGTGGATTGATTTAGTCTGGCTCACTAAATAAACACCAGGGACATCCCCTGCCCTAAAAGGCTGCTTAATTTATCAAGTTCAATCACAACAAGATCCCAGCTGCTGAATTGGCAAAATTCAGCCTGGAAGTCAATGCAGGACCAGAGACTTGCAAGCAACACGGGGACACAAACAGGATCAGTCATTTCCCTGCTGAAGAGACAAGATATTTTTCAGTCTGCCTCTAGAGGCAGCTGGGAATTTGCTCCCCAAGGGTGTAACTTGGTCACCAAGGGGTGTAGATGGTCTGTGGGTCTGGGGTTAACGAAGGGAGAGGAAGGAGCTTTGACTCAAGAAGTGGCAGCAAAGTGGAGGGCACCTGGGTGAGTGTGGCTGTCCCTGGGTGTTGCAGCAGAAGGAGGCTCTCGGGCTTTGCACAGTGGTCTGATCACACCTGGGCCACCCCTGCTGCCCTCCATGGGGCAAAACTGTGGCCATCCATGGCCTGAAACTCACACCTGTGGCCAGAGTGCCCAGCAAGGCTGACTTCAGACTCCTTTTTAGGGGACGGAAGAGATTTGCCTTAAATAGGAACAGTCACGGGCTAGGCTAAACTTTCTTTCCTAGCTGGTCTCAGTGAAAACAGCACATATTTGTGTTATCAGTCAACATATTTGTGTTATCAGTCAACCACTGGCCAATCTCACTGACCAGTGTCCTTTCCAAATCCACTCTTTTGAGTAATACATTAAATCTTTAGGAGCCTGTCCAGACAACCCAAATGAGCTTTATTAGCTACCTGCCAATAGTCCTGTGCTTTTCACAGGAGCAGGAAATCCAGGCAGGGCTTTCCTGGAAATCACTTAGAGAATCACAGAATACCCTGTGTTGGAAGGGACCCACAAGGATCATCGATCCCAGCTCTTCCTGTTCTCACTGATTTCCTTAGATCAGTGTTCCCTGGGTCACAGCGTGTGACCTGCCCTGAAAATGTCATTCCCATTGGATGCTTCCAGATTTCCTTCAACCTTTATTTACATTGGGAGAGCCACCCCAGAGGATGAGCCATCACCTCCACCCAGCTGAGTCCTGCCTGTGCCATCGGCTGCCTCAAAGACTTGGGAATCCACCTCAGGATCTCTTTGCACACATTTCCAAACATTTCCAATTCCACATTGGGCTGTATTTCTGCGAAGTGATGGTCCAAAAGCCAGACATGACCTCGTTTAAAGCCACAGCCACCACCCACTGAATATTATCAGACTTAAAGCTGCCAGCTGTGGTCGGTGGTGACTTCTGGGGACTCACCCCTGCTCTGTGTCCAACCAACTCTCCCCGGCACTGCTGTGGCTTTTCCTGTGATCCCATTGGCTTTTCCCAAACACTCCTTGGACTTATCAGTTATTGGCTGCCTCCTGAGCCTGCACTTGAGTTATTTGGGATGCCCAGTCCTGGGAACAACATAATTGCCATGCCCGTCAGTCACGGCGCACGCACGGGCGGCTGCCACCACTCCACTCCTGCTCCCTGAGAGCCTCTGCTTTGCAGCCCCATTAATGACCATAATTATTTCCCTGAGCATAAATTGTTCCTAATGACCGCAGTCATTTTTAGCGTGAGAGCACAGCAAATGATGCATCCACGGCACGGGATGAAGCCAAGGAACAGACCTTTCAAACCCTGTGGAATGTCAGGCACACATTATTTACAGGGCTGGGTCGTTGCCATTGTTGGTTTGGAGGTTCAAAAAGTTTGTCACTTCTCCCTGGCCCTTTTTGGCTGTGATCAAGGGTGGTCTTGGTGTGCGTTTCATTGCCCCACTGCTCAAAATTAGATATATTGCTCCAGTGGGAGAGACTCAATAGGTCACTTCCGACTGCTGGTCACTGAGTGATTTGTAAAATTACTGGATATTTCAAGGGAATTGAAAATCAAATTTGTCTCAAATAACCCAGCACACCAAGCTGCAGATTATAGGTAGCTTCCTTCTTTGAAACCTACAAAGCTTTGTTTTTTCATGCCCATCACTCCATTTAATCACCACTACTTTATCCTCTGCTTTGGGGCTCTGTCAGGAGTATCTGCAGCTCAGACAGAATGAAAGTCTTGGGTGCAATTTTCTTAGAAGACTTCATCACACATGATTAACTCATTTGTAGTCTTAATTAGATCTTGATCCTGGATGACTATTGAAAGATCTATAAGTTGATATTAGATTGTTGGAGTAGTTAATTGTGCCCTGGGCACAGGCACCAAGGATTGACTCTGCAAAGCACTGGAGGCAGAAACACCCACAGTACTGCTACAGCATCCGGGTTAGGGACAGGGCTGAGTGACAGCCAGTGACTTCTGCTCCTGGGATGTCATCACCACTCAGGATTTGTGGTTTTTCCTCAAGCTCCAGCATCCTGGAATCATATTGTTATTGGAGAGTCTTTGCTTCCATTAAAGAGGTGTTTCTCTCTGTCACACTTGTTAAGAAAAGCAATTCAAGTAGTGCCTGTGAGCTCAAAACTCAAATAAAAAATCTATGGCATTATTCCTAATGCCATCCATTTGGAGGGGGAAAGGTTTCGCGGGAGCTGGGGTTTGAGGAGCTGCAGTTTCTGTGCAGGACTGGAAGTCCCAGGCAAGCAGGAGGCTGTGTCTCAGAGGAGCTCTCTGGGGCTGAGTGACTCGCAGACAGCACAGCCCCGAGGCTCCTGGTGCTGTCACAAGAGGTCTCAGCTGTCACTTGTGGGAGCAGGTGCCCTTCCAGCCCCACTGCTGACTGGGAGGGTTGTGACTGTGGTGACTGAGCTGGGCCTGGCTCGGGAGCGGGCAGAGGTGTCCGTGTGTGTGTCCGTGTGTGTGTCCACGTGTAGGTGCCTGCCCCAGGCCTGGGACGGGGTTTGCCAAGTGCTTGTGCACCTTAGGAGCAGATTCCCAGATGTATTTCCTGGCTCTGAGGCCAATAGGTGCAGTCTGGCCATGCCTCGTCTGCTGTGTTTCCCATCCCTCGTGTCCTTGCATCCTTCCCAAAACAGTGCTCCCATCCACTCTGCCAGCTGGGAAATGTCCCCCTTCCCGGCCACCTCCCAAACCAACCTCAGGAATCAGTTTTGGGCTTTGCTTCTTGGTGGGGGGCCAAAACACTGCTAGGAACAGGTTGCCCAGAGAAGCTGTGGCTGCCCCTGGATCCCTGGAAGTGTCCAAGGCCAGGCTGGACGGGGCTTGGAGCAACCTGGGATAGTGGAAGGTGTCCCTGCCCATGGCAGGGGGTGGCACTGGATGATCTTTAAGGTCCCTTGCGACCCAAACCATTCCATGATTCCACGGACATTTTAACAAGCCAGACCACCGAACTGCAGTGCCGATTTTCTTGGTACTATTCCAGGGAGATCTTTGCTGGCTCTGAAGCCCGACCTACCCAGTGATGGACAGAGTGATGGACAGCCTGGAGAAGGGGTTTACATCCATCGGGATGCTTAGGAAGGGCTTAGGAAAGGCAGAGCCTGCACAGAGGAGGACAACAGGCTGCTGACCTAACTCCCACTCCTTCCCAACACAACTTTCCAGGAACTGGGGTTGAAAGGCTGGTTTGGGGCGACGTTCAGGTCGTGCCCGTGGGCTCAGACTAACCCTCCCTTAGCTGACAGCACAGAAACACCCTGAGGGAGTGCAGAGGCTCTCCTGAGCATCCTAACCCGGAGAAGCCCTGCTCACCTTGCTTCACCCTCTGTCCCTCGGGATGTGCCTGGAGGGAGCTCCAGCCGCTCGGCTTTGCCCCGGGATACAGCCAGGAAAGGAGGCTGCAGGCAGCTGCACCACCTGCTCCTCGAACAGGGCTCATTCCCTGCGCTGATTCACTGCAGGCAGGGCTAAACCCCGATGTTAGGTGGGAGGTGGGACTGATCCCGTGGATTTCCTCAGCCCGACGAGTGTTAATTTGATCCACGCTGCTGTGGCAGGGGGAAAACATGGGGGCGGTGCGACTGAACATTGAGATTCTGAAAAGGGTGATGGAGAATTTAATGGATCTTGGCGGCTTAATGCTCCATTTTTCTTGTGATTCCCCCTCGTTCCTTATCTCTCGTATTTACATAAATTATGTGGACTCCAGGGAAGCTGCAAGGCATAGAAATTTAATCAACCTGAGTCCCAGGAGCCTGGTCACTGTGCAGCAAAAGGAGGAAAAGATGGGTGGAATATAAAAAAATAAAATAAAATAGAATTTAGGGAAAAAAAATTTAAAAATGAAAAGAAAGAAAGAAATCATCAGAGCACAGGATGTGTCAAAAGGAACTGTTAATAACACCAGCCCTGAGCCACATCCAGCAAGGAGCTGGATTTCGGGAGCAGGGAAGCAGGGATGACATCACCTTTTGCTGCACACAGGTTTTCTTGCAAGCAGGAGGGATCTGGCAGGTGAGCAACAGCCGGGGAGGCCCTTCCACCCCTCTCAGCCCTGCACCGCAGCTCCTCTCCTTCTGGGATGCTGGTCGGGACTTCCTGGCGTGGGATATCCTCTTGTAATACCCTTCCCCTGGGGCCAGGCTCCTTTTTTTCCCCCCAGTTCTTCAGCAATGCTGCTGGAGGAGGGATTGGATGAAAGGGCTTGGAAAGAAGTCGTTGCAGGATTGCCCAGCTCCTCCTCGCAGGATGACATAATGCCTGCTGTGGTCTCTGAACTCCTGGTTTGCTGCCGGGCTGCAGCGTGG
Organism: Dryoscopus gambensis; assembly: GCA_013389985.1. Classification (NCBI taxonomy): domain Eukaryota; kingdom Metazoa; phylum Chordata; class Aves; order Passeriformes; family Malaconotidae; genus Dryoscopus; species Dryoscopus gambensis. The sequence goes on along the minus strand of WEIT01009661.1, from coordinate 595,795 downwards.
AGAGAGGCAAACCCACATCCTGCTGAAGGCTGAATTCAAGCACGGATGGAAATCCAGGAGTAAACTCACAGAAAGAGGGATCCATCCCTGATTTTAGGTGCTCCTGCTCTCTCCATGTTCAGCAGGCAGACCCTCCCCTTCCCAGTGCAGCTCATCCTCTGCTTTTGGATACTAAGGGGGAAAAAAAAGTTCCTTTGTTTCAGGGTGATTTTCCATTTTCCTTTGAGCTAACTGCTGACATGGGAGATGGAAACACTTGATTTGTGAAATGTCAGTCTAAAATTCTTGCACTTTTCTACTCTTCCTTCGATGCCATTTCATTTCTAATGCAAAACTGATATCAGAATTCACACTTCGCTTCCCTTTTTCAGTTAAGCCATTTTTTCAGTCAAGTGTTGTTGGATACTAAAAGAGGAGAGATTTAGATGAGATATTGGGAAGGAATTGTTCCCTGTGAGGGTGGGGAGGCCCTGGCACAGGGTGCCCAGAGAAGCTGTGGCTGCCCCTGGATCCCTGGAAGTGTCCCAGGCCAGGCTGGATGGGGCTTGGAGCCGCCTGGGATAGTGGAAGGTGTCCCTGCCCATGGCAGGGGGTGAACGAGATGATCTTTAAGGTCCCTCCCAACCCAAACCCAAATCCCAAGGCACTCTGGGATTCCATGGCTGCTTCCCCAAGATGTTGGGATGTTCAGATGGAACAACAGGAAAGGCTTTCTCACAGGAGATTGTGCAGCACAGGAAGAGGCACTCAGGGAAGTGGGAGAATCTCCATCTTTGTGGAGCTTCTGTCTTGGAGGCTCTGGAATCACGGATGTTGCCAAGCCCTGGCTGACGTGATCAGGTGGTGGACACAGGTGATCAGACACAGACCTCCAGACTTCTCAATGCTTCTCTGAGTCTCTGCAACCCCAGCCGGACAGGAGATCTGCTGGGCTGCCTTTCCACCTGAATATTGCACGACACAAAGCCAAGCGTGCGATAGAAAACCTTCGTGGTTCCCTTGTCAGCCAAAGCTGGTGCCTGAGCAAAGGCAGATGTGGTGGTTCAGCTGCGGGGATTTCAGGCTGCCTCACATGCTGCACCCCGTTACTGATCCTGCCCTTCCCCTGCCTGCCTCCCCCTCTGCCAGCAGGATCAGCCCAAGGAATACTTTGGAAAGCCCCATTGCATTCCTTTCTCTTCCAGTGAAGAGACAGTGTGGGAAATCGCCCTGGCTGTCAGCGTGGAGAACAGCTTTTATCAGATGCCGGGCTTATCACAGCTCACCTTGCGCATGGTGCCAAGCTGCAGGGACTGCAGGATCCGTCTGACAGCTCCTGCACGGGGGGGACAAGGCCAGGGTATGAGCCTTTAGATCCAGGGATCTTCCTGGCCAGGGTGTGGAAGGGGAGCATGCCTCGTTCCCTTGCCCGTGAGCTGGACTGACTGGTGGCAAACAGCCCAGGGAATCGGGTGTGGAGACCAAAGCGCTGCTCCAAAGTCCAGGGAAGCAGGACTAGGGCTTCGCTGGAACCAGTGAAAGGGTGTTGTGTCAGTTCATTGTGTTTAATGAGCCAGCTGAGCAGGGGTTGAGGAAACTTTATCATTAGTCTGGATTAGAGTGGGGTTTTTTCCCTGTTTGTTTTCTCCTGAAAAAAATCCCTTTTTGAGGTTATTGTAACCCTCCATCCCGCTGGATTTGCGTGGATTGAGCCTACACAGAGTTGGTCCATCACTGACAGCAGAGCAGAGGCAGCAGAAGCTCCACTGTGACACCGTAGTGAGAGGGGTCAGGCACTGGAACGGGCTGCCCAGGGAAGCGATGGAATCCCCATCCCTGGAATGCTCAGCAGGTGTCACACGGGGACATGGCTTGGTGGTGAACACGGCAGCGCTGAGTTAATGGCTGGGCTCAAAGAAAAACAAGGTAAGAGTCACCTAAACAGAAGAAAACCTCCAAAATGGAGACATTTCTGAGCCTTCCCTTGACGTCCTTTACGGTTAAAGGAAGGAAACCTGTGCCTAAAGGAGCACAAATGGATTTATCCCAGCAGATAGGACCTGGGGCAAGCATCTCAGACCCAGGCACACATTTTACTCACCTCAGGTTCAGCTCAGCTCGTTGCAGTATTCATTCCTTGCTGCTTTTTCAGGTTTAGCATTTTGCTGTTTAAAGGTGCCTTGCATTAAATGGACCTCAAATCTCATCCTGTTCCACCCCCTGCCGTGGGTAGGGCCGCCTTCCACCAGACTGAGTTTTTCCAAGCCCCATCCAACCTGGCCAAGAAGTGTCCAGCATCACACTGGCTTGGTCCCTTAGCCTGATAAGCAGTGACAGCCAAGTTCATCTGGTGGCCCCTTCAACAAGGAGCCAAACTTAGACCCCAGATCATTCCTGACGTGTGACTTCACTGCCACAACACACCAAAGTCTGGGCTCTTCCAAATGTTCGCAGTGATTTATCTCCTGCAACATAAAGAACAGCTTTGTACTGTAGTTTTCTTCAAAAGTTTAATTAAAAAGTTCTCTTCCTTCCTTTCTTTTTGTGCGCTGGAAAATGTACAAGGAAAGGAGGTGGATAAAAATAAAATAGAAGCGAAGTTTAAGCATGCAAATGTTGATTAAAAAATATCAACCCACTCTCCTGTGAAACGCTAACAATGGTTCCCATGGCTCCTGTCTCCCGAGTCAGAACAGGCCCAGTGGGTGAACTTCTGATTTCTGAAAGCACAGTCACCTCTGCAATGGGCACCGCTGGTTCCTCACCCTCAGCAAGGCAACCTCTGCTCTGTGGAGGAGATAAAACCACCCAGTGAGCTCCAGTGTTGGGAGAGGGATGTCAGTCAAATTCCAGCTCGGAACAAGCTCCATGTCTTGGAACAGCGTGGGAAGGCAGTAATGGGAACAAATCACCCGCAGGGACCGTGGGTATTTTTTCCTCCATTATTTGTGTGGATAAGTCAAACCTGGATAGCTCTGGAAGCCAAATCCAGGGATCTGATGGCATTCTCAAGTGAAATTCCCCATGCCGGATGCTAAGCGAAATCACTCCAAAGCTCACTCCTGACCTGTTACACCACCTCCCACTCTGTGCATCCTCGAGGAAACAAATACACCCTTAAACAGTCATTTATTAAGTATCTAATTGTCACTCTCACTTTGCCCACTTCACAGCGATATTTAGCACTTCCACCAACCTGTGGGAGTTTCACAGCATTTATTTTGGCTGGGTTGAAGAGCAGTAGCAGCCTCGGTGTGCTCCTCCAGAGCTTGCTCCTTTACCTCCTCCTCTCTTCCCAACAGCTCAGCAGATTTCCACTCGCAATCCGTACGAGCACCAGAAAGACATTCACTTCCCACAAAGATTCCCTAATCCCTTTGGTAGCCAGCACTGCAAGGCAGGGAGCAGGATCAGGACAGCAGAAGGAGTTGTAGGTTGTTTATAAGACCTTGGACCAGCCGCACCAGTCCTTGATGAAGAGATCACAGCAGGTGGCTTTCACATCCCCAACCACCATCAGGTGGCCCCAAAACACATCAGGCGTGTGATGCCCTTTGCAAGCAGATGTGGGATGGGGACAAATCATCCCACACGGCTTCTCTCTGACCAGTTCTGTGGCTAAGACTGCTTCAGCTGGGGCAGATTTTGAGGTTGCCCTGGAAAAGCCATGGCAAAACCATCCCTGTCCAGGATTTCAGGGCACTGGGTACCTTTCCTGCAGACACAAGCTGCAGGCTCAGCACAGGCTGCCTTGCAAATGTTAACTTTCGGGTGGAATTTGCTGAGAAACTTGAAAAAAGCCACGTTTGGGACTGAAAAATACAACAGTTGAGCTGGGCCAGGTTTAAAGTCCACCAAGAGCAGGTTGAGTAACAGCAGGAGGGTGGAAGAACAAGGCAAGCACACAGGAATGCATCCCAGGATGCCCCTGAGATGGATGTGCTGCTGTTGATTTAACAACAGAATGTTCCTTGGTGGTTGAGTTTCTCTGTTATGTTTTTTCTAAATCCTTGGCATTATAAGAAGCAGTTGCCCAGTTTAGCTGTGCGTTGCAGAAAAGAAGGAGCCTTCCATTTGCAAGGCTTGAACTGTCACCCAACCATCCCATAGGGAGCTCCTGGCTCTTGTTAGGAAATCCTTCATTGCAGGGCACTCTGGCTTTTACCGCCCCTTCTGTTGTGTGGTAAAGGCTCGTCTTTCCTGGACTGAAGAGGCTTGGCCCCTGTGACATATTTGCCTGGAGTTCTCAGCGTAAGAAGGACGTGGAGCTGCTGGACAGAGTCCAGAGGAGGCCGTGGAGATGCTCCGAGGGCTGGAGCCCCTCTGCTCTGGAGCCAGGCTGGGAGAGCTGGGGGTGCTCACCTGGAGAAGAGAAGGTTCCAAGGAGACCTCAGAGCCCCTTCCAGAGCATAAAGGGGCTCCAGGAGAGCTGGAGAGGGACTGGGGAAAAGGGATGGAGGGACAGGACAAGGAGGAATGGCATCCCACTGCCGGAGGGCAGGGTTAGACGAGATATTGGGAGGGAATTCCTGGCTGTGAGGGTGGAGAGGCCCTGGCAGAGGTTTCCCAGAGAAGCTGGGGCTGTCCCTGGATCCCTGGAAGTGTCCAAGGCCAGGCTGGATGGGGCTTGGAGCAACCTGGGATAGTGGAAGGTGTCTCTGCCCATGGCAGGGGGTGGAACAAGACGATCTTCAAGGTCCCTTCCAACCCAAACCATTCTCTGAATGTACAGAAACTGTTCCACCGTCCTTGTCTGAACCTCTTCTTTCTCTGCATCTCCTTTGGGAGATGAGTGAGGACCACAAGCACACTGCAGGCAGCACCCTGGATAGTGAAGCAGCAGCAGCATGATTCCCTGCTCTCTTCCTTCCCTCCCCAGCCCTCCCTTTTTATCCCATCTTGCTCTTCCTGACCCATTCCCAGCTGCAGGAGCCGCGGTGGCTGCGGGGCTGGCAGCAGCACATTGCAGCCGTCTGGCTGCAGAGGATGTGGAGCGGTGAGAAGGTTCCCAGCCCTCCCTGCATTGCTTTTTTCCCCCTCTCCGCCCTGCCTGGCTGCGATTGCTCTGCCTCCTCTGGCACAGATGGCTGGAGGTTTTCCTGAAGCTCAGATCCCAGTGTAAGGACTCGCAGGCCCCTGTGCTCCTGTGTGAGGCTCAGGGAGCTCTTGGCCACCGCAGCCGTCAGGCAGCAGCAGCTCCTCGTCCCCCTCTCTTCCCGTTGACCGAGAGTGGGTTTTGTTACAAACAGGTTGGTGGATTTAATTAGGAGCAGCAAAACATTTTGATTTATGCTTCCTACCCGCCTTACCTCCTCCCCTGCCTCTCTGCCTCTCCAGCTTCACGCTTGTCAGAGCAGATATTTTTAATATATATATATTTATCACAAGCCGCTCCTTCAGCGCTACAGGCAAAGCTTTTAGCAGGGGAGAGGATGCCCGGCTTACAAGTAGCTCTCCAATTACTATTGCTTGCTTTAGTGATTTTCTAGGAGAGGCAAAGGGTTGGATCCTGGCTGTTTCCCTTTCCTCCACAGCAAGATATTCACCGCTTCCCGTGGCCTCGTCCCCCAGCTCTCCTGGGTGGCACAGCCACGTCTCCGTGGTGGAGGGTGTTTCCTCTTTGCCCTGATTTGCACTTGGTCCAGGGAGGAGATTTCTGGCTGATTTTCCCCCTCCCCAAACACCAAGGCATTAATAAAATACCCCCCAGGCCTGTTAGTCTTGAGATTATCAAAATCTGAACTAAATCCCAGGGCAGGGGTGGCGGGAGTGGAACATCTCTGCAACCACAGTTTGTCAGATCCGCGTCTGAGCTCGGATTCATGAACTGATAAGAACGAGATCCCTTTCTCCCAGCCTGGGATCCACATGTGCGTCCGTCCATAATCCAGTGAGTCACTTCAATGCTCTTTTTAGGTCAAATCTAAAGCTCTGCCTCCTCCCAGAGCAAAGACTGGGAGACGGGAGTGGCGGAGAAGGGGAAGCAGGGATGGGATGCGGGGATGGGGCGGCTGAGCGCCGACCCCATCGCACATCCACGGCAGGAGAGGCTCCTCCATCCCTCCCTCCCGAGCATCCAGGAGCAGCGATACGATCTCTGCTGCCGTGGCTCCGGGGAGACTCTGCCCAGACCCGCCGTCTGCAGCTCGGGAGGGAAACCAGAGAAAGGCAGGGGAATGGGAGCACTGAGGGAAATGCCAGAATCTGAGCTAAGTTCAGCTCATGTGACGTCTCTGGGAATGTCGGGACGGGGAAAGGACAGGGAGAGCTTGGCCATGGTCTCTTGATGCCTCCGCGTGGAGCAGCAACCTGACAGAGCAACTTTTCTCTTTAGCTGCTTCCTTGCGTCATCCGTGAGCAAACCCTTTGCCTTTCCAATGACAATAATTCCGTCTGTATAAAGCTACAAATGCCTTTATTATTTTATTTTACATTATTTTATTTTACTATATTTTACTTTATGATTTATTGTGCCATGATAATGTCACACAGCAATGGGTCACTACGAATGGCAGGCGCTGAATGTGAAGTTTAAAAAATGAAACACAATCAGGAAGAACGGTTTTGCCGAGAAGTGACATTCCCTACAAAAAGAGCTTTCCCAAATCATTCCTAGTCTTTTACACAAGACCATCAAAATACTCATTTATTTACCCCAGTTTGACCTCAAAACTGAATTCCCATCTTTACATCAGACAGCAGTTCCTGGTTTCACCTCTCTGCCAGCAGGAGATTGTTTGTATAGATGTAGAAATGAATAAATAAACCACGCATATGGTCATATATATGATATATAAACAGATATGCTTTATTTATATAAATATATAGCTCATAAATCAGCTTGTATTATTTATATATGCCATATACCTCTCTATATACAGGTATATGCACCTCAAATGAATAAATAAGCCATAGATTCATATAGGTTTGCATATCTGTGTTTAAGGTATGTATTTATATACGTGATGTGTTTGTTCACTATGTGTTTCTCCTTGGAATTCATTGTCCTGTGTGCTGCTTATAAGCATTAAAAAAAAAATCAAAACTGTTTAAAAATTAATTCCAGAATCATTACATAAAAAGATTTGTGGGCAAAATCCTGGGAAAGATGAAAGTGGTGCAAGGGTCTGGTGTGGGAGAGAGGATTTGGGTGAACATGGAGGCAATTTCTGAATAGGAGAATGGCTGGACCAGAAGTGTGGGGTTCACCCCACTTGGTACTTTGGCAATGGAGAGATTTCCAAACGAGGTATTTAATATGAGTTAATTCCTAATTTATCTCAGCCTGAGGCAGGGGTCCAGGAGCTGAGCCCCCAGCGTGGGCAGCAGGGGAGTGGGGGAATTCTGCCCCTTTGCCCCGCTCAGGTGAGACCCCACCTGCAGAGCTGCCCCAGCCCTGGGGTCCCAGACAGGAAGGATGTGCAGGTGTTAATTAGGGGCAGGGAGCGGCTCTGCTGTGAGGAAAGGCTGGGAGAATTGGGATTGTTCAGCCTGGAGCAGGCTTTGGGATGACCTAATTGTGGCCTTCCAGTACCTGAAGTCTGCCTACAAGAAAGATGGAGAGAGACCATTTACAAGGGCCTGGAGGGATAGGACACAGGGAATGGCTTCCCACTGCCAGAGGGCAGGGATAGATGGGATATCGAGAAGGAGTTGTTGGCTGTGAGGATGGGGAGGCCCTGGCACAGGGTGCCCAGAGAAGCTGTGGCTGCCCCTGAATCCCTGGGAGTGCCCAAGGCCAGGTTGGACAGGGCTTGGAGCAACCTGGGGTAGAGGAAGGTGTCCCAGCTCATCCTCCCTCTCCTCATCCCAGAGAGCGAGTCCTCTGGAGGATGACATGGTGGGAGGCTGGCTGTGTGACACGAGTCACCCTCTGCACTTGCCCCTTGCTCTCCCTGGGCTGCAGAGGATTCCCAGTGGACATCGGACATCTGGTGTTGGAGTCAGGAATAACCCGGAGCCCTGAGCATCTGCTCCCCACAAACCTCGAGGTGCTGCCAGTATCTCATGGAGACCTGCAGTCCCCAAACCATGACAGAAACATGGACCAGGAGGAGAAGCCAAGGGGATCTCCCCGTCCCACCAGGTGTGGCTGCATCACAGCATTGCCACCATCCACCCATCAGAAGTGTTCCACACGGACCTCCTCATCCCTGGCTCCTCACCCAGCCTCTCCTCCTGCCTCTGTGCTCCTCACCCAGCCCTCACCTTCAGGGGTGGTGGCACCATCCCNAAGTGTTCCACACGGACCTCCTCATCCCTGGCCCCTCACCCAGCCTCTCCTCCTGCCTCTGTGCTCCTCACCCAGCCCTCACCTTCAGGTGGCATCATCCTGGAGCTGTGTCAGGCTCTGGGAACCAGGGGTGGAGCCACACCGGCTGCAGGTGGCACTCCCAGCCTGTCTGCAGAAGGGCTCCTTCCCACGAAGTCGGTCAGGAAATCTTGCCCTCATCACTGTGAGCCTAAAACTCTTTGACAGTGTCCCTCGAAGGCACTGTCAGCTGTGATTGTCTTGGACATGGCACCCCAGGCACAGGCAGCCTCTTGCTGATTTGGGATGAGAGAGGATGGGGCAGGGAAGGTTTAATTTGTTACTGCTTTTCCTTCTCCACCTGCCTGTCCATCCAACTCCATAGCGGTGTGGAATGGTGTGAGCAATCCCACCGGACTTGCTGTGCACCAGGAAGTCCAGGAGACGCCCTGCCAGCTCCCAGGAGGCTCTGCAGAGCTCTCAGGGCATCACTGTGTTCTCACCCACGGGGTGGGGGTCCCTGAGCATCTGTAAAATGCTCATTAACACAAGGGAGGCATTTCCCAGTGACTCTGTTTGCTGTCCCCCGAAGGGAGATGCCCATTTGTCAAAAGGAAATGCTTTAAGTGGGAAAACACCAGTGCCGGGAAAGGCAATCAGGAGTTGTCAGCATGGATTCACTGAAGGGAAATCATGTTTGACCAACCCAATTGCCCTCTGCAGTGAGACAATCACCTGGATGGGTGAGGGGGGAGAAGTGGGTTTTGTGTACCTGGACTTCAGCAAGGCTTTTGACTCTTGTCTCCCACCATATCTGTTGGATAAACTCAGGAAATGTGGACTGGCAGAGTGGATGAGCTGGATTGAAAACTGTATCATAAATGTGGCACGTAGGGACATGGTTTAGGGCTGGACCTGGCTGTCTTAACTTACTGGTTGGACTTAGATCTTGAAGGTCTTTTCCAACCTTAATGATTCTGATTCTGTGAACTGGCTGAACAGCAGAGCCCAGAGGGTTGTGATCAGTGGCACAGGGTCTGACTGGAGGCCTGTCACTTGTGGTGTCCCCAAGGGTTCAATATTAGGCCCAGAATTGTTTAACTTCCTCACTAATGACTTGGATGAAGGGACAAGTGCCTCCTTGGTAAGTTCAGTGATGACACAAAGGTGGGAGGAGTGGCTGATCACCCCAAGGGCCGTGCAGCCCTTCAGAGGGACCTTGAAGGGTTGCTGGGATGGGCAGAGAACTGTCTGAAATTCAGCAAAGGGAAATGCAGGTCCTGCACCTGGGGAGGAACAACCCCAAGCACCAGCACAGGCTGGGGGTGACCTGCTGGAGCAGCTCTGCAGAGAAGGATCTGCGTATCCTGATGGACAACTGGCTGTCCATGGGCCAGCAGTGCCCTGGGGGCCAAGAAAGCCAAAGGGATCCGGGGGTGCATCAGGAAGAACATTTCCAGCAGGTCAGGGAATGATCCTGCCCCTCTGCTCAGCCCCGTGAGGCACATCTGGAGTGCTGTGTCCAGGGCTGGGCTCCTCAGGACAGCAGGGACACGGAGCTCCTGCAGCAGATGCAGCAACAAAGCTGATGAAGGGCCTGGAGCTCTCCCTGCCCAGGAAAGGCTGAGGGAGCCGGGGCTGTTCAGCCTTGGGAAGAGAGCTCAGCCCTGGGTGTCCCTGTCTGCGGGGAGGGCTCTGGGCAGGGCCCAGGCTCTGCTCCAGGGGCCCAGCAATGGCACCAGAGGAACGAGCAGGGACTGATCCCAGGAAGGTCCACCTGGACATGAGGAGGAACTTCCCTGTGCAGTGCCCGAGCCCTGAACAGATTGTCCAGAGAGGGTGTGGAGTCTCCCTCACTGGGGATATTCCAGCATTATCTGGACACAATCCCGTGCCCTGTGCTCTGGGATGACCCTGCTGGAGCAGGGGGTTTGGACCAGATGAGCCACTGTGGTCCCTTCCAACCTGACCGATCCTGGAATTCACGGGAAGCGGGCTTTTTTGTGTCCAAGATGGTCTCCTTTCTCCATATTTCACCTTCTGAAGTAGCTAACCATGTCCAGACGGGATGTGTCTCCCATACCTTGGCACGTACAGAGAAAAGGGAGACCAAGAGCTGGAAGGCAGATTTGCAGGCGTAGGCATAGTCTTTCTGTCCCAATTTTACCTTCTTGCCCTTGTTTTACAAGGAGTCCCAAGCTGAGAAAGGCAAACCAGACCCTTTCTCCCATCCAGGATCTCCAGACCTTTGCGGAGATTCTTGTTAAGCCCATGCTCAACATCCACCCTGGCTTGTCCATTCCTTGTTCATGTTGTTAATCCCAAAGTCATTTTACACTTAAAATTCACAGATGCACCCCAAAATGCCTCAGAAAAAATGAAGGGAGATACAGGGAGAGATCAGAGGGGCTTTCTGCAACTGGGCTCTGCAGTAGCCACCCATCATCCATCCTCCATCTCGATCCTTTGGATCTGCCTGCACATGCCAGTTTTGACGAGGGTTTTTTGGGCCTGGGAGGGGAGCGTTTTTCCTGTGGAATCCACAGAACGGCAGGTTCCAGCTCCCGAGCCGGCTCTCAAACACAGAGCCAAACCATCCCCAGCTCTCCCTGCGCTCATTAACGTGCAACTGGGAGAGAGGCAGGAACTTCCTAATGACTCGCGGCTCCAGAGCGGTGCCGGCGCTTTTGTTATTCCTTGTGTTGGAGCTGGTTCCACCTTTGATTCCGCTGGTGCTGGGAGGGGACTGCTGACAGCAAGGGCTGAAAGCAGGAATCATCAGGAGAGGAGATGAAGGCCCAGCCTAACACCTTTTTTTTTTTTGTCCTGTGCATTTAAAGAGCTGGGCTGGATAATCTGGAGGTTTGGACGGCAGGAAACACCTGGTTTTTGAATGGTTGTAGCAATTTAAATGAGGGAACTCAGAGACAGTTGGGCTTTGGGTTTTTCTTCATCATCTCTTTTGCATGGTTTTTGTTGAAGTGGTGTTCATGGGAAGAGCTGGAGTTAACTGGCATATTCTATAATTCCTGCTCACTGCTGGGAAAACAGGCAGAAAACCATCAGAAAATCAGCCCCATAACTCCAGGAGCAATGGAGCAGTTTATTTGCCGTGGGAGATGCAGATTTGGCTGTCACAACAGCATCACCAGCGGGTTTGAGCGTCATTTCCCAAAAGCAGGAGGGTGAACAGGATCCTCTGCTGTACCTTGTAATGAGTTGGTGAAGTCAACTGAGACAGCAGAAGAGCTGGGTTCAGGTCTCCAAAATGATTTGCAGGGCCACAGGTGGGAGTGAGCTTTATTTATCACCTTCATGTCCCCTCCAGCACTGGTTGTGGGGCTGGTGACCGTCCTGCACACACAGGGGTGATGCTTTCACCGTGCTGGCTCCTCCAAAGGGTACATCCAAAGGGTTCAGCCCATCCTGCAGCTGTCCAAGGCCAAGCTGGACAGAGCCCTGAGCAAACTGGGTTGAAGACGTCACTGCCCACAGCAGGGGTGTAGCACTGGATGGTCTTTGAAGGCCCCTTACAACCTAAACTATTCTCTGATTCTACCAAAATACATATTTCAATTATGACACCATTATATTTTTATATGCATTGGGATTTTTTTTTCACTGCGAACCAACCAAACCTCACAGGCACTTCCATTTACTGCACTCTGTTGTTTTTGCAGGCGATAGGTGATTTACTAAAGTGTTAATTTCCTATAGCAAAAGTTATAATGGGAAACCAAAGTAAAATTGATTTTAAATTACCATGGCAAGCTTGCAGAAACACTCCCATTATTCAGAGGAGTGGGTGAAGGCACTGCAGTTTTCACTGCTGGGAGGGAAAATACCTTATTTAAGATCAGGGGCTCTTGAGTGGCATTGCCAGGCTTTGGTGACACCATCATGGTGGAATCCTGTTATTATGGAATGTTTTCTTGGCTGAGAACAACCTGGTCCATGAAGAAAAGCTGTGTTACTGTTGGTTGTTTATTGGTTTTTCTTGAAATGATTCTGGTGGGGATGGTGCTGTGGCAATCACCAAGAAGCTCCCTGACTTGGATCGGGGTAACAGCAGGAATTGCAGGCATGACTTTGCCTCCTAGGGAGTTGTCCTTGATATTCCTAAAAGCAAGGATTGCCCCTTCCTGCATGGACGGCTGCCCTCAGTTGGTGCTTCCCGAAAAACACCATTTTTCACTCAAAGGCTGCTGTCCTAAATTAACTTTCACCGAGGGAGGCCAGGGGAGAGGGAGGGGGGCAGATTGCAAAGCCCAAACACAAAAATCTGCTTGAGCCAAGGCGATGTATTTTGGTGCTGGGATGGATCAGAAGCAAAATGCAAAATAATCAGTCTAATTGTGGTGAAAATTAGACATGAGGACCCCCCTAAAACCCTAGTAATGAGTTGTGGGGTCGCATCCTGAAGGCTTTACCCTTCTCCAGGGGCTGTCCAGGGATGAGCAGGCTCTCAGGGTTTGGGGACAAGACCCTGTGCAGGACTAAGGCTTTGTAGAGGCAGCAGCTCTCTCAGACTGCCTTGAGCTCATGGCGCCAGAGACGGTTTCCCGTGGAACGCTGAGAATGTAAAATGTTTACAATAAATCGACGTAAGGTGTTGTTACATCCTGTCCTTCCTGTCTGACGAGAGCACAGCTACGGAGGAGCTGCCCCGCTGCCTGTACCCCATTCCCTGCAGGCTCTGGATGCACCCACCCGGTTTTGAAGGCTCGGAGCGTTCCGGAGCGTGGATGTGGACAGATTCTTCCTGTTGGCCCCAGGGCCAGACGCTGACCCTGAAATTCTCAGTTAATTACTTTATATGAGGTCCCGCAGACAGGAACAAAACTCAGTGTTACAAACAATTCCTTTGCTTGGCCCAGTAGATGACACGAGCCCTGAAACTGCTCGTTCCTCACCTGATGCTTCCGCTCCATAAATATCATGTAAGGAAAGTGCCTGTTTGCTCTCGGGAGCACATGGGGACTCCAGGATTGGACACGAATAATTCATGGGAATGTTTGCTCCCCCAAGCAGAAGGATGAGATCAGACAGATCATTTGAATTCCACACTGCCGTGGCTGCGTCCGAGGGTTCACACGCAGATGCTGAGAGCACCCACAGCAGCAATGTATTTATTGATATCAAAACCATCCCTAATCCAGCCCAGATTCTAGGGAAAGGGAGGCATTTACACAAAAAGATGGATCTGTGACAAAATGGAGGCAGGGTGATCTCAGAAATATGGGTTTTGCTGTGCAAGACACCATGGGCAATTGACTCTGATTTCCTAAATCACGGCTGTGCTTGTCTGAGGAGTGAAGTCCTGGGGGATACGGCTTCAGAGCAGAAACCAGTGTCATGACATGTCCAGGGAAGGGAACGGAGCTGGGGAAGGGGCTGGAGCACCAGGAGAGGCTGAGGGAGCTGGGAAAGGGGCTCAGCCTGGAGAAAAGGAGGCTCAGGGGGGACCTTGTGGCTCTGCACAACTCCCTGATGTTGGGCAGGGGGATGTTGGGCTCTGCTCCCAGGGAACGGGGACAGGAGGAGAGGGAACGGCCTCAAGCTCCACCAGAGGAGGCTTAGATTGGCTATTAGGAAAAAATTCTTCACTGAAAGGGTTGTCAGGCAGTGGTACAGGCTGCCCAGGGCAGTTTTGGTGCCACCATCCCTGGACGGATTTAAAATCCCATGAATCAGTGGTGAACACATGGTGCTGGGTTGATGGCTGGAATTTATGATCTTAGAGGTATTTTCCAACCTAAATGATTCTATGACTCCATGACAACCAAATGTCTGGAGTGGACCGGGGATGGACAACAAGCACCTAGATGAGACACAGGGCTGGATGTGATAAGTCAAGAACCTAAATTTACTGATTGTTTTCAACTGAAATCAAACCCCACCATACCTAATCCTAAACTCTTCAGATTTGGGGGTTCCACTGAATGGTAAATGTCTCCTTTGCATCACTGTTATGGTTCAAATCCATCCCTGAGAGTTAAGGAGCTTTGGTAGGCTAGGTAATGGTACAGGAAATTATGTCAGAAGCAAAATCCTTAAAAACCATGGAAACGCAACATCACTCAGGTTGGAGAAGACCTCCAAGATCATCAAGTCCAACCTGTGACTGATCCCCACCTCATCACCCAGCCCAGAGCTCTGAGTGCCATGTCCAGTCATTCCTTGAACACCTCCAGGGATGGGGACTCCAAACCTCCCAGGGCAGCCCCTTCCAATGCCTGACCACCCTTTCCATGAGGAAATTCCTCCCGATGTTCCGACCTGAACCTCCCCTGGCACAGCCTGAGCCCATGACAAACATAGCAGCAGCCTCTGTGTAAGTGAATAAAGGGAATTTATTTTCCCTCGCGTCTCAGGTGTGTGGACATGGAGTGTTGCAGGGCAGGGGGGCACAGACAGGTGGGACAATCCCACTGTGCTTTGAGATGTCCTGACAAGGCTCAGGAATTGCCAACAAGTCTCAGCACAGTTTTATGCCCTACAAAGCAAACTTGCTGTGGGTCACTGTTTGACACAGGTGTCCCCTGAAACCCACTCTTTCAGGCAGGCTTCCTCTAAGGAAAAGTGATTTCAGTTTCCCCGTCCTAGATTAGATATTAAGAGAAATTTCTTTAGGGAAAGGGTGGTTAAGCATTGGAACAGGCTTCCCAGGGAAGTGGTGGAGTCACCATCCCTGGAAGTGTTCAAAAACTGTGTGGGTGTGGCACTTGAGGACATGGTTTAGTGGTGAACGTGGTGGTGGGGCTGGGCTAACAGCTCGAGACAACCTTAAAGGTCTTTTCCAGCCTCAGTGATTCCATGAGTCTGTGATTCCCGTCTGTAAAAGTACCTGGAGGGGTTTTCAGCCTCAGCCCTGAACCCTCTAACAGGGTTTGGAGGGGACTGGTCTGAGCCAACAAAATCCATTTGGGATGATGACGACACTGGGGGTGGTGGTGTCAGAAGGGGCTTTTCTCCTCCCTCCCAGCCATACACAAATAAGGCTGGGGCAGGGGCAAGAATGCCTTTGTGAGGGGCTGTGGTTTTTGGCAGGGTTCCTGACCTCACCTGACCCATCAGCAAAATTCCCAACTCACCCAGATTCCCAGTGTGCTCCTGCCCTGATGGCTGAGACGAGGCAGCGTCGGTGGGAAACCAAGGGTCAGGTTTTGGCTCCTCCTGTGTGACTGCAGGCGATTTATTGCAGCTCTCAGTGCCTCGGTCCCCTGCTGTTAATAACACATCCTTTCTTTTGCTGTGGTTCTGTCCTTGTCAGTTTAGATTGCAAATCCTTTAGGGCAAGAGCTGTCTCTCCCTCTGTGTGCACTCCGGACTCAGCACAGTCCAACTCTGATCTCAGCAGAAGCCTTTTAACATTGCTATAATCTAAATATTGGTGATACCTGGGAGCCAGGGCTCCTGGGTTCTGTGCCTGGGTCTCTCAACCCTGCACTGCAGCCAGGGCTGAGTTTATTTTACCTATCGCTAAAATAAAGAATGTCTGAAATAGCGATCAGAAGGTTGAGGAGAACAGGATCTGTTTATGAATAACTTTAATGAGGGGTTGATGGGGTGCAAGAGTCAAAAAAGCAGTTGGGAATGAAGAATATGGTTATTAAGGATTAGATTTGGCTTCCT
This sequence comes from Dryoscopus gambensis, assembly GCA_013389985.1. NCBI lineage: Eukaryota > Metazoa > Chordata > Aves > Passeriformes > Malaconotidae > Dryoscopus > Dryoscopus gambensis. The sequence goes on along the minus strand of WEIT01009661.1, from coordinate 579,930 downwards.
GATAAAAAGTCCTAAAGGAAACAGTGAGAGGGGTTGTGCTTACTCATAGAACTGGTCCAACACCAGAGCAAAGGATTTGTGGGAAGTGTCTTGGCTCCACTCCACGACTGTTATCCTGCTCCTTCACACTTCCCAGCCTTCTCCATTTGCTCCCATAACAAGTAAAGCTGTCCGGGGAGATTTATTCTGTCCACGTTCTGCTCTTTGCTGCCACAAACCCACCAAGGGAGCTCCCAAACCCGCTTTGGGTGCTGTCCCCTTCTCTAAGCACTGAGCAGTGACATCTTTGAGCTGGTGACAGGGGGACCAGCAGCCCTGGAGGCTGCAAGGACAGAAGGTCCTGGTAGCTGTGGCTTGCAGGGACATGCAGACTGTGCTGTCAGTCTCACAGCAAGGGATTCTTCCAGCTGGTTTGGGCAGCAGGGGCAAGATTCCCATGGGAAACAGATCGATGGAGCAATGAATCGAGTGAGGAGGAGGAGAAGGAGATGCCTCTTCCCTGTCCATGGCAGGGTGGAGTTGTCCTGCCTGGTTCCACAGCCTGTTGCTGTAGATTTCCCCCTTTTAGACTGAGATCCAGGAGCTCCAAAACATTCAAGATGCTCTGGGCAGCTCAGTGCACCCTCAGATGTGGGTCTAGAAGGGCAGAGGTCTTCTTCATGCCCTGTATCCCACCTGCCAGCAGTCCATGGATATCTTTGATATCCTCTGAAACAGTGCCAGATGCCTGTGAGCCTTGGCCCTGGTCTCCAGGTTCTTCAGGGATGCCTTGGAGAAGCCAGCAGGAGATGCTGGAGCATTTCCAAAGGATGGAAACAGAGCTGGGGAAGGGTCTGAAGCACAGGTCTGATGAAGAGTGGCTGAGGGAGCTGGGAAAGGATAAAAGGAGGCTCAGGGGGAACCTTCTGGCACTGCACAACTCCCTGGTAGGAGGCGGCAGCGGGGGGGTGGGTCAGGCTCTGCTCCCAGGGAACAAGGACAGGACAAGGGGAAATGGCCTCAAGTTGAGCCATGGAAGGATTAGGTTGGATACTGGGAACAATTTATTCCCTGAAAGGGCTGTCCAGCCCTGGCACAGCTGCCCAGGGCAGTGGTGGATTCACCATCCTGGATGGATTTAGGAGATGTGTGGATGTGACACTTGGGGACATGAGTCAGTGGCACTCTTGACCCTGCTGGGTCAACAGTTGGGCTTGATGATCTTGAAGAACTTTTCCAAGATCAATGACTCCATGATTCCATGATCATGCACAGGATTGAACTCCATGGGGATTCCACTGGAAGGCAGTACCACTCCTCTGGGTGGGGAAAGACATGGAAACTATGGGATAGGGTCTTTTCTAGACAAGAACAACTCGTGGTATATGTCACCTTCCCAAAGCTGTGCATTTGCTCCACAGGCGAAAAAAAAAGCCAAATTAGGAGATGACAGAAACAAAAAATATCCCAGCTGGCTCTGGGAGCTCCCGTTCCAGCTGTCAGATGGGAATGCATTCCATTTTAGCATGAGCTTTGCTCCCCACAGGAAAATTCCCTTCCTACCTGTTAGCATGGCACTGCCACAGCCTCCATGTCCCTCAAATCTTTTCTGTGGGGTAAGCACAAGTGATTCCTCAAAACGACTTCTCAGAATGACAGCAAGGAGGTGAGAGGCATCTGATAGGGAAGTGATGCCAAGGAGATGGGAGACATCTGGTATCAGCCATCAGCTCTCAGTCGGTCGTCTGGACCCTTCTGTAGTCAAGGGAAGGAGACAGGAAATCCGTGGGAGGTGTTGCAGACACTTATCTGGAGATGGGATGAGTGGGTCTCTGGAAATCTCTCTTCTTTCTGTCTGTTGATAAATGAGAGAAGAGAGATGATGAGTTTGGATCAGCTTTCCCACTTTGGAACAGCTGAAGTTAGGAAGGAAATCCCATTTGAGGAGACTTGGGTCAACTGCGGTGGCTCCAGAAAGATTTCCAGTCGCATGAGCTTCACAAAAAAAGCTGTGACCAACTGGAGCATCCAGGGCCACCCCAGGAGCTTGGGCTATCAGAGGGCGGAAACATATGACACAAAATATTCCACACACAGCGAAAAAGGCTGCACGAGGAAAGCACAAGGAAAGGGATTCAATCCCAAAGCTACTTTAAAAGGCGCAGGCTCGGTGTCCTGCTTTTGGCTGTCACCTCAAGCGGCAGGACACACAGGCAGGGGGGTGGGAGGTGGAGACTTTAATTCCCTCCAGAGCCTGGAGATGACTCAAGCCTGCAGCATCCTCTTTCCAGCAGAGTGTCCTCATGAGACCATGGTGGAAACCCGGCCCGCTGGCACCCAGCCACCCCGCGCGGCCGAGGGAGCGTTTCCGGCGGCAGGGAATCGAGCCCCGGCAAAATCCTCTCCTGGCCACCCTTGGAGCCGGCAGACGAGAGCCTTCCTGACACGCTGCCGTGTCCCACGAGGTGTTCCAGGGTTGGATATCCTGCCCAGCAGCCCCAACACAGGAACCTGAGAGCTTTGTCTCCTCAGTCAGCTCGGGAGGGGTCGATGGGTTTGTCTGGGATGTTCGATGGCCAAGGTCAAGTCCTGACTTCATGTGCAGCAAAGAAGCGGTTGGAACCCACAGGAAGAGGTGTGAACCCACAGGAAGGGATTTGGACCCACATGAAGGGGTTTGAACCAGCAGGAAGGGATTTGAACCAATAAAAAGGGATTTGGACTCACAGGAAGAGATTTGAACCCACAAGGATGGATTTGAACCTACAAGAAAGGGTTTGAACCTACAGGAAGGGGTTTGAAACTACAGGAAGGGAGTTGAACACAGGAAGGGATTTGGGAGCCTGCAGGAAGGGGTTTGAACCCACAAGTAGGGGTTTGAACCCACAAGAAGGAATTTGAGCCCACAAAAAGGGATTTGTACCAATAAAAAGGGATTTGAACACACAAGAAGGTATTTGTACCTACAGGAAGGATTTGAACCCACAAGAAAGGGTTTGAACCCATGAGAAAGGATTTGAATCTACAGGAAGCAGATTTGAAATCACAAGAAGGGATTTGAACACAGAGGGAGCACATTTGAACCCACAAGAAAGGGTTTGAACATACAGGAAGGGGTTTGAACCCACAGGAAGGGATTTGAAACAATAAAAAATGGATTTGAACGCACAAGGAGGGATCTAAACCCACAAGAAAGGGTTTTAACCTACAGGAAAGTGTTTGAATCCAGAAGAAGAAGTTTGAAACCACAGGAAGGAGTTTGAACCTAAGAAAAGGGCTCTGAACCCACCTGGACACACTCCTGGGTGGCAGGAGAGAGCACACAGGGACTATTCCTAGTCGGGTGTTGAGGTCTGGGCCAACCTCTGTTGGAGGCAGGGAAGGATGGAAGATGAAATGATGACTCTTCTGGAGGTCTAGGACTGGTCACTGGTGTTGGCCAGGTCTTCCTGTGTCTGCCTGCTTAGGGAGCTCAAAAACTTGACATTTTAGGGCTCAAATAATGAAGTTTTAGACGAGGATTTGAAGGATTTGTGTCCTGGGCTGACACGCTCAGAGTCAGCTGCAAGTTTTTAACTGGTCAGGCCCTGGCTGTGGAGGCAAAGGGCAACCTGGGCCAGACTGGGAGTTTGTAATGCAGGAGTTGTGTCAAATCCCAGCTCCCTATGGATGCTCTGCAATCCCAGGTTTATGGGCAGGACACCTCTGGGAGCTCGTTCCAGCCAGGTCTGTTGGCGGGTCTTTCCAAATCTCTGCAATCACAGGAGGTGACAAATGCCACATCCCACGGTGTCTGAGGTCCCCACTCCTGTGGAGGGCCAGGTGGGACTTGCAGGGGCAGGAGGGCTGCCAGGCAGTGCCAGGCTGCGCCCGGGCACTGCTGCAGGGCTCCTCGGAGCACGTGCCCAGGGAGCTGGCACGTCCCTCCCCTGCAGAGCTGTCCCCTGAGCCGTGGCCAAGAGCCACCAGCAGCAGGGTGCAGGACAGGTCATTTGAAGGTGGGGAAGAGAAGGGTCCCGAAAGCAGGAGCTGGGCTGTGGCACTTCAGGTCAGCTACAGAGACCTGGCTGGGGAGAAGTGGGTGGTGGGAGAGGGTTCCCCGGGGAGGAGCTGGGGGAAGCAGGGAAAGGGAATTTTGGGCTAGGGCGGAGACCCTCACTGAGTCCATGAGTGGTTTGGAGTGGGAGGGACCTTAAAGATCATCCAGTCCCACCCACTGCCATGGGCAGGAACACCTTCCACTATCCCGAACTGCTCCAAACTCCCATCCTGGTCCTGAGCACTTCCAGGGATGGGGAGTCCACACCTTCTCTGGGCAACTTGTCAGCTGACCCCAGTGACACTGGAGTTTTTCTTCACCCCACAAGTGCAACCCCCCCAAGTCCAATTCCTTCAGCTCCTCAACAACCAAAATATCTGCTCTGCTCCTGTTTAAGAGCAGATCCCTGGAGTGTGGGAATTTCCTCCAGGTCCATCCCAACAGGCAGCTCCACCACCTTTCCCAGCCGGTTCTGCAACCTCCAACACACAGCCTGAGCTTTCCCAACCACTCCGGCCGCACACCTTCCTTCTGGGGAGGAAAACTTCCATGTTCTCCATTGCCTGGGATCCTTGCCTCACTGCACTGGTTTTAATCACCCCTCCTGGAGGCAAGATCAGAGGAGATCAGGAGAAAACACTGGAAGCCAAGGTCAGGGCTTTGGAGGCAGCACACAATTCCAGCAGGGAAAGGCTGCGTGTTTGCACTTCAGAGAGGCATTTGGGCAGTAAATGACAGAGGCGCTGAATTATTCCACGGGAGAGGGAGGAGGTGTGAGCGCAGGAGGGGAAAATCCATCCATTCATTACAGAAATCAATAGCCCCCACGTGTCACTGAAGCTGGCCTGCCCCTGGAGAAGTGCAAGATGGAAGAGACCTCCACTGCTTTGCCGAGAGGAGCAGAAACTCTGCCTGGACTCAGCCGGGGGAAGGTGCCGAGGGAGATTATTCAGTGGTGGCTCATGAGTCACGTCTGGATCAATGTGTTCAGCAACTTTTTGGTGCTTCTGGGACAGATCTCGCAGCTACGACAGTCAATGTTAATGCAAACATCCTCCACGCAGGGCAGGGCAGCTGCCTGGGCTGGAGCAGGAGTGTGAGAGGCATCCAAATGGGCTGGGAAAGCATGTGGGAGCAGCAGGAGGTCGAAAGGACGTGTGTGAAAATGAAAGGCTTTCTTTCCTTTGGATTAAGCACTCCCAAAAGGAGCCCATCCAGCAGGGACAGGAAGAAAAAGACCTCCCCAACCAGAACTTGGACTTGATGGTCATTGCAGGTCCCTTACAACTGAAATTATTCTATTCTATTCTATTCTATTCTATTCTATTCTATTCTATTCTATTCTATTCTATTCTATCCCATCCCATCTCATCCCATCCCATCCCAAATTAAATCCCACCAACCACCACTCGCCCGAGGGAAGTCACTTAACCTCTCTGCCTCCATTTCTGCACCTAACTGTGCATGAACATCCCTCCCTTGGGCTGAGCTGCAGGATTCCATACCTCGCCTCCCAGATGCTGCTTCCTGGTAGAAAGCTCCTGTGACCTCATTTGTGTCACTTGGATAAACTGGCTGCTGGCACGAGCAGACTCAGCTGCACCTGGAGGGTGGTGGAGCGAGGACGTGGTCAGGTGGCTTCACTTTTATTAAGCTTCAAGCAGAAAGCGCCTTCTAAATTAGTAGGAGAGGAGGGAAAAGATAAAAATGCTGTGATACTGGGCAGTGCTGTGCCTGGGCTGGTTCTTCTTCTGAACATGACCACTACAAGGTGGTCCTCTTTGCAATGGTGTTTAGAACCAATCTTAACTCAGAGTTACCTCTTAAATGGAACAGCTGCAAGTGCAGCCACCCTCAGGCTCCTGCATAGCTTGACTTGCTGCATTTTATTGTATATATCCTTACGGGGAGCCCCCAGAAGCTGGGAGAAATCCTGCAAGCAGGCAAAGCTGCTGGCAGACCCATGGTTAATCACAGGGCTGGGGGGAGACTTGGAAAACAACAGCGAGTGAAGCAGGGAAGGATGCTCAGGTGAACTTCCTAAGGGACGTTTCTGCAGGGATCAGCAGGATATGCCGGCAGAAGGGTTCCTGTACCTTCCAAAAAGCCTGTGTCTCCTCTCCTGCTCGTTGAAGACATCCTGGTGGCCTCTGGAAAGCCACTGTGAGGGGATGGCATGGCTTGGCTGAGTCTCCTGTCTCTCCAAAGCCCCGGGAGGCTGTGCTGGGCCAGCAGCGAGTGCGTGTTTGAGAGGTGCTGTTGCACTCACGGCCCCCTCTAAGAACAGGGAACGTGCACGCTCCAGAACCCGCCAGTACATTTCCTCTGGCCAGGAATAGCTGATGAGTAATACAAAGCAGCAGAGGTAATAAATATTAAAGAGCTGGAAAATGTTAAAGTGCACGGGCAGCGGAGCTGACAGGCACTGTGGGTGTGAAGTGCAGGGATCAGGCTTTGCTCCTCATCCCTCCGAGAAAAAAGTGCAGGAGCAAGTGTTGCAATTATTTTTTGTTAATTGTGCGCTGAAAGGCATCATGCATTTGAGCGGGCTGGTGAGCTCATCCCTGGCCCCATTCCCTTTTTGTGTCCCAGCCTTGGTTTTCCTGGTGTGGTGTGTCTGGAGCAGCAGAGGCACAGCCAGTGGGAGGAAGGAGATGCGACACCAAGGATCTGAGGAGCCCGTGCAGTGATGAGGTTTTGTTTCCCAGGAGATTGCGTGGCTAAAGGATTGCAGATCTGGACTAAGTTAAGCTCATTAGGAAGCTTAACTTACCCACCCCTGGAAGTGTCCAAGGCCAGGCTGGACGGGGCTTGGAGCAACCTGGGATAGTGGAAGGTGTCCCAGCCTGTGGAAGGGGGTGGAATGAGATGAGGTTTAAATTCCCTTTCAGCCCAAACCGTTCTGTGAGTCTGTAATTCTGTGGTGGGTGCACTGAAGGCAACATGTGGCAGCTCACAAATGGTGTTTGTCCTGGCCATCACCAGAGGTCACCGGAGTTGAGGAATCAACTTTCAGGTTCTGCAGACTCGGAACTGCTCCCTGCCCCTCTCAGCCCGTAGTGTGGCTGTTCCTCAGCCAGGGCTGATGGTGGTGGCACTCAGATGCCGTTTCCGTGCTGGAATTTTCTTCCAGTCCCTGCTCCTCCCACCACACATAATGCTGTAAGGTCCGTGGGGCAAAGATACCCACCCCAGTTCCTCCTTCACTTTGCAAGAGCCAAAATGCCCACGAAGACCTTTCTCCCCCTTGTTCTGGTCCCCGTCAGGATCCATGCTGAGGTGCAGCTGGCTGGGACTGGCTGCGGTGGGACAACAAGGGTTAAACTCTTTCCTGGCAGGCTGGGAGGACACCGTGTGATTTCTCCGAGCCCGGAGAGGAAGGCAGGCCCTCGCTAATGTATGCGCAGCTTCTGTGGAACTAAAAATAGCCATGATCTGAGGCTGTTCTTCCAGGATTTCACAGGCGCTCACCCAATTTTTAGCTCCTTCTCCTCAAAGGGATGGCAAAGCGAAGGCGACAGTCTCAGCCCTCGTGCGAAGCCGCCGCGTCGGGAGCTTTGCTCCAGGGATGCCTCTGACCCCTGCGGCACAGGGGAGCCGGGGATGCGCTGCTGAACGCACAGTCCCGGCTCTGTGACGGTCCCTGGCAAGGCTGGGGTGGGCTCAGGCAGCCCTGGTAGCTGCTGAGCAGCATCCCGAGGATTTTCTGGGAGCCCTGGTGCTCTGCTCTGGATGCAAACGGCGGGCAGAGCGCGCTGCAGCTGGCAGCGAGCCACAGCTCTGACCCTGGCAGCTCTGCAGCAGGCAGCAGCTTCTTTTCAGCTGCACCAGCTTTTCAAGAACCAGATCCCCTTTTCCTAAGCAGAATACTTTCCCCCTAAACCCTCCCTGGCTGCTGTTTTTCTGGCATGCTGTTTGAAAATCCTGGAGCGTCCACCTCCTCAGCTCTACAAAGCCACTCTCCGGGGGGGTTAGGAGAGGCTTTGCTGCATGGAAAAGTCTTGTCTGGTGATTTCAGGTCCTGCTGAAGCATCAGCCACCCTGATGGCCAGGGAGAGATTAAGTACTGTAAATTCAGGGAATGCTCTCCTAGAATCCATATCTGTTCCCCGATCTCCCAGCCACAGATGTGACCACCTTGTCTTCTCCAGCAGCCAGAGTGTGGGAATGGAAATGTCTCCCTCTGAGTGAGGGAGCAAACTCCCAGTTTTGTTACCGTGATCCTGGGGTCCACACTGGATTTCGAGGGTTCAGACCAGAGGCAATCTGCAGTGTCTGTTCGGACCCCTGGATCCACTACCCCGAACTGGTTTGTTGCACCCCTCAGGAAGCGGGAAACCCTTAGAAGAGAAAGCCACAAGTTTTCCATCTCCCAGGGACTCACTGACAGTACAAGTCACAGCTTTCCCCTCTCCTGCTCTGCATCCTCCACCAGGGGATCTCTCTGAGGAGATGAAGATGTGTCCCTGCCACTGACTGGAATCCCAGAGCAATGCCAGCTTCTCCTCTCCTGAGATATCCCGTGGCTCTGGCGAGTCCACGATGCCAAATCACTTTTCAAGACCATCTGGGTTAAAACACCGTAACGTGACCCATCCTGTTCGAAGGGTGAGGTGACTATTCCCATGTGCCTCTGAGCATCATGTGCTTGAACACTCACATTTTGGGAGTCCTCAAGCACTTACTTGAGATTTTCTTTGGCATTTCAGGGAATTTCCCTGAAACTTCTCTTGCTTGGAGCCAAGACAAGTCAATCAAAACCCCTCTGCTTACTTTCAAGGCTTTCAGCTGTCCCTGCAGGACTTGATGGACTGGGACCAGTTTTATTTCCACGAGGAGAGCCCCACCACTAAACCTTATTTTCACAAACACACTTGAAGTAAAAACTCAGTCTGAGTCCAGCTTCCTGGTCCCTGTGTAAAGCTGTTTAACAGCTTTGATTTAAAACAGAAGGCTTTGCTGGAGGCAATAGCACCGAGTGGCGGAGTATCCTTTAAGCAAATAAGCATGTGCAAAACAGGGAAGGGACTGGGGTTTAAGTATTCATAACTAACTTAGGGGGGCAATCCACGATCAAAGAGAGCATTTGGCTCCGTGCAAGGACCATCCCATGTGTGATGGATGCTGTGACATGTCTCTGCAGCACCCATCACTTGGATACCCTCTCCAGCAGCCCCCGCTACTCTGCCTCCTCCTTCATGCAGCATGGAGATGGTTCCCACATCAAAATCAAAAAAAAAGGGCATTCGTGCCGTGGTGCTGGAGAGGTCTTGGGATTTGTTTTCCTGTTTTAGATCTCTACATCTCGCAAAATAATTGACAAGTGAAAACACAAACATGATTTCTACGAGCCTGGGTTGAGGCAATGGTGGCTGCTGCTACAAAGCTCTTCTCTGATTCTGTATTGATTTACTGAGCAGAGGTCTGGAAGTGGGGATTCTGCAACCTGGATATCCAGGGGAACCCTGCAGCTGTGGGGATGCAGCAAGGAGAGGCTGCCCGGCTGCTTCCAAAATCAGGGTTGTGGTGAATATGTCAACAACCCATTCATGGCAAATTTTGAAAATGAGGAAACACTGGGCAGGCTCTGGCTAAGCACTGATAGTTCCCCAGCAGACAGGCTGGGGAAAGACTGACAAATCAGTGCCAAAAAGTGGGGCTGCTCAGGGCTAGCACTTCCTTATGATTTGTTTCTCTTCTTCTGGTTGTGATCTTGCAGCCTGTGAGTCAGAGAAAATTACTCTGCAGCTGGGGAAGGAGAGCAGTCACAGAGATAAATCCCAGAAACATCCCCCCGATGGAGCAACACGAGCAGCTCCCGCACCTTTGGCCTCTGGAGTTTTATCTGCAGTGATGCCCTTGCCCCACTTTCCTGCCCTGTGCAGCTGCTGGAGGTTGTGACCCCAGTGTCTGTCAGCAGGATGAAATCGCACCTGCAGCCCTGCCCGTGCTCTCACAGTCCCAAATATCCGCTTAAACCATCAGTAAAAAGGGATTTGAACCAGGACCAGGAGCGCTGCCCCAGAGGAGGGTGTGTAGCTTTATGTCCCCTTTGCCTGGCACTGCCACCAAAGCAATAATTTCAGAGGAGCCGGGGAGATTGCTCTGGAACCATCAATCACAGCACCCTGTTCTGAGTATCAGAACCCCCAAATTGTCAGTCATGAGTTAAATCAGCCTGCAAATACCAAAGCTGTGGGAACCAGATCCTAAAAATCCTCCATGATTTTATTGTCCTTCACCAACTACTGGATGCAATTGACTCTTTCCAAGGATAATTTGTAGACTTTCTTCAAGTAGTGGAAGCGATCTTGGGCTGAAAATCATTTCAACACCCCTGGGAATGTTAAAAAAAAAAGTGTGGATGTGGCACTTGAGGACATGGTTTAGTGGTGACCATGGTGCTGCGTTGATGGTTGAACTCGTGATCCAAGAGGTCTTTTCCAAGCTGAATGATTCCATGGTTCTGAAGTGACTGGGGTTAAATGCTGGAATAGGGTGCCTGGAGGGGCTGTGGAATCTCCATCCTTGGGGGTTTTCAAAACTCAACCACACCAGACCGTGACCAACCTTGTCTAACTTTAAAGTTATCCCCACTTGGATGGGAGCCTTGGTCCACAGACCTCTAAAATCTCCTTCCAACCTAAATTCTTCTGTGATTCCACACTATGATCCCTCCCAACATAAGCTTTATAAACCAGATGCATCTTTTGAGGTTGGTGTGTAGTAAAGCCATCTGTGCTTTAAAACAGCTTCAGACTGGCTTAGAATATGAAATTGTAACATTTTCTCCTGTGCAGCAGAAGACTGGGACAATCATTCCGTCAAATACAAATTGCAGTTGCCCATTTGGCAAAAAGCGAGAGTTTCTAATACAAATTATTAATTCTTTAATAGAAGCTGATAGAAACAAGTAGATAAGACTTAGATCAGAAACTGCAAGGCAGAAGGACTAAACCCCTTGATGAACACACTTCTTACTGCATTTTATTCCTTTTGAGTTATAAATCATATGAGAAAATCCCCAAAAGTTGTCAGAAAGCACTGAGAACCCCCGTTATGAACAGCAGGGCCCTCATGAAGGTCATCAGAACAATGATTTGGGTGCGTGTGGTTGGGATGATCTGTGAGGAGGCTGGATTAGAGTTTGTGCAGAAATAAGGATCCCTTTCTTGATTTTGAGGTGCTCTTTTGAAGTGATCTTTCCACCTTCGGCATGGTTTTGGCCCAACACAACCAGCAGTGGTGTAAATGAGTCCTGCACACCCTTCAAGGCTCAGGCTAGACCAGGAACAATTCCCTAGAGATAATTGGGATGCATCTCCTTGTTCTGGAGGAGTTTGATGCTGTGGGAGCAGCCAGACAAAGCTGTGGAACATCAGCACCTGGATGGGACCCCGTAATTCCTATTTTGATGCTTGAACCAGGAACAATAATAATCCATCTGTGAATTCTTATCTCTGGCATGTGACATTATAACAAAGAAAACAACTAATAAATGTTGATATTGAGCACATTGATGGTGATTTGATGGCAAACGTTGATGGCAACTTTGAGTTTGGGTTTGATTTTTTTTAATAGACAGCGTTTCACTTTCATGCTCCCCTGTCTCTCCAGCGCTATGTCTCCTATTCCTTTTATATCAGTTAGAATGAAAATAATTCATTAAAATTAAAAAAGCAGGCCAAAGCTGCAGCTGGTGTAAATTGCCAGAGCCCTGTGGATGCCAGCTCGCTCCAGCTGAGATCTGGCCTCACGTAACCTCATTGCAAGGGGAGGTTCAGGCAGCCTCTCCTCCGAGCCTTCTGGCCCAGCAGTTACACACGTCCTCGTTTCCTCCCCTCTGAGGAGTGGGATTTTAATCTGGGAACACCTTCCAGTGCATGAGGCCCCTTGCAAGAGGACGAGGTGGCAGGGGGGTGAGCCCTCAGCTGAATGACACCCTCCATTCCCATCCTCTTCCTCCAGGAGCGAGCACCAGGGGAAAGGTGGGTGCCACGAGGTGGTGCCCATCCATGTGATGTGTGCTGCTGCCACGTCACCAAGGTCACACCCACGCTCCTGTAGGGCCAGGATGTGTTTCTGAACATGAGCCAGCAGACTGACAGGTGGCCAAGAAGTCCAAGGGCTTCCTGGATGGAATATCTGGCAATGGTGTGGCCAGCTGGACCAGGGCAGTGCCTATCCCCTGTGCTGGCATTTCTGGGGCACCTTCAGACCTGGGGACCATTCTGGGATCCATCTGACAGTCCAGGGGAGGGAACAGAGCTGGGGAAGGGGCTGGAGCACCAGGAGCGGCTGAGGGAGCTGGGAAAGGGGCTCAGCCTGGACAAAAGGAGGCTCAGGGGGGACCTTCTGGCTCTGCACAACTCCCTGACAGGAGGGGGCAGCCAGAGGGGGTCGGGCTCTGCTCCCAGGGAACAGGGACAGGAGGAGAGAGAATGGCCTCAAGCTGTGGAACATTGTGGCATCACCATCACACTGTGGAACCACCATCCATGGAAGTGTTCAAGAAGTGTGGATATGGCATTTGTGGACATGGTTTAGGGTTGAACACGGTGGTGCTGGGTTGCTGGTTGGACTTGATCTTAGAGATGTTTCCCAGCCTCAAAGATTCTGTGATTCTGCGGTTGGGTCTGGCTGAGATGGAGTTTGTTTTCCCCACAACAGCCCCCACACTGCTGTGCTTTGCATTTGGAGCTGGGAAGGTGTTGGTAACACCCCAGTGTTTTGGCTACCACACAGCATCAGAGCTGTCTCTCCACAATTCCACCCCACCACAAGGCTGGGCATGAGCAAAATCCATTTTCCAGACACCTGTACTAATAAACTGGGTAATTTCAAGGCCTCCTCATGGGCACTGCAGCTTTACCACGTCCTGTGCAGGGCCAGGGGCTGGACTCAGTGATCCTTGTGGGTCCCCCCCAGCTCAGGATATTCTGTGATTCCATGCCAGATTCTGAGTGTAATCGTTAGATTGGTCCAGGCATATTCGGGCTCTCCCAAGTCATCATAACCTGTGCAGGCCTCAGTCAGTAAGGGCCAGGGATCATTCCAAGTGCCGAATATGGAGGAAGTTTCCTGGTTTTGGAGGATGAGAGAGTTCATTTCTTGTGTCTTGGTCCACTGGCCTCAGGAAAAGGGATCAGACTGTTCTAGCCTGAGATTCCTGCCCTCGGTCAGCTTGTGGCTGTGTGGGACAGGCCACCAGGACTCTTCTATCCTCGAAGCACAGCCCAGGGCCTGTCCTGATGTGCCTTTCTGTGCTCTCGTGACCCTTTTACACATCCACATCCTCCTCCCCTCAACCAGCCCGTTGCCAGAGGCACCCTCCTACATTTCCTGGTGACTCTGGGAGCCACCTCTGTAAATCCAACCGTGCCAAGGCCCAGGCACAACCCTGCAATAGTTCACCCCGTCCAATTGTCAACAAAATCCCTGGAAATTTTGGCCAGGGCCAACTAGATGGACATAGCCACAAGGAGTCAAGCCTTGCCAGCTGGCCGTGGACTGCTTTATTTCATGATACAAAACCAGAGCCTCAGCCTCCAGAATCCATTCCCTGTCATCCACACGGAGCACCTTTTTCCACGGCGCCCAGGGTTGTGTTTTTTTCAGCAGGAACATCTCCTTTTCTCCCTCCTGGTGGGCTCCTGCAGCTCCTTCCAAAGGTTATTTGACCACATTTGGTGGATTTGGCTCCTTAAAAAGGCGCTTTGGCGCAGGGACAGCAGTGACTTTGACCTGAGCAGCTCGTGTGCTGCTGTGACATACGTAGTAAATAAGCGTGAGGGTAATTATACCAACTGGAATTCTGGGAACCCTGCCAGGAGGGAGGGGACAGCCAATCCTTTGTGCACTAAAAAAAAATTTAAAAAAAAAATCACCCCAATCCCCCTCCCAACCCCAAATTAGTTCTATCTCTTGAAGCCGTGATGAGACTTAGAACTAAAAATACTCACAAATATACACACTCGTATATAAAAATAGCCAGCATTCAAAAAAAAAAAAAAAGCCCAAAGTTAGGCTCCTGTATCCAAAATTAAGCTCTTAAATAAATAAATTAGCCGGATTTTCAAAAGCACAGAGCAGTGAATGGTTTTCACTGACATAAGAGGAAGCATCGTGTTGCTAAAGATTGAAGATCAGGCCTGAATATGGATTTGAAAGTCTAATTATAGAAGCCTGTTTGCCACCATCTTGACCAAGAACAACAAATTTCAGGTAAAATGACATTATTTTTTTTTCTTCTTTCTTCCGAGTTTGTCTACACTTAACCAGTGTTAGGAAAGGTTGGAAAGACCCTCAAAGAAGTAAATAAAATACCACAAGGAAACAGATAAACTGGAATAAAACTGTTTACAGTAGTTTTGCACATTCGTGTGAGGAAATAGGGTTAAGAATTATCAGTGTTGGAGCTGGGTGAAGTTTTATGTTGATTAATTAAGTAGGTGTTTATTAACTGGTGAAAGCCCACAAGGTAGAAATACTACTTTTCCCAGTTATTCTCACAATCCACTGGCATCAAGAAGGAATGGGATTTTAGTCCTCCTTTTCCTGTCTTTGCCAGATTTGGGTCTGAAGGATGCTGAAGACAGAGCACCATATATTTTCATGGATCAAAGAGACTAAATAGGGAAATTTATTTACCTTTAGCTGCAAATGGTCCTTGGAGCTGCTTTGCTCGCACTGTCCAACATTTGCCAAGGGGTTCCTGAGGTCACAGTCCCGTAGGATAGGGACAGGTTTGTCCTTTGGGGTCAGATTGGGCAGGGCTGGGATTTATGGTGTGAAGGAATGATGTCCACCCTGGATAGAGGAGCATCAGCAGGTAGGGCTGTACTCCACTCAAGCGGTGTTTAGAGGCAGGGGACAGCACTAAAAGATCTGGGGTTTGATGCCAAAAAAGCTTTGAGAGCACCCTTTTGGTGCTCTCTGACTCAGTTTTCCCAGCCGTGGAAGAGGTGCAATGCAGGTGACCTTTGCCAGCAGTCAGGGAGAACTCGGTGTTTGTGCCATTGCCACTGATGGAGACAGGATCAGGGCACTGTGTCAATCCCATGCATTTGAGTGCTTTTCCACGCATTCTGCCTCCATGGATGGCTGTCACGTCCTCTCTCTGTGGCCAGTAAGAAAAATTCATGCTTAAACCGTGTGGATGGTGGTGAATCCCTAGAGATTCACCCTAACCCCAGAGATCCAGGAGAAATCATTGCAGGACATTGTGTCCCCCCTCTGGTAATGCCTTCTTAATCTTTTTGAGTGGCTCAATGTCATTGTTGCAGTTTGGTTCAGACAACCTGGGGGACTGGGAAAAGTAAAGATGGTCTTGAAAATAACCCAAAACTTGAGAAAGCTGTTGGAAACAGCAGCATGGGAGAGTAGAGGTGTAGGAAATGTGAACTGTGAGAAGGCAATGAAGGGATTTCTTTCCTGGGGAAGAGGAGGCTCAGGGGGTCCTTCTTGCCTTCTCCAACTCCCTGACAGGAGGGTGCGGCCAAGGTGGGGTCGGGCTCTGCTCCAAAGGAAGAAGGGACAGGGTGAAAGGCAACAGCCTCAACTTGCACCAGGGAAGGTCTAGGTTGGGCATCAGGAAGAATTTCTTCAGGGAAAGGGTTATCAGGCATTGGAAGGGGCTGCTCACGGAGGTGGTGGAGTCCTCATCTCTGGAGGGACTTAAAAGCCGTGTGGATGTGGCACCTGGGGACATGAGTTAGTGGTGGCCTTGGCAATGCTGGGGGAATGGTTGAACTCAATGATCTTAGGAGTATTTTCAAACCTTAATAATTCTATGTTTCTATGGAACTGTGATTTTTTTAGTCTGGAGAAAAGAAGGGTTTACATGGCAACTATGCGCAAACAGGTAAAAGGCTGCTGCAGGGCGAAAACCAATAAATTCTTCTTGTCCGTGGCTGAGGTGATGAGATATGAGTGGTTTAGCCTTCTGAAGAGGAGTTTAGGTTTCGTGAGCCAGCAGGAATGGGAGCTTCTGGGGAAGGGGGAGACCATCCAAGACTACAGGATAGGTTTGGTGGAAAGAGTTTGCCAGAGGTGACGGTGGGCAGTGCCTTATGGGCACCACCACCTGGCTTTTGGTGGCCCTGTGCCGCTGGCCTTATAAAAACCATTGCATTCTCCTTTCCTCTGCTATCTCCTTGAGCCACGACACTCGCCCTGACTTTGCCTTTCCAGCTAAACTGCGTTCATTTAATTCCTGGCACAGGTGAAGGGAAGGCCGGATCCCTGTGTCGTGCTGCAGCTCCTGGGGTTGGGGTCTTCCCACGGAAATGCCAAGCTCAGGTGGTGGATTTGGGCGTGTTGGGAGAGCAGGTGCTCCACGGCCATGTCCATCCCACTCGGGGTCTGCTGTGGATGTCACACCAGTGTCACCAGTGTCGTATGTGACCGGCGTAATATTTTCTCGAGTGTCGAGCCCCATCTGGTGGCTCTCCTGCGTCATTTTTTTGTGTCCTTGCAGTCCTCTTTCGGGATTTTTCGCCTCCAGTGCCAGTCGGCTGCGAGCGGGCAGGAAGGACAAGATGCTGGAGAAAGGGCAGGGCTCGCAAAGCTGCCTCTGCTTCTCTCCCAGCTCCCCGTCCCTGGGTGTAATTTGAAGATCCAGAGGCGGTCCAGGCTTTCGTCCTTCCCTCCTGCTCTCCCCGCCTGTGCAGTCTCGCCCGAGCGGCAGGGAATGATCTAATCGTTTTGGCCAAACCCCAGTTTGTGCCGTGAGCCCCTCCCAGAGCCTCCAGAAGGCGCTTCATCCCACTGCCGTGCTGGCAGCGGAGCTGGGACAGATGAACGGTCCCGGGAGGGGACATTTCCAACTACTGGCTGGCGCGGATGACCAGCTTTAGGGTCGGCAGTAGGTGAAATGGTTCCCATCCCAAACGAGGTTACAGCCACCGCTCAGGATGAGAAGGAATAAGACCCAATATTAGATTGTCAATCCCTGGAAGTGTCCAAGACCAGGCTGTACGGGGCTTGGAGCAACCTGAGATAGTGGAAGGTGTCCCTGCCCATGGCAGGGGGTTGGAACAAGATGATCTTTAAGGTCCCTTCCAACCCAAACCATTCTGGGATTCTATGATATCAACAAGCATTAGAAAGGATCCTGTTAGGGGTCTTTTCTTAAATGCCACGAGTCCTGAGACAGAGATAATGGTTGAGCTGTGCCGGTCCATTCATGAGACACCTCCTCCTACTCCAACATTGCCCAAAGTCTCAGAGCTGACCAGTGACAAATTGTGGCCTTTCACATCTGCATGTCACAGGTGCTGCAGGTGAAGGTGGTGCCTCGTTGCTCCACCTGTGAGGAAATAGGGTCAAATCCCAGAATCACAGAATATTCCGAGCTGGAAGAGACCCACAAGGATCATCAAAGTACAGCTCCTGGACAACTTCAAGAACCCTGCAATGTGCCTGAGAGCATTGTCCAAACACTTCTTGAGCTCTGGGATCTGTGAAAGAAGCTCCTTACCAGAGTGCTGAAGGGGTTTAGATGGTTTGTCAAGCCACTGCCAAGTATTAGGACCAGTATTTGTTAAGTAGCTTCTCTTCTCATGATAAAAATTAGGTGACAGAGTTGTTTTCTTGTGCTTCACAAGCATTTCCTATCCCCAGGCTTCACATTTTTTGTGGCACCAGTTAAAGTTTTCCCACTCTTTGCAATACAAAACCCACCTCATTATATGGTTTTGTTCTCAGGGTGGCATCCAGTTTAAGGCTGAGCTTGATGATCTTGGAGGTCTTTTCCAATATTAACGACCAGTCAGATTCTAGAAGTGCTCCTTAGATCTTGCAGGAGAGAGTGGGAACTGTGCAGCCCCCGATGTCTCCCAGAACCCCAGTCCCCCCAAACAGGTTTCGCTGCACGCCCGCATCTCACGCCCAGCTTTTCCCTCCTGTTTCCTGCAGGTATATCCGAACTATGTACCTGGGGATCCAGAGCCAGAGGCGGAAGGAACACCAGCGGCGTTTCTACTGGGCTATGATGTACGAATATGCAGACGTAAACATGCTGCGCCTCCTGGAAACGTTCCTCGAGAGCGCCCCTCAACTGGTGCTACAGCTCTGCATAATGATCCAAAAGAACCGTGCAGAAACATTACCATGTAAGTGGCCCCCTCTCCCCCATCTTTCCAGCCGCTCCCCTCTGATCCCAGAGCTCAGCAGCTGATGGATGTGTTGCTCACTTCCCGCACCCTGGCTGGGGGCTGCCCCTTTGGGACAAATCTCTGCTGCGCTCGCTGGGTAAAATTTCTGCTCGTTCCTCTGAGGGAAAAAAAAAGTCAGTGTCAAGGAAAAGATGGGATTCAGCTCTTCCACGCCCAGTCCAGGCTAAAGGAATGATGGTGGTGTCAGGAGGAGGCGGGCAGGCTCTGCTGCTGTGGCACCACTTGCTGGTCGCCTGGCACTGGGCAAATTCCACACGACCATTCCCTGGCTCAGTTTCCCTCCTTACATAAGTAGGGTGATGAAACTGGCCAGATTTGAGTCTGTGTTGTGAGGACAAATGGTTCAATGCTTATGCAATGCTCTGACGGGGTCAAGTGCGAAAAAGGGGATTTTTTAAAAGCTAAATGCTGTAGGACCTTTTCTGATGAGTGCCCAGGAATTAAAGTCTTGTCACTGGTACCATGGTTCTCACCAAGCCCAGGAAAAGAGAGGCATGAGGCAGTGGAGGGGACTGTGTAGGGACAGAGAGGTAGTGGAGGTTTCAAATGCAGACAGATGACATGAGGCTTGAAAGCCACCACAGGGAATATTTTGCCAATCCTGATGCCCATCCCTGCTGTGATGTGCTGGGCATGGGGCATCTGTCCCAGCTGAGAGGGACATGGTCCTGTCCCAGCCCGGGGATGAGCAGCTCTCCCAGCCCATGGGCAACATGGCAGCCTGAGGGTGACCAGCCTGAGGGACAATTGTCCTCTCCAAGGACCAACAGTGGAGCTGCTGGGTTATTCAGCCCCTGCTCAGTTCATGCACCGGGGGTGACACTCAGCTTCGCAGAGACAGCCTGGTTGGGCCCTTTCATTCCTGAGGAGTTTTTGGAGCTGAGGTGGGAACTGAAATTGGAGCTCACTTTGGGGTTAGATTTTGCTGGTTTTGCCAAGGTCACCACTGATCTACAGCATCAGGAAGCCCAACCGCTCTCCCTTTCCTCTGTACTTCCAGCATGTCCATCACAGTTGTTTATGGAGGCCTCCCTCCTCCTATTTATGCAGTCTTTTCCTGAAACCTCTCATCACGAGCTCTCCAGGCCTCCAAAGTGCTGACATGATGAATATGCCTTTCTACAACTCCTGCTAGATCGGCTCACATTTGCCAGCCCCCTCTTCCTGCTGCTTCCAACGTTATTAACCCGACTGAAAATGCAGAAATCACAGCCCAGGAGGTTTGCCAGGGCGCTCTGCAGATTGTTGGACCCGCCGCAGAAAGCGCCGGGTGAAGTTTGTTGGCCTCTGTTGTGCTGCGAGTCAGACAACGCGGGAGAATAATCCCTCCAGGCTCTCAAATCCGTGGCTCTTCCACTTTGCCACTTCCAGGCGCGGCTGCCTAATCCTCTGAACGAGCTGCATCATTTTTCCAGCATCCCCCTCCCCTCCCTTCCTCGGCTTTGCAGTTCCTCTGCTCCTCCAGCGCGCCGAGCCGGCTGCGCTCTCTCTTCCAAGGCAGCGCACGTCCCCGCCTGCCTCCCCGAGCCCTGGAGGGCTCTTTGCCTGCCACGCTCCAGCAGCCGAGCTCGCCGGGTCCCCAGTGCATCCTCTCCCCGCATCCCTCCCCGCCTGTGCCAGGGATGCGGGCGCTGATGGATGAGAGCAGCGCAGCTTGCTCAGCGCTCCCTGACTCCGGTGCAAGGTTTCCTAGAGCTCCTAGAGCTCCTAGAGCTCCTCCGTTCAGTGCTTCTCTCTTCTTCTTCTTCCTCCACCTCCTCCTCCTCCTCCTCCTCCTCCTCGCGGCCGGTCCATAATTATACAAAAGCAAATTAAATGCTGAGAGGAGCCGTTGTGAAAGGGAGCACCAAAGATTTTCCCTTAAAGCAGGCGGAAAGCAAAGGGAGATGGATGCTGTTAGGAAGGCAGTGTGTTTAAAAATCAAATCAAGTCTCTCCTGGCTCATCGAGTCTGTGGGAGCGTGGCTCGTCACAGGAAGGGGCCAGTACTGCCTTTAAACAGGGACAGCATCTGCCGCATCCCTGAGGAATGCACACTGGAAAAACGGCCCAGGGAAGGGCTTAAAAGCCCAGGTACAGCCCCTGCTGATGCATCCAGACTCCAGCTGCTTCCATACATCCCCCACAGACTCTTAGGGATTCATTTAGTGCCAGACAAGGTCAGTTCGCCATTTCCTGTGGCATACATCCCTCCTCTGAGCCCCAGCCCTCCCTGCTCTTCAGATTGTAAAGCCAAGCCCAGGCTCCACTTTTCCCCAAATAGGTCAACTTCTATTTAAGGAGCTTTTAAAAAGGGAGTTATTGGAATGGCTATCAGGAGCTTTTGCGTTCGTCTCCTGATTCCTGTGTTAAGGGACCTGTTGAGGAAAGAAGAGGGAACACACTGGAGGTCTTTACTCGGACCTGGAGCATCTCCTCCAAAGCATTTCTGCCACCCAGCATGGTGGCAGAAAGGGCTGACCTTGGAAGAATGAGTAGAAAGGGATACAACCAGGATAATGCCTGATTTCCTGGGTTTCAATCTGTTGGGTGGGTGGAAGAAAGAAAAGCCTCATCATGCCTTGCAAGAACTGTTTGACCCTGAGAGGTACCTGTGTGAGAGGGTTGGGTAGGACCTGTGTCTGTTGCTCCTTCAGCGCTCAAAGAACGGAGCAGTTTCACCCAAAAGTGAGAATATCCCACAGCAGAAGTGCTGGAGCTGGAATTGAGCTCAAGACCCAGCCTCAGTAAAGCTTGGGACAAGACCACTGGGATTTCATGAGGGTCAGGATTTATCACATCCCCAGCACAAGGCAGAGCAGATCCCAGCTTAGCTGCCCTTGCCTGAGGCAGAGCACTGAGACAAGAGGTGAGAACTCCGTGTCATCCATCAGGTGGGCAGCGGAAGGTGCACACTGAGAACCCGAGCTGGAATTCTTTGGTTGGTGGAGCAAATGGATCAGCATCAGCTCCTGAATGTCCACAGGGAAGGGGCTGGTGTTGGTAGGCAGGGCCTCTGGGAAGGATTCATCTGCTACAACCACAGCTGGGTGGGCCCAAAACAGAGTCAACAGAAGGTGAGGGGAAAAGGATGGATCCAAGACGTGGATCAGCTCATGTCCAAAGCAGCTGAAGGAGGTGGGATGAGATGCTCAACCTCCAGCAGCACCTTTCTCCGGGGAATCTGGACAGAAGTTGGGTGATGCATTTAGACCCATCCTTAGGGTCAGGCTGAAGGAGGGGATGGGATGCTGCAGAGGATGCAGCATTGTCCCTCAGTCACCCTAACTGTGCCTGAGGTTTAGGAGAGGATAAAAGGGTGTCCATCTCTCAGGCTCTTGGACAACAGTGGCCAGAGGACTTCCCCTGATTTAAATCACATATTTGCAGGGGGAAACATAACATTAACAACAGAAAAGGCCCAGCAGCCCAGATCCTCATTCCATAATCACTCCCAGCAGATAATCCACTTCATTCCTTGCAGAACAAACCATCCTTAACCCACTTCACCCCTCAGAGGGGCCACTTCCTCCATGCTGAGTGGGGAGAAGCAGATCAAACCAGCTTAAAGGAGACACCCAACCTCTAGGCAGGCAGGGAGGTGAGAGGGATTCCAGTTTTTCCAGCATAAATCTCCTCTTAAAGAGGTTTGCTTTCACGTAATGTTTTTTTTTTTCACTTGGCTTCTTTAAGGCTTAATGAGATTTAGCAGAAGCCCCAAAGTCCTTCCACGTATGTCATGAGTTCTTTACGCAAAGATTTCTGCCTGCGTGAGGCTGCAGTTTTCAGCACAGAGTCTCTCCCTCCAAAAAAAGCCACATCTCTCCACAGATGCTGTGTCCACCTCCTCGATAACCCTGCAGTTGATCTGAAAGAGATTTGCAGCATAAGCCTTCGTTTTGCAAAGTCCTGCTGGAATCTCTGGAATTTTGGGAGGTGTCGGCACTCTCCATAGCCCTCAAAATCAGGCAGAAGCTGCTCATGTATTTAAGGAAAAGCAAGATTAACTCACGGGGCCTGGGGGGTCATTTGTTTTTACGCAGAGTGATACAAATTAGGCATCAAAATGGGTTTTAGATATCTGAGCTACAGATGTGTGCTGGCTGCAGAGTTATCCTGATGGAGTTTGCAAATCATCTTGTCCCTCCCAAAGCAAAGTCCTATTTTTTTATCATCTTCTCCCTCTTCTGTACCGTGCTGGGGGCCGTTTATTATAATTTATGATCCCTTTTTGCAGGGGCAAACTAAAGATGATTTTCCCTGTCACTTAGTTTAGAAGACTCAACTGGTCAACTGACTTTGAATGGGACCTTCAGCCTGTAGGTGCTCAAAAGCGTGATTTTCAAATGACATCAATACTGACCTGAACATAACTGAAGACACTAAAATCCCCATATCTCCAGTGAAAATGGAGAAGAGACTCATGAGACTTAAAATTTCATCCTTTTCACCACATGAAAGAGCACTAAAAGTTAGTGCAAGACGCTTCATGCTGGCCTGGGCCAAGCAGGGGTGTCCGACAATGCTCAGACAGGAATACAAACCCCCAAATCCAATCTCTGTGACCTCACGACACAAAATCGTCCCCATTTATGCAGAGTCTCATAACCTCATAAATAAATGAGGGTTCATTCTACACAGGCACCAGCTCCCATGGGGATCAGTGCAAAATTCAGTATGGCATCTGCAGGTTCTGCGTGGGAAAGCCCTGTTTCTCCAAAGCAAAATTTCTCTTCCAGTCCGATGCAATTTTCCTAAGATCCACCAAAAAACCTGAATTGTATGACTAAAGAAGTCCCTGCCTTGTAAAGTCCTCAATAACAGGAGATGGGCTGGGGACAAGATCTGCCAGAGTCACACTCTGGGATTTAGCTTAGGTTCTGAGACAGATCATGAGGAAAAAAAAAGATGCTAAAGCTTTGCCCAAAGGCACATATTCTTCTTTCCTTTTTTCTCATGTCATTCCTTGGGGAGTAGAAGAAGCAGGAGACATCCGTCACCCAGCCCTGGTTTCCTGTGACAGAAGAGGCACGAGCAGAGAAGCAGTTGCTCATCGCCATATGGGAAAGAGACCCCACCAGTCGTGTTCTTGCTGGGCAGACAGGATCTGGGATAATCTGCCTTGAAGCTTTGTCCTGACTCCACCACAGTTTCCCTTTAAATGTTCACCAGCAGCCCGAGGAGGCCCAGATAGCTCTGAACTCATGAGCAGCTCGCCTGGGAGGCCACTCATATGACTCCAGTGCTCTGCCAGACTGGGGCATATGGCTCTGTTCCTGCCTTCCCCTCCTTCCCACCAAAGCCGGATGACAGGGAGCAATTTGGTGCCCTGCTGGAATCGAGCCGCTGGTCCCCGGCCAATTCCCAGCAGCATCAAAAAGCCATCTCCACAGTTGGCAGTGGCACCAGGGACGCCTTGCTCTGGCATGCTGAGAGCAGGCCAAGCCTGAGGCACGCTGGCATGGGACAGCTTGTCCCATCATCAGCCGTATTGTCCCAGCGCGGTGGGATCCAGGAGCCTTCGGAGCCAGGGACAGGCTTTTAATTTTTTTCCAATGGGATCTGGAGCCAGCCCAAAGAGAGACGTCATCCCTTCACCCATCCCCACCTGCAGCTTCTCTGTCCACCACCTTGCCATGTCTCTGGCTCTTATTTTTGGAGTGCTGATGAAACCCCGTCTGTTCCGTACCACGTGTCACCGTCACACACAGGACACGGCACAGCCAGGAAAGATGAGTCACCATTCACGGGACAGCGCTGGCAGGGGGCCAGGACTGCCAATTTTAGGCTTTGTCAGACTGTGGTAATCACTGGGAAGGGGTTACATCATCAGAGCACTACACCAGCATTAGCTCGTGCTGTTCCCGGGAGCTGCGGGCCAGCCAGGAAACTGAGGCATGGAGAGGGGTTTGGGTTCTTGTCAGGCAGATTCCAGGAAGGAAATTCAGGGGGGTTTGGGGTAATTCCATGCTGCAGGCTTTCCGGAGATACCTCTCATGGGAAATTTGGGATTAGAGCATAGGAAAAGGTGCTGTTGGTTAGTGAAATACATGGGAATTCAATTCTTCTTAGCTTCAGGTCGCTCCTCTGTGGGGTTCTTATCAGGCATCTAGGAGAGCATGGATAAACAGGACCTCTGGGATGTGAAAAAACCATGGAGAAGATGCCAGACTACTCTGTGCTTCTGCCCCTGATGGAGGTGGAGCAGTTCAGGTCGATGCAACGCAAAATCGCTGAGTTTTGAAGGAAAGAATTCTCTTGCTTCAGAAACCATTAATTGTTTCCTAATGATTAGCTTGGGGTGACAGTCCTGAGTCTGGGCGTGCAGCAAAATTACTGAGTCAGTAGAAATCTCCTGAAATGAGATGTCCTAAGTGGCATTTGATCAACCTCATGCTCTCAGTGCCCTCAGAACGCCCACATCTTCACACGGACAGTCCCTGAGGGGGGACGGCCACCAGGCACAGGAGCCCCTGTCTGATGTACATCAAGGTCCTAAAGACCCTGCAAAAGGTAGAAAGACACAGGAGATAAGCCAGGATGAGCATGACTTAATGTGTGGATGCCAAGTTCTGTCCTGCTACCCATCACTTGGGTCTTTGCAGAGTGTACAAAACGTGGGAAGCAGAGGAAGAAAGAGTTTCCTGCTGTTATCCTTGGAAATCAGTGTCCCCGGTGCCTTCAGCACCCCACTGCGAGACAGCACCAGCTGCACCACATCCGTTTTTGTCACTTTGTCACTCCCCCTCACAGGAACGCTCTGCCAGACTCGCCTCATTGATGCCAGCCCTGTGTACACTCCAGGAATGTTGAGATGCTCCTTCTTTTCCAGAGACCAGTCCCCTTCCCTGGGATTATGCTGAGGCAGTTCCGCCAAAGCCCCCCTACACAGCATCGAAGGTTTATAAACCATAAGGTTACAAAGCGTGCACTGCTGACACATCTCTGAGACCCCCTTCTTTGGCCAGTGACCGTGATCCAAGCCGGGTCCCTTCCTCTTTCCCAATCATTCCCAGAACTGGTATGAAGTTATTTCTCTAATGGCCTGCAGGCTTTCTGTGTCCAGGCCAAGCCACCTACCAGAGAAGGTTTGGAGGATCCCTGTTTGGTGCTGTCTCAGACCCTTTGAAGCATTGCCTCGATGTTGTCTCATCTCCAAGGAACTGCCCGTGGGAGCTGCGTTTTTAGCAGGAAGTTCCCTCACGAGGCCCTGGCAGAAGATGTTGCTTCCCCAGTCAGGGGACAAATCTGTTGGGTTTCATGCCTGCTGATAAACCAAAACACATCAGAACATGAGCACAGCCACCAGATCTTGCTCATCCTCTGCTTCAATTATCAGCACAGCCCTTGGCACATTTTTAGCTGCCGGCAGCCAACACCAATCCAAACAATTCCCATGCTTGGCTGAGGTGATGGCAAGAACAATTCCCACCAAGCAGTCTGGGCCACCCTGTTTTGGAGGCTGGGACAGAACGTAGCAGTCAACAGAATTAGGCTTGGCTTAGTTGCTGATCTCTGGACACAGGATCCAAAGCTGCCTCAGATCTGTGCTAAGGAGAAAGGGATTCTCATGGTCGTGCTCTGAAGCAGGCAGCAGAACTCCTCGGGCTTTCCTTTCCAGCACTGAGGTGCCGCTCCCCTCTTTTTCAGAGTATTTTAGCCCCCACTTGCAGGATTACAACATCCTTTCAGCTTGTGGCAGGCAGATTTGCATCCTTTCCAATGGCTGCGGCTCTCATCCGAATTAAAACAACAACAACAACAAAAGGAATGGCAGGATAGAGGTGCCGTAACAGATGTCAAATTGCAGTGTTAAAATGGGCATGTATTGTACATGTTTGTGGAGTCCTGTTGTTTCATGCCAACCGTCCCTACTCAGAACATAGAAATGGGTGCAAAAAGATTTTATTCTAAATGAAGCCATGTGTTGTTTTTCTTAGCAAAAAGGGGGGTTTTCCCCCATTTCAGTGCGTTCCAGTAGTTCCTTAAGGTGTGTTTCTCTTCTGAGGATTCCTAATGGTAGAGTTCAAATATCATTAGTTCTGAACAACCTCAGTGTAGGAGGCTCTTTCTGATATTTTCAGGATTCAAGCTGGAAGCAACTCTGCTGGATCTGATGCACTCAAAAATCTTAGCAAAGAATTGGCCACTAGAAATTGTAACTAAAGTGCCCCTCACAACGAACCAGCTGTTGAATGTGCAATATGATTTTTCCTCCAAGAATAACCCCTCTTGGATTTTGCCATCTTATTCTTACCAGCTGAAGTAATCACGTTTGGGGTGGGGGTTTTTGTGCCTGTTGTTCTAGAAAGACTATTTTAATCAGAGAAGGGACAAAAAATAAGTTCTCGACAGGGAATAGCCATGGAAGTTTCTAGAGATGGTTGTGTTCCTGTCAGGTTGAGCCAGGTTTGTCTGACTCTCCTGCCTTCTAACATTGCCTACAAAGAGGGATTTTGCTCTGCTTGCACAGAGTTAAATCCTGTCCTTGCTGGAGGTGTTGTCAGAACATCCTGGTGGAGCATTTCCAGCGAAACCTCTTGGGGTCTCTGGAGGAGCTTCACATCCTCTCATCTGTGGCTGTTCATTTTTAGGGGCTCAGGTGGGGCTCTTTTTTCAGTGTCATTCTGAGACAGCACTTAAAGGCTTCAGATTAACGGGGACTTAACTCAAAAGTCTTTATAATTACAGTGATGACTGCGCAGAGGGCACCTCGGCCTGAAAAGAGTGGCAATTCATGCAGCTTTTGACAAAAATAGACACGAAGAGCACTTCTCATGCTCTATTTCCAAACAAGCTAATCTGTGCCCGGGAAATCCTGGCTGCTGCTTTCCCAGCACATTTCTAATGCAGAATTAACCCAGGTGATTGGTGCCTGGAGGGATTTAGATCAAGCTCAGGGCAGACCATCTCTCCTTCATGCCTGTGGGTCATTAGAAGACAGAGATGCACACGGCTGTTGTTTCTGAATGTCTCTATCAACTTCAATTCCATCCCTGCCCACATGAGAGTCAGGGGTTCATGGAATTCCTGTCCTTTGGAGGATGCACTGGGAAAAGGTGAACTTGGGCATGGTGGGAGAATCCTGGAGAGATTTTGGCACTTGAGTCCTCGCTGCTGGGGTGTGGGTTACTGGTCCATATGAACCCCAGTTTAAGTGATAACAGCAGCTCTTCTAGTTGGAAACACCACCCATGCAGCCCCACACCGACATCAAAAACACCATCAGTAAGATTAATAAGACTTCTGATTCCAAAAATCACACAGGAAAGAACTGCTCGGCATGAACACCCTCAAAGTAGCATCTGCTGAAGTGGGGGTTCTTTTGGTGAGAAAAAAAAATCTGCTTTCACTGAAAGGAAAACAGTGAATTCTTTCCATTCCATTTTCTTAACATTTAGAGGAAGCTTCAAAACGGAAGAGCCATTTCAAACGAAATAGTGCTGTGTTATAAATAATTTTATATCATTTATGCCACACCAACAGGAACTCCAAAAGTAAGACTGAGTGTGTCTCTCTGATCCCTCATCACCTCCAGCTTCTTTAGGACTGAGTCTAATGACCAAACTCACTCCAAATTCCTGAAAGGAATTTTTAGACACCTGCCATGCGTTGTTCCCCCCGAAAAGTGTGTGTGTTGTCATTTCCTTGAACTCCACTGTCAGAGTCCCATCAGAGGCCCTGGTGGCTGGATGGAGTTGTTTCAGAAGAGGTTGCTCTGCAGAAGGCAGGATTTGTCTCTAGCTCTAGCAATGGACTCACACCAACATTTTCCTCAGGGATAATTTTGGGAGCACAGCCAAGACCAGATTCCTGAAAGGATTACCCTGTCCTGCTAAAATAACATATTTCTGGCAGAAAGCTGTCCCCACATCTGGATTACACTTTACCTAAGCTCTTCCTGCCATGCCTGGGCTCTCCAGAGCTGTCCAGACACAGCAGCCACCTGGACTAATTTCCTCTGCCCAGCCTGAAAAATCTGATAATATGAGAGGCTTCATCTCCAGGAGTTGAGGAGTTGAGCCAAAGGTCTCCCACATTATTTTTAACATGATGAAAGGGATTATACGACCATGGTTGTGATAAACAGAGGATCGTGATCAGATTTTGTCTATATCTGTAACGCAAACAGTGTTGGAGCCCAAGCACTGGCACTCAGGTGATTGTGCTAAGTTGGTCTCTGTTTTTGCCAGCCAGCCCTTTCCCAAAGCTTTCC
Source organism: Dryoscopus gambensis (assembly GCA_013389985.1). NCBI lineage: Eukaryota > Metazoa > Chordata > Aves > Passeriformes > Malaconotidae > Dryoscopus > Dryoscopus gambensis. The sequence continues at coordinate 551,541 of WEIT01009661.1, read as the reverse complement.
CAGGCACGAGAAAACAAATTCACATAGTCCAGGAACCATTCCCATCAGGCAGATTGCATACAACTCCTGAGGGAGTTTAACAGGATGGGCACGGCAGGCTCTGCCAGCGGGGCTCAGGGTCAGCAAGCCTGGTTCTGTTTCCCATTTGTGGTTCAGACACCAGCACCAGGTTCTCTTCCCCTGTGTCCTCCTCCTCTCTGCTGGTTTTCATGAGCCATTCTGTGGTGGCAAGTCACCACACAAGATCAAAGACCTCAGATAGCCCAGAGATGTGAGGCTCGTTTGTGGATCTGTGCCTGTACAGGGACTGAGATTTCCCCTAAGAACTGCCAGAACTGTTCCAGCTCTGGAACAGGTGTCAGCAGCTTTCTTTCCTACATAAATAGGTAAAACCTGAGATACCTGCAGTCAGCATCCTGAAAGGGGCAAGGTTGTTATGGAAAGGAAAAAGTGGATTTTCATGCTGTGTACCCACAGGCCTGTTGAGACCAGGCTTATTCTCAGTGGTGTAACAGAGGGATGTTGTCTTTCTCCTGCCACTTGAGGATGATGGTAACTCTGTCTGGCTGTTCTAGGATGTCCTCTGACTGACCATGACACCCTTTGCACATCAGGAGGGTGTCAGGGGGTTGTTCTTCCTGCTTGGCCTTCAGTGGTATAAATTCATTGTGTCATGTCACTTGAATTTCCCCACATCATGTTGGGTCTGTCATCTTCTGCTGTGCAGCAGCCACTGTGGGTTATTCTGCTCGTCTTGGAGCCAGAAACAGGTTTCATCAATCCTCCTTTCTCCTTTCTCCACCTTGCTGAGATTCAGTGTTCCCCTCTGAGCTCTTGTGGGGAGTTGGTGGATGTCAAACCACTGTTACCTACTCTTCATCTTTCCCACTTCTTCTTTGGTTATTTCAGTTCAAACCCCATCCCTGGAAGTGTTCAGGGCCAGGTTGGATGGGACCTGAGCAACCTGGTCTAGTGGAAGGTATCCCTGCCCATGGCAGGGAGCTGGAACAAGATGAGCTTTAAGGTCCTTTCCCTCTCAAACCATTCCATGATTCACCAGGTAGAGTCAATGGAGAGACAGAGGCGTTTCCAGACAACTCATCCCACATCTCAGACAGCATTCCTGGGGTGAAAAAAACACTGAGACACGTGATGGAGGGACATCTTCATACAGAGGGTTTTAAAAGAGGGGAGAAGCTTTGCCAGTCCTGGTGCGGTGGGTGATGGCCAACATTTTGAACAGGAGACTGACACTTCACTGAGGTTATTTGAGGACAATCCCAAACAGAGGGTGGATTATCCCATCTCTGCTTGGCCTGGGGTGCTTGTGCCTCCTGCAGCAGGATCAGTCTCTGGCTTGCATCCAGGAGGAGATACAAGACCCGATGGCTGCAGGGTTGGAGCTTGTTTGGAGTGCCTGAGTTCACAGAGGACATGAATAGGAGGAGACACGACAGAAGCAGCCGGGATAATGAGAGCACAGATCAGACGAGTGTGGCCGGTCACCTCCTCCTGCAGCAGGGAAAAGGGGGCACTGGGGACAGCTGAAAGGCAGCAGGATGAAAGGGGAGGAAAGCAAGGCCTCTGGAAGCACAATCCCTGGTGACCCCGTGGACGTTTCCTCAAGGCGGTGCTGAGGCGTGGGCTGGGGGAGGAACTAAGGAGGGACTCAGGGTTTCTGGGGTCACCGAGGACATCTTAATTTAGCAAAAGGAAAAGGGTTTAGGAAGCAACATTTCAGGACATGAGCCAGCCTTGAACTGTCAAGGGGCATAAGGGCAGCTCTCCGTGTGAGCGAGCTGTTCTGGAGTTGCCTTGGTATGGATTTTCTCACGGTGAAAGGTTTGGGAACATGGGTGTGCATCTGGTCTAATGTGGAAGAGCTTTCCTGGTGCCAGCTTGGCCGTGGGTTTCCTGTACAGAAACTCAACACAGGCCTTGTGTGGCATTCCAGTGGGATTTGGTGGTAGAAGACTTCCTTGTCATCCAGACCTACTTGGGAATCTGTCCCTGAAGGGAGTTACTTACCTTTGTTTCCTGCCTGTCCCAGTCACCAGCAGTTTTCCATTTCTTATGGAATGGTGATGCTGTGTCCAGGTGAGCTGGGTCCTGGAGAATGGGCCGAATTAAATTGCTGGAGGAAGGTCCCAGAGGATCTCCCTGGCAAGGGAGCAGGAGCTGAGGATGTGAAACTCACCCCTGGCCCGATGAAACCCAAATATTTTCAGAAAACAACAAAGGACAGGACACTGGTGTGACAGCTCTTCCCAGTCTCCCCAGTGCCAAGCTCTGGATTTTCATCACTAGTCATTCAAGCTCTTAGTAGAGCACAGAGGTGTCACATAAATGTGAGGAGGCCATTCCCGGGTCAGACTTCTGAATTATGTTCACCTTCAGTGGACTAGTTCTCATCTGCCATACTGGTCTGGTGGCACACTGGAGAAACTGTTTAAGGAAGTGTCCTGAAATCCAGTGAGGAAAATGAATGGCAAAATGATCTGTGCAGCCCTTCATTATGTATATACTGGCAGTGTTGCATACTTTTCCATGTTCAAAGACACAAATAAAGAGGGGGAAATGAAGGAAAAAAGACACAAGTCATTCCCTCCTCTGATGGGGAAGGATAAAGAAAGATCAAGCATCAAAATCCATCATGAAATAATGAAAATCAGACCTGGGGTCTGATTCTGACCCCTTTTACTCTGACACAAACAGATTAAAAAATAAGGGGGAGTGACTTTGAAGCCCTGTTGTTACAAAAGCAGGATCTGGCTTGATCTCTTTTGTGTATAAACGCATTTTCACTCTGTGTGCATCAAAATGAAAGCCTGTTCCCTGGCTCCCACTGAGCTTCAGGGAGGAACGTGCCACCCAAAGGGGAAAACAGGATAACAGGGTTCACAGCACAGGGGCCTGAGCAGCCAGCCGGGGATGGGGATGAACTGAAACGTGGCACTTGGCATTAAGCAAGAGCTGCCTCTGCACAGGGGCTGAGGGAAGGTTTCGTGTCACGCTCAATATTCGCCGTCCTGCTCACCCGGGAGAGATGTTGGTATCTTCCCATTTTGTTTTAGTAGAGTCTTAAGGAGAATTAATGTCAAAAAAAGAAATAGAATGCTGTTTAGACATCGTTTTCAACCTTAAAGGGACAGGAGCCACAGGAAATACTCAGGGAACGTGCTACAGCAACTGCATCCAAATTAGGGGCAGCCAACAAGCTGCAGCTGGATTTGTGATGGAAACTGTCCCTACCCCTAGCGAAAAACCTCTCTCCTCAGCTGGACAACACTGAGAGTAAGGCCAAAGTGGGTATATTGTTCATTTTAAATATTCGTCTCTGTGTGTGTGTGCGTGTGTGATTTTTCTATTAGACTGGTTGTAAAACCCTGCATAACTGAATAGCAGGAACAGGCCAGAGAGACAGGCATGGCTTCCCTTGCACTGTTTTTGTTCCTGAGCTTTAAAAACAGGAATGGCAATTTAAGGGGAGTCATTGCTTTGATTCTTTCATGTGGATGGGGTTTTTTCCATAAAGCCTCATTACAAATCTGAGATGACCTTTTCTTTTTCTGGACCATGGGTAGGAACCAGAGGATGAAAACCAAACCAGGATGAAATTCAGGGGGTCCCTGTGAGCCTCAGCAGCTTCCCTTGAACTCGGAGTGGTTCAGGCTCCTCTCTTCTGGTATCAGATCACCGTCTGCATTATACTCAAGTCCACTCATGTTTTCATGATCCAAAGCAGCAGGTCTTGTTTCCCTTTCTCAGAGAATCCATTCCTTGGTCTGATATTCCTACAAATTAAACTTTTATACACCTGCCTTATTTCCCACTGCTTCCTTACCTCCCTTCACCACTTCCTGTTGCACATCCTCTGTGACACGTGTGTTTATCATTGAAGAGGGATCATGAGCTCCCCTGAGAAAGGCAGAAGTTTTTTGAGTCTCATCTGCTGTCACTTGGTATGCCCTGGGCGCCTTCCCTCACTCCAGCTCCCAGCTCAGAAATGTTCTTGCCCTCTGTATGCAAGTTTGTCACATCTGCCAGCTCCACATGGAGGTCTGGAATATCCTAAAGCATCTCAAAGGTTGCTGGATTCCCACCTGTGATGGTTGCACTAAGCTTTGATCCTCCTTTGAGCAACGAGGCATCATTTCACCACAGACACCCTGGGGTGAGTCTCTACAGTAGGAGCTGAATCCTGTCTGAAATGCCTTGTCAAGTGCACTGTGATGTGAAGGAGATCTATTCCCTGCTTTAGCTTGGATTTTATACGAGATCTTGGGCAAATCCTTCAAATCTTGGTGCTTCCAAACTCAGATGGGACATTAAACAGCTTTACCTCGCTGTGCTGAATGTAGGTGAGCAGATGTCTCACTGTAGGGACTTCAGGGCTCACTCCTAAAGGAATCTGGGGGATTATTTCTTGTGCTGTGTCATTTAAGACACAGGGACTTGACTCCTTGATGGTGCTGACTTTGGCCTGTGAGTCACTCACGGCTTCCTAGGGCAGAGAGGTTTGCAGAGAATCCCAGTCCATGCCAGTCTGACTCATTACGGGCAGGTGGGATGCAGATCCCAGAGATGCAGCCACAAGGAATCAGCCCCACAGGAGCTGATTTCCTCCTGGCTTGAGAATGCCCACACATTGTGCATAGCAGGGATGTTCCACTCCCAAGACCGAGAACAGACTGGGAGGAGTGGGAGTGGGCTTTTTTCGAAGTGACTTCAGTGTTTACCCAACCCCATCCCTTTGATAAACAGACCTTGGCAGGGAGTTGAAACCTACTCGTGCTCCACGAAGGTGCGTCAGTCACCACGTGCAAGAGTCAGAATCAAAATAAAAAATTACTGCTCATGTGATCCAACTTTCCAGGACTTTTTTGTTTTAGTTATAATTGAAGAGATCTCTACAGTTGCTTAGAAATAAGGTCTAGAGAAGGTGGGATGAAAAACAGGGACAGTTTATCCCACAGTCTGTGAGAAGTGTAAATTGTATGAAGATGTCACGGGCTAGAAGTCATAGGGAAAGTTGGGAATGAAAACTCATGGTCAAGATGACAAAAGTGCCGTGTCATTTAGGTCTGTATGAAAGGGCCAGGGAATAATTTCTGTGACAACACAGTAAAAGTAAGAGTGATGTAAAAGTCTTTGCATCACTCCGTGGCTCCTGATGACATCCACCTACAGATCTCCCTCCTTACACCCAGGTCCAGATCCTGCTCATCACCAGAGTGCCAAAATTTGCATGCAACACCAGAGCTGTGAATTTTGAAACAACAGCAAAAACATGTCAAAACGTCCAGAGACCCTTCATTGCCTCCCTCAGATCTTGGTGCAGATGAAGAGACAATGAGCTGTTCTGTACGGGGGGGACTCATCCCGCCTGACTGCCGGTGCTCGCGCGTCCCCTGGCAAGGGATGGAGTCAGACACCTTGGGAGCATGAGTCAGCCCCTCCCTGTCCCACACACGGATCTCAGGACAGGCTGAATCACTTTCTGGGGGTGTCTGCCTCTCTCTGCTGGCTGGAGGAGACGTTCAGATGACTGTCAGCAGCCCGGGTGCCGTGCGAGTGACTCAACACACGCACTCTGAGCCAGCTCCGTGCAATTTACAGCTAAGGCTGTGATTAGTGGAGGGTTCTGCCCTCAAACATTAGGTAAAGCCTTTATGTGCAAACTGAGGGATTGTTTTGGGTGTATTTTATGCCTCTCTCTTTTCTAGAATAAATGAGCCCAACAGAAACATTTTTAAGCCAGGGTGACACATCTGTCTCCTGTGGGCTGGTGCTGCTTGAGTTTCCTTGTACAGGTAGAGCTAATGCTGTACAAGTTTCTAGTAAAACAGCACTAAAATAAGGCAATAAATGACATTTTTTCCCCCTGCTAATCGTAGAAAGTTTTTAAACTGAATAGCTAAGAGATAGTGCAGCAAACAGTACTTTGCACATAACAAAACTTTGTGGCGTGACTCATCCTTCCAAAACTGTTAATAAAGTCTACCAAAAATGTAACTCATCTTGCAGGTTAAAAATTAATCTAATCTACATCTGCTTGGTATGAGGCTGTTCATATTTACAAGTTTCTATCCATTATGGGGAGAGTCTGAGGGCCTGTTTAGTCTTGTGAAGGCTGAGAGGGGATCTCAATATCCATAGAAATACTTCCAGGGGATGTCAGAGGATGGTGCCAGACTCTTTGCAGTGGTGCCCAATGGCACGATGAGGAGCAATGACCATAAAATAAACCACGAGAAGTTCCACCTCAACGTGACAAAGAACTTCTTTACATTGAGGGTGTCAGAGCACTGGAACAGCTGCCCGGCGAGGGCGTGGAGTTCCCTCTCTGGAGACATTCCAAACCCACCTGGATGCGTTCCAGTGCCACCTGCTCCAGGTGATCCTACCTTGGCAGAGTGATTGGATGATCTCCAAGGCTTCCTTCCAACTCCAACCATTCTGTGAGTCTGTGGTTGGAATGCCCAAGTCCTAAGTGCAAGTGAGGACTTAGAACTTGGGGGAAATTTTGATTTTCTTGAAGTTAGTGGCCTTAAGCTTCTTTCTTGGATAAGGCCACTGCTCTCACTGCTTTGTTGCTTGTTGTTCTTAAACAATCAGTTTGAAATTCTATGTGCACATGTGAGTCCAAAGGCAAGGGATTCAGAGGGAGACTCGAGAGCTGATGTAAAGGTGTAGTTTCAGCAGACTTTGAAGGCTGTAAGAATTCCAATGAGGGCAAAGCTAGGGTCTGTAATCCTTCCTGGCCTCCTTCTCCATCACCTCTCCTCCAGACATGGATAGGTTGGAACAGGGAAAATCTAACCCTGCTACACTGTGGGGTGGAGTCCTCAAAAATGAGAAGATGAAATCTATAGAGTGAGGTCTGAAGAGCCAGTGGACCTTATTTGCATTCCCATGGAAGCCAGGTCCCTGTGGGCAGAGAGAAAAGAAAACGGGAGAAGAAGAAATCTAGGGTTTTCAAGTGCTTTACCTTTTTAACTCTGAGCAGCTGCAGCAAGATGTTCCTCGGATTTTCTTAAAAAAATAAAAGCCAGATAAGATCCGGACCTATCTCCCAGTTACACATCAGAGATGGAGGGGCATTTCTTATTGTCTGTTTGCTTGGAACCATTAGCAGTTTTTCCTTCAGACTTTAAAGGTGATGGTCCCAGATAAATCTTTGGCTAAGGCCCAATCCAACCATAGCTGCCGAATTACTGAGCTTCTCAAACGTGGATTTTGGTCCATCATCTGTTTCCTCACCTGCAGAACAATTGTCCAGTGAGCAGCAGTGGGAGCAAAGGAAAAAGATGCCAGTGGCTCTTTCTTTTCGCAGGAATCTCTCAATTAATTTTTACTGTGATGCTTTGCTCCATGAGTTGCTCAGTCTACCCCTGTGATAATCAATGGAGTTATATTTTTAAAAGCCTCCAAAGTGTGGTGGGGCCGCTATTTTATCTTCCAGAGGAAATAAATTGTTTAGGTGTTGGTTGTGATGGAGAATAAGACCAGGCCCCTTCGGAATATCATCGGGTGCCCCATGCCAGGGTGCAAGGGGATGTGTTGGGAGCTGAAGGTGACCCCAGTGCAGGCTGTGCCCTCCCTGACATGACTGTGGCTTGCATTTGTGGTCCAGCCAGGAGACAAGGCTGGAGATGAGCTACCTCCAATATGGGTCTTGGGCCCATCCTAGAAACAGGGCAAGGGCTTTGCTGGAGAGATCAGATTCTTTGTTTTGGGACTATTTCAAGAATATTGATGAGTCTTGATGCTGCCTGGATTTATATGTTTGTCTGCATGGGACAAAAAGCCTATTTTTCCCAACGGCAAATGCAAATGGGGATTCCTGAGTAAGGCAGAATCAATGGGAATGTTGCTTAAATGGAAGTACTTTAGAATAAAAAAGAATCCATGCAGCTGCAAGGAATACAGGTGTCCTGCTCTTGCCGTGGTGCATTCCAAGAGAGATTCCTCTCTCCAAAAAAGTAACTTTCACACTTGGGCTGCAGCATTTAGATGGGATCCGGATTTCAAACTCTCAAATGTGGATCCAGTCAGGATGAGCATAGAGGCTGTTCCCCATCAGAAGAGCTGGGGTGGGGTGGCCGATCCAGTGACTCAGGAAGATAAGGACAGTGAGTCAGAGAACTCCTGAATACAGCACCTTTTCCAATTTCCACACTGATATCTCTGTATTTCTCTCCTCCAGACTGTAAGGACAACCTGACGTGAGTTGAAACTTCAGGCTCCTGAGCCTGCCCCAGATGCAATAATTTAGTGAGCAGATGATGTTTTCCACCAAAGCTCCTGTCTAACTCAGTGGATCTGTGTGTCTTCCGGCAGGTGTGTCCTCTGTGGCCTCCCTGATGTCCCTGGCTTGGGTGCTAGCCTCCTATCACAAGCTTCTTCGGGACTCTAGGGACGACAAGAAGAGTATGAGCTACAGAGGGGCCCTCATCCATCTCTTCTGGCGCCTCTTCACCATCTCATCCCGAGTTATTTCTTTTGCTCTCTTTGCTTCCATCTTCCAGCTCTACTTTGGGATCTTTGTAGTGGTCCATTGGTGTGCCATGGCTTTCTGGATCATCCATGGTGGGACAGATTTCTGCATGTCTAAGTGGGAGGAGATCCTCTTCAACATGGTGGTAGGGATTGTGTACATTTTCTGCTGGTTTAATGTCAAGGAAGGGCGGACTCGATACCGAATGTTTGCGTATTACACAGTGGTCCTGACGGAGAACGCTACCTTGACACTCCTTTGGTATTTTTACAGAGATCCTGAAACCACTGACTCCTATGCCGTGCCAGCACTGTGTTGTGTCTTTCTTAGCTTTGCTGCTGGGATAGCTTTGATGCTGTTATATTATGGTGTGCTGCATCCCATGGGGCCAAGAGCTAAGATCTTTGCCAGCTCCTGTTGCGCCGAGCTGCTCTGGGGCATTCCTTTGCCCCCCGATGTTGAGCCCATGGCACCCCAAACCCCTGGGTACCGGGGGGCCCAGGCTACGCCCACCAGAGCGGTCACGGAGCAACAGGAGGAACTCACAGCTGACACTTGCTTGCCCGTTTTCCAGGTGAGAGCAATGGTACCATCTACTCCATCTGGGCGACCCTACCCCCCCGAGGGGCCTCTCATTAAGATTGACATCCCAAGAAAAAGATATCCTGCCTGGGATGCTCATTTTGTAGACAGGAGGTTAAGAAGAACTATCAACATCCTCCAATATGTCACCCCCACAGCTGTAGGTATTAGGTATAGAGATGGACCTCTCTTATATGAGTTGCTACAATATGAATCTTCACTTTAAAGCTCCTTAAAGCAAAAGTAAAAGAGGGGACCTTATTTTTGTTTACGGTAAACACAGATCATGAAACAAACACAAACCTTCAGATAAGCTTTCTTTCTGGTTGCTGTATGTATAAAAAAAAAAAAAGATATTCTCTATGTTTTGTAAGTAAAAACAAAAAGAAAAACTTTTCTTTTGTTTTTTACACACAAGAAACAGTATTTCAACTTCCACACCTAGGATTCACAGGTGGAGAAGGAGGCATCTCCACATCAGTTTTATACCGTACACCAAGTGTAGAACATTATTTATGGGATTGGTGCTGATTGAAAAATAAAAAAACAAACAAACAAACCTACAACTGCCTTATGCCCTTAGGTGCTGAGTTTCATTAAGTACTGTCACCTTTCTCATGCAAAACTCTTTGATGATTATATGCCAGGAAAAAAAAAAAGAAAAACCAACCATCCAACTGAAATGCAAACCTTAAAATTTAAAAAAAAAAAAAAATAACAACAACAACAAAAAGAGAGAAATGTAGGGGAAAAAAATCCTGTTGCTCTTATTTGATTTAGCAGAAAAAACCCTCCAAATGCCTAAAGATAAGAAAGCAAAGATAAGAAAGCAAAGCCAAGACAACCCCAATGGAGTTTGATTTTTCCAACAGCTGAAAGACAAAATCAGGTCTGTAAGACAATTTGGCAAGGAATTTATAGCACCACTGGGCCAAGCCTTGACCAAGTCGTGTTATAAAGATGATCCTACCCTGGAACCGTTTTCCTCGTGGAAATGGACCCCGTACAAAGGTGGGATTGTCCCAGATCAGTGTGAAAATACAGGATCTGATCTTGTTCCCAACAACTGCTCGTGCTAAAGCCCCACTGTCTCCAGTGGCGCAAATACCAACAGTCTGAGCCCAGAATAAGGCCTGCCACCTTGATTTCTGGAAAACGAGAAATTATCGAAATTAGAAACCAAAAACATGATCCGAAATGAAATTTCCACATACCTAATAATTATTTCAGTAATAATAAAACTCAGCATGGTAGCAAAAAGCGAGTCAATTTAAAGGCACAATACTTGATCAGTGACTGGCAAAATAATTTGACCTACTGTATCATTTTAAGGCTGTGAAAGGCATACATGTATTATTTGTAATCTCGTGTAAGACCTGTCATGTCTCATTCAGTGCGAGCCTTAAAGTGATTGTAAAGCATCCTTCGTTCCATTTTTGGGATTTTTGGGTTTTGATTTTTTGTTTTGTTTCTGTTTTGTTTTTAAGGAAAACAAAACATGAAAAGTCGGGATTAAAAAAACACAAAAACACAAAAACAAACAACAACAAAACAACCAACAAAACTTCTTCAAACGGTAATAACCTGTAAAACTGACTCACGTCTCGAGATGATTTGGTGCTTTGTATTTTTGTTGATGTTGTTGTTGTGATTTAGCTGAGAAAATTCTTCGACTCGGTTACGTGTGGGGAACTGCTGATAAAAACTGTCTCGTGCCACCCTCTACTGTAAGTACATGGCGAGAAACAACAACCAGAGGAAATCCAAGAGCGTAGCGAGAGCGCCGTGGTTTAGCTTAGCCTTCCACCGCCAGGAGATGCTGCCACCTCCGATGCTGGCAAAGCCCAGACGGTCCTGCCGAGGGCTGTGGGGTTGTCTTGACATTTCCAAATAACCTGCTCAGTGTCTGAACATTCTCATCTCTCTCGGATTCTGTTTCTGTACTGGAATCTCTTGGGTTTTTTTCGAGTTAAATCACCGGGTTTGCGTCTATCCGACACCCTTTTTCCGTTTTGAGAGTATTGCTCCTTTAAAGGAATATTCCTGTTTCAGGGCATCTTTTCAATCCCACCATCCCTCTACTTGGGAGGGGAAAAACAACAACAACAAAATGAGATATTTTTAAGTGAATGCTGTAGTATTTTCTGTGTGTAATTGCAATTTTTTATTCCAGAAATACTGTAACTGTCTAGGGTGCAAAACTCCCATGCTGACCTATTCTGAAGAGAAGATCAGCATGGGGGGGATATTTTTTAATTATGATTATGATTTTTTTTTAATTTCAGGAATCAGTTGGTTTTTTTAATTATGATAGTATTTAAAGAAACTAGTACCAATTTTATATAACAGTTTAAAGAAGCTGAATGCTTTCTTCGCCTGAATATACCTGAAGAGAAACATTTTTTTCAATCAGTGATCCTTTGCAGTGTTCTGAGAAAACGTTGGGGTTTCTTTAGTTGTTTCATTTTGTTTTGTAAAGGAAACTTTTAACTGGTGTCTGCCCCTTTCAAGGAGGGCAGGACTCCTTCATGCCAAACTATACACACACGGCAAAGTTTATACAAAGCCAAATTGTCACTGGTACTGTAATTCCCCGTTAAACCCATTTCAGGCAGATGTTTCTGGGCTCTGATTACAACCAATGTGATGGTCACATTTTCATGCAAAGGGAGGGATTTGGTCTTGTCATCCCCATCTAACTCCCCAGTCCCTTGTTTTCTGTGCACATAAATACATATGTGTATATATATATATATATATATATATACGTGAACTGATATATATTTGTGAAAAGCTTTCATTTCCCTTCTCCATTGTCTCTGCCCCACAGCCAGTCCCTTCTCAAGTGTCCTACTAACATTTCACCCTGTTTCTCCCCTGAGCAGTGTGCTGTCTCCATAAAAAGAGGTAATTTGTGAAGTGAACTCACTGTCCCCACCAAGTCCTAAAAACACAGAGGTGCCCACCCTCCAGCGACAGGCCTGCATTTCTCCTTCCAGAACTTTCTTTTGACTTGCCTTTAATGTTAGCATAGACTTATCTTGATCCAATTCCCCATGTAAAGGCTCCCCTTGGTCCTTGCGTGAAGAGCTCTCCTCCCCACATCTGCATTTCCGTGGCAAAAGCATGAGAAAGGAATGGGTGGCTAACAGCCCTGCTGTTCCTCCGGGACCATTTTTCCAGGAGGTGGCATCTTTGTCTTCAAAAGCACCGTAAGAAGGTCCTGCTCCCCAAATTCGTCAACCTTGAGGTCTGGAGATGTGGTGCCCATCACTGGCCCCATTGAACAGCTGGACCCTTCCCACCAGGACAGTGACAACGAGCCAAGGCACAGTCACCAGGTGCCAGGAGGAGGAGACCCTTCAGTGTTGCCTCTCATGAGCAACTCCAGCCTGCCTTCCCTCAGGAACAGGATCTTACTCCACACCACCACACCAACAGCCGTCGCCTCCGCCCCGTGCCGGGAGCGGAGGGGCAAAACACTCTGGAAGTGTCCTTACTTCTCAATACAGTGCTAACTTCTCACAACCAAACCAGCTTAAACAAGGGCTTGACACATTCCTGTTCCAAAGTCCTCCTCCTTGGTGGCTCGTAGTGTGGATAACAACAAAGGCAGGTGCCTCCACTGCAAGTTAAGACTGTTTCATTACTTGCATAAACGTTCTGCCTCCGCTTCTCCTTTCTTTGAATGATATCCACCGGCATCTTCATTTAGCAAAGGATTTCCAGGGAGAGCCTGTGTTGACCCTGAAGAACTATTTCTTTTTCCAGGACTTCATTACAGCCTTAACATAAAGCACGTGCTCTGCCACTACTCCCAAGACGTTCCTGGTGGACAGTTTGGGGTGGTGACCATTTCCTTTTGGGATTACCTGTGATCTTGTTGCCAAACAGCGCCTTTTGCCAAGACGAAAGCTTGGGGTGGAGAACTACCCCAGCTCTTTTTTGGTACTAGTCTCAATGCTAAGAGTCTCCTCCTGTTTTACTTTTTTGCCCTTTGACTTTTTTTGTGTGCTCTTTTGCAGGATGGTCAGCAACTTGTTTTGGTTTCACTTTGACTTTAACTCCTCAGCTTTTCCTCAGTACCTTTTTTTATACCATATCCCACCTTCTGGCCAGAAGATACTGCATGAGGAGCTTTTCAAACTGCCATGGAGAAGGTTGAGCCTGTATTTATTCAAATCACGAGACCAGTGGGCAACTTCTCTGGCACATTTGTGGTGCTAGATTCACCCTGGGATCATCTAAACCAGCCAACTTTGCCATGCCAGGGCAATGCCAAGGCACGAGGGCTCCACCACCCCGACTGTTATTCTTCAAACCTTCCCTGGCATGGTCTTGACCCACTCCAAGGAGCCCTGGGCTCAGGCACAGCTTTGGCACTGGCCAGGGACCATCCTCAATTGGCAGTTTGGATGCAGCTGCTCCATATCAGGGGTGGAAGATTTTAGGAGTCAGGATGGGGCCAGCACTACTCGGCTTCATGGCCAGAATGGATCCTGGAAGTGCTTAATTTCCTGCTAAAGATGTAACTCCGTGCCACGGACCAGGATTCAGGATGTGGTGGAGTACGTCAGCTCCGATCTGGCATTTTCCTGTTTTCTGCCTGATTCAATGGACAAGTTATTTTTCAGTTCACTTTGTTCCTTTCGCTGAGGTTGTTTTGCAAACAGCGTCTCTTTTATGGCTCGGATGTCAACCCATCCATCCCTCCATCCATGTCAGATGGATGGCATGTTTACTGTGATAGTGTTACACATCCATAGGCAGCTAATTTGGAGACAGGAATCATTCAGACCAGACCAAATCAACAGTGGAAACACAGGAATTACAAGGTCCCTGCCCATGCCCTTGTCGTGCTTTGCCACCCACATGAGGCATTTTTCATCCAACCTGAACTGCAGAAGAGGAGCCAATGGCGAATAATTACCAGTGGAAAGTGCAAGTGAGACACCCATTTCAAGTGTAAATATATATATTTTCAGTGTTTGGGATTGGAGCTAATTCTGTGCTTCGCCCTGTCCTTTTGTGCACCTGCCAAAAGTCAGCAGTCATTTGCATGTATTTTTATTTAAAGCTGACTGGATGAAACAGGGCAAAATTAATTCCAAGCTTTAGTGAATGGTCTGCTAAAACCTGGCTCACGAGGGGAGCATCGCTGTTGACTTTCAGAGTGCAATCACCCTGTGCTCCTCGGATATATTTTTGTCCACACACGATTCACTTCACAATTTATCCCATCCCTGGCCCCTGCATGTCACACCTGTCACCTGCACACCTGCAGCATGACTAAACCTCCTGAGGAAAATGTGGTCTGAGGTTAGTCCAGCGTGATTTCATTGAAGCTCAGAGGTGCTTTGAAAAGGAAAACTTACTACTGTGCATTTGCAAAACCTTTTAGTGCCTGCTTGCTGGGCAGCTTGGGCAGGAGACAATTTGGGAGCTGCCGGAGTCAGCGGAAAATTGTGGAGACAGGCTTTCCTAGGATTTTTCCTTCTTTTACTGGGTTTGCTTTTCTCTGGGTTCTGTTCAGATCGGATGTGGTCCTGCAAAAGAAAACCCACCAGAAAACAAAAACCCAAATAACCATAACAAAATAAGGTCTATGCCAATCCCCACAGAAGCTGAGGTGGCTGGTGTAGGGCAGTAGGGATGATGTGAACTCCGCTGTGGACCCTTTGCTTGCTGGAGCCTGCATGCTGTTCTTTTGGCAGTTGCCTCAAGCCCTGGGGGCTTTGGGGATGGTGCTTTCCCAGGGTTATGATTGCTGGTTTTATTTTTCCTTGGAGCTCAGGTGTATTCTGGTGCAGAGAATCTCAGCCTGGTTTGAATGAGGAGATTTAAGGCTATCCCAAATAGACGTGGGCAAACCTTTCACTGTGTGCAGAATGCATTTCCAGACCTTTGGGTACTGCTAGAGATTGTTGCAATCCACTTAATTCTCCATGAGCATGTTCAGAATCACTTCATTGTTCTGTTGTGTTTGAACTTGGGTATAACGGTGTGGTGACTCCTTCCTGTTGAGGTGTGATGTGAAGAAAGGGAGGAGCCTTCCTGCTGTGCTGGATTTTGCCTGTGTTCAACCCTTGTTCCTTACTTGAAGCTCAGACAGTGGGATAATGAGAAAAATGGGAAAATGAGATGACAGATCGCTGCATATGTTCCACTGGCTCTTCACTGATGAGGAGGAAGGCAATTGGTGACAATTAAAATAAATCTGCGTAAACCATCTGGACCTCAGTGTGTATTCAGACATGCACCGAACCCAACTGGAAAGTGATGTTGTTGATAAAATAATGCGGATATCATTTCCTGTCGTGTATTAAAACCCTAAAAACCAAACCAAATCAAAACCAAGCCCTGCAAACAGAAAAAAATTATTTGAGAGCATAAACCTTCCTGTGCCCTCCCCATTCCTTTGGGACACATGCAGCAAGGCAACTGTTTGAGAGCCAGGCACTTTGTAATCCGCGGAGTTAATTGGATTTGTGCAATGCTGTGTTTGTCAGACGGTCTCTTACAGCGAGCGTAGAAAGTGGCCACGGTCTAAAAGTCATTGCAGATTTTTGGGTGACAGTACTCTGGGTTTTGACCCCAGCTCTGCCACGAAGTTGCTGTGTAACCTTGGGCAAGTGATTTAACCTTTCTGTGCCTACAGTTTACCCATCTGTACATGGGTATAATAATATTTACCTACCTCACAGGGGTGTTGTGAGGCTTAAGTTAATGCGTGTGAGAGGTGCTGGAAGTGCACCATTGAAAATTTCATTCTTGCTGGGTTTGTGCTGTTGTGGGGGATGAGCAGTGACGGGATGGGTTACAACATGCAGGAGGAAAACCTTTTGGTGCATGTCTTGAGAAAGTGATTTGAAGTCTTTTCTCTCCCCAAAAGCAAGGAACGGAGAAAATGGTTGTGCGCCAACTGAACAGCCTTGCTTTCCTGGTCAAATGTAACAGCACTATTTGCAATATTATTTTCTTACACAACAGGTGACCTTTCCCTTTTCCTTGCTGTTTCTGAAAACTTGAAACTAAAGATGACAAAAGTATTTCTGAACCGAGCAGATTACTGATGAATACTTGAATTTCTTTAGAAGTTGCTCTCATCAGCCACGGTTAAATGTGCACTAATCTTTCAGTCATCAGCTTCCATCTGAATACAGTGAAAAATTTGCTCACGCTGTTTTGGAATAGCCTGGACCTTATTTGGGAGGCTGGTAATGCTGAGGACTCTTGTAGGCATGGGAAAACTAGTGTCTCAACTGATAAACACGTGAAAAAATATCTTTTCTTTCTTTCTGTTTTTGCCTTTTAAGTTCCTTGACTGCCTAAGACAGCACAATAATTGCAGTTTACTTGGTTGTACAGTAGCTTTTTTTTTTTTTTTTTGGTTTTTGAACTGTTTCCTTACGCGAAGGGCGAAGGTGGGATCTGAAAGGATAAAATAGACCCAACGCTGCTCCTGCGCAACTCCTCCCAAAGTCCCTGCTTTCCTGGAGAAAAAACCTGTGCCACCTCTAGAGAGACCAGACCAGGCTGCCTTCACCGTCCTCCCACAGGCAAAACTTCCCTTGCCACCTGTGGGAGTTTTGCCTGTTGGTTCCGTGTCCACTGAGGTGGATTCGTCCCTGGTTGAGTCCCAAGCCGCTCGGGTGAAAGCCAGGATAGCTTTCTTTAGAACGAGGGAAGGGATCCAGTTCGTTGTTCCAAATGTCACCACTGGTCAGATGACTCAGAAGGGGAAAAACATGTGATAGAAAGCCTGGGGTTTAGGGGTTTTTTTGTGTTTTTATTGTCTAAATGTCCTGACCATTGTATGATGTCTCTTGTGGGAATGCAATGCCAGGCAGGGGTCCCTGCTCCCTCCTAGAGAAGCTTTGTGAAGTCTGCTCACGCACTCCTTACTCAGGCAAAACTCCTGGGTTTTGTTGTTGGGTGTCCTTTTCTCTCCTGAGTAAGGACTGTGGAGTTTGGTCTGTTTGGGATCACCAGGGGCTGTTTCAGGTGGCCGTTGTCTTCTCTAGCCCAAGACTTGCCTTGCATGAAGCAAGAAGGAAGCTCTGGCCTGGTCTGCCACGTACCTTTCTGTCCCTCCTCTGTATCCACCATGGGGAGGGAGTCCAAAATCTTCTGGCTACAGGGGCCAGGCTCTTCCACCTGAATTTCCAGGCAGCTGCACATCTTCCTGCTGGGGCAGAGCAAATTTAGATACCCCACTCCTGCAGATGTGCCGTCACTCATCCACATCGGCTTTGGGTCTGCTCCTTCCCCATCTTTCTCCCCAGCCGTTTCTTTGCCCTATTTTAAGCACTCAGCTCGGTGCTTCTGGGTTCTTTTTACTGCTTCTGTTCCAAAAAAATAATAAAAAAAAAAGATAGAAGTTGGGGAAAAAACAGCAATGTAACTCCTTCGGTGCTATGCTAACTGCTTTGTTTGACCCAACCAAACGCTGGCCAACAAACAGACATTCCCTCTTTGTCCTAAAAAGCACCACACATCTGTGTCTTGAACAGGGATGGACTGAGAGGGCTGAGAGAGGACAAGTGTGGTTTTGAAAGCAATTGAAGTCTCATGTGTACCTGATAGAGCAAAAAGATGTAGGTGCAGACTGCTTTCAAAGCTCGTTGTCGCCCACCTCGTGGAATTAAATAGGATATAGCCTATAAGGTATTGAGGGCATTATATATATATATATACATATATATATAAAAGACAAAAAATTCACTTTATTGATAAATCACCCTTTAATTCTCCTGAAATTGTGCTGTTTAACAGGGAAACCACCTGGCTGTGCTTGCACCCAGTTGTTTTGGTATGACTCGCTTCAGCAGTGAGAGTAAAAAAGCAGGAAGAGAGAGAATTCCTCCTACTATATATTAAGCCTGAAGTGAAGCGGGTGCCTATGAATTTTCAGGATTAAAGGGACTAATCAGCATGTATGTCTGAGTCTATATCCCCAGTCCCGTGGAAATATAGGTGAGCATACATGCCATGTTACTGCAGCAGTATATATGTTTTAGTATATATGAACACATTGTGAATTCCAAAGGGCTTTTTCGAGATGAGGAAGGTCATTCCTGGTGAGAGGTGCTAGCAATTTGGAATTTGCAAGCAGGGTTGAAATAAACATTCCTTGTAGGGGCTTTTTTTTTTTTTTTAAATAATTAAAAGACCATCAGAAGCTTAAGGTCCTGAGAAAATTCTGCCCCACCTGATCTTCCACTTCTTAAGAAATTTGGAAGCCAAAATCAGACCAAACATGAGGGCCAAAAGCAGTGTCAGCATAAATCAGTAGAGCTCCACTGATGGCTAGGTGCCTCCTTAAACTATCTATGCTAAAAATAGTAATTTCTACTGGTGTTGGGGAGCCCAAACGGAACCCTATCGGTCTTCTTCTTCACCTGCGACAATAGATTTCGTGTTTGAGCTTGTAGAGTTTGTCAAAACCCAGGCAAAACTTGAGCAAAAGCAGGAGTATCTTTCCAAGAGGAGCCATCTGAGTGTAGCCTACCCCTGATCTCTATGGGGGTTTTGTAGTCCCTGGCTTTAGCTGAGGAAGAGAAGATTCCTCCTTTCACCAGTATCAGCACTGCAAAGAGAACCACCCTGTCAACACACTCAGCAAATGGGGCCCTCCTTTGCAGGGACTAAACCCTCCAAATCTGATTTCAAGCCCTTAAAATTCAAATGCCAAATGCCACTTGAAGGGAATGATTATTGTTTTGCCTCCAGATGTCATTCCCGTTCATCAGTCACAAGGACAAGCAGCTCATATTTTGCTTTCTAGCTGTATTTACCAATAAAACTCGCTGCCAGTGCCAGAACCTCCTCCCCTCAGCCCCAGCTGAACACCACCTGCACGCCGCCCCCGCCTTTTCTCCCCTTCTTCCACTCTAAAAGCAAACACTGTTCCTTCCTAACTAGGGAAGATCCAGGACAAATGCCAGCTGATTACACCTGCAATCTGTTCGCTTGAGGGGTTGGTTTCAGTTTCTGAGGGCACGCGAGTACACACGGGGACACGCGCCCGCGGGAATTTCAGTAGCCTGAAGCTGAAGCCCCTTGACTTCAACTGGGTGATTCTTAGGGCTGTCCCACGCGGGGCCAGGAGTTGGACTTCCATGATCCTTGTGGTTCCCTTCCAATTCAGGATATTCTGTGATTCTATGAGCTGACACTGCGGGAGAAACCAGAGACCAAGTGTTCCCTCAAATCACTTCAGTTTCACACCATTCCCATAGAATTTCCCAATATTTACTGAAATCTGGGTATCAGTCAATAAATTCATGATGGATAAGTAGTAGGGAAAGTGGAGTGGTTTGCACTTATCCACAGACTTCCCAGAACTACTCGAGCAATTAAACAAGCCTTAAATGAGATGTAATTGCAGTCATTCGGAGGAGAGCTGTGATGTGTGTTTTCTGAAGGAGTGTCTAAACAGGTATCACAGCCTAATCCCTTTGTCTCCCATCTTTTCTGTGTAGGGAGAGCGAGAGGGAAAAATTTTAATTTGAACATCAAAGTTTTCCATTAGCTACAAAATGTACCCCCTCCCAAAATGGATCTAAAACTTGAGGGTTTTTTTGTGGAAAATATTTTCCTATCAGAAAAAAACAATGGTTCTGGCTACTGTTTATGCTCTGCAAACTTTTACCATTCCAGCCTTTTGTTCCAACGAGGAATGGGAATTAGTTTTAAAAGTTTTTTATTTACTCAGGGAAGGACTATTTCACATCTTGGTCTGGTGACTCCTGTCACTGGGCCAAGCGCAGACCATTCCACTAAAGCTGATGTGGCCACCCAGCATGAAACCCGTATGAGATAACAGTTGGGTGAGGTTCTTGCCTGGTTTTCTGTGTGTTCCTTGTTCCAAGCTAATAGAGATGTTCTTGGGAATCTGACAGAATGCTCCACAGGGAAGATGTTCCCCTAAAACCCAGATTATCACAGGAAGGCTCTATATTTTGGAGGCTTTGAATGACTTTCTGATGGCAAGGAAATGTCATTCCTGTGGTGTGAATATTTTTGGATTTATTTTGAAAATCATGGTGCCTGAAGATCCGTGTTCTCTCTCCATCTCTGCCACAGGCTGCTGGTTGGGAAAGCCAAGGGGATTTTAGGGTTGTGTCTGCTGGCAGGTATAAGATGTTCCCTTAGTGCCATTGCCCTGTTTTCCAGGGCATGTGGTATGGGAATGGTCAGTCCGTTGCCACCTCCATCCCTGGATCTCTGCCATGCTTATCCCAGGTGTTGCAAAGTGCATTTAAAGATCTTCGTCAATCCTACTTCTTGCAAAGCGCTTCCGATTGAAAGGAATCCTAAAAGTCCACAGAAATCCCTCAAATGAGCTATCGTCCTAGGAGCGTTTTTGATTAGTGAATTTTGATAGTATCGGAAAATTGGCACAGCCACAGAGAATAGCACAATTTAAATACTTCTATTGCAGAAGTGCCACTTTTCCCATAAACATTGAAATTCGACTAATCACTACTGGAGCTCGTTAACACTCAAAACCTGGAAAACACTCTTGCACTTAATTCCTCAGATAAACCTTATTCAAGGAGAACAAATTCCCCTATCACTACAAAGGGTTAAAAATGAGCTCTTACAGCAGGACACCTGGAGGTTTTGGGGGGTTTTTGCTCCTTGTTTCATCTGTAACCTGGGAGAGGAAAAGGTTCCCTCGCAAGGGTGATGGGAGGATTATTTAGGCAATGTTGGTGAAGTGCTTCCAAACCTTAACATCAGAAGTGCTGTGGGACCATGGTGGCGGTGGGCAGAGCAGGACAATGTCACCTTCCCCTTGTCCCCATGTGGCTCAGCACACCCAAACAGGCAGGTTGATCCGAAATGTCACAATCAGATTTTGGGAAGTGTTTTTCCTCGTTCCCCTGAAATGTCCCATACTCCCCATGGAAAGCATTCGGGGAAGTCAGCTGAGAAGCCAGGGGTTTAGCCCAGTCCTGTTGGGCCATGGAGTTGTTGATGATGGAAATATTTGTTTCCAGCAGAGGTGGAAAGAGCACGTGGGTCATCAGGCGCATTCCCAAGAGTTCATGCCACAGGCACCCCTGTGTCTTATTCTCCCACTTTAAATCCTGTCTGGCTGAAAAAATTCCAAAGAAGAATTCTGCTCACCCCAGACCCTCTCAGTCAGGTGCATCAGGCAGGAATAATGGCCTAAGCTTTCCTGGTAAAAAGTACATTTTTTGTTAACTAAGCTTGAAACTTAGTCATGCCCATGCCTTGAATTTGCCTTATAAACCAAACTCAGCCCATTCTGAACCCAAGTTCCTCAACTGAAGTTGTCCTTCCAGTGCCATTCCGACCCAGCATGGCTTGCAGGTGAAGACGCCCATCCACCCAAATCAGGATCAAGGATTTTCAGTTCATCTGCAAGAGGTCAGCTCCTCCTTCTGCACCTGAGCCAGCCTTCCTGAGATTCTAGAAAGACTGGGATCCAAATCAGGTGCCCAAAAGTCGATCTCAATGACCAAGGAAAACTACATCAAGTCCTGCCACAGGCAACTCTGTTTGTCCCCCACAGTGGTGTCCCAACACCATTCCTGGCTTCTGCCAGCAGGCCACACACACGGTGCTTGGGTGACACAGGGCTGCCACCAACCTCTGCTCTGAGCTGGCCAGAAGTGGCCGGGGGCAGTCCTGCCCCTCTTCTATGTCCAGCAAGCAAATTTCCACCAAAATCGTCGGCATTGTCCTTGACTTGGCGCAATGCTGCCGACAGCGGGGGCAGGCTGCTTGTCAGCAGCTGTCGGAAGAGTTCGGGATTTTCAGATGGGATGGGCTGACAGGTGTCAACGCGATGCAAAACCTGTGCTCTTAACTTGGCATAGAGTGCCTGCGAGTGTCTTCTTTTTCTTTTTTGACCACCAAGCAAGGACCTTACGCACGGGGAGCCCGTAGGTGATGAGCAGTGTCTGCTGCAACTTCTCATTTTGCAGGAGGGCTCTGAGGATGTGCTCTGGCTTATTCCCAGCTCTTCCTCTCCTTTCTACATCTTGGAGGGTAACATGCTTGAGTGTGAGTTTACGAGCAGAAGAAACAGAGCAAGAGCCAACACAAAAGTTTAGTGCAGTGGAAATGTTGATTGAGTAAGGAGGGGATGAGAAGCACGGGCTAAGACCTCAGAAAACCAGATGGGTGAAGGTTTCATCTCTGCCTCAGCCTGGCAGGACTTCTGCCAACCTATCAAAATTGTTGCTCGTGTCCAAGACAATTTATTCTCTGGGCTCCCAGGGAGTGACAGATTGAGATATCCAGGGCAGGGCCTTGCAGAGGGATGAGATCAGACTCGCTGAGCGCCTTCGACTTCTCCTGGTTTAGTGGGAGCTGAAGGCACCCAGCACAGCCCGGGAGGCAGCTCACGGCAGGCTGTGCCCTCTTTGTATTAGATTATTCCTTGAGTGCTCAAAGTCCAATCCTGCTTTTCTTCCATCAGTGCAGGAGTGTTGAACACGGCACAGTGAGGCTGTTTGAATTCAGGAAGGCTGTTAAAATGTGTCAAAAGTGCTACGTAAGAGCTCGCAAAATCAACATGCCCCCTTAAAAGACCAAACTCTGGTCTCAATTTCACCGTCAGCCACCCTGCGTAAACCCCAGGTTTTTCTGGGAAAACCCTGTTTTTTCTGTCATCAGCGAGGCCAGAATTCAGCCTGGCCCCACCTGCCCTCATTAACTCCACCAAGCTCTTTATTTTTGTTGATGATGGCTATGTTAGGGCAGCAACATTTCAACTCTCAAAGCCTCGTGGTGCCTTTTCTTGTGGTGCTCACCCTTCACAGGACTTCAGTCAAGGCTACCACTTGCATCCAGCAGCAACGCCAGTACTTTTCCTCTGTATTAGGTGCCAGTGCAGTAACAGACTTTAATGTATACTTATATAAATATAGATAGATAGATATATTGCTATAGTTATAATTATATATATATAATTGAGGTTCTGATGCCACTGTCTGGGGAATGGCCCATTCCTCTGCAAGGATTAACACTGCTCGAGTGAAACCAACAGCTCAGCATCCTGTAAAGCATTACAACCTTGGCAAGGAGCTTCTCTTTCCCATGGTTTTTTTTTTTTTTTCCAGCTTCCTTCTCCCCTCCAGACTCCCAGAAATGCTCTCAGTGAAAGATGCTGTTTCACATCATAGAAATTTCTCAAAAATTCTCCAAATTGCCCCAGAGGATGCTACGAGGCCACATCTTCCTCCTAACATGGGATGGGGAGGTCTCCCCTTGCTGTGGAAGGAGGATGATGGGGTCGGTGGGGCAGCATCCCAGGGGAGCATCCCAGGGCAGCATCCTTGCCTTTCCTTTGCACCTTGTGGCAAGTGGTGTTATTCCCCCTACCCCAAGCAAAACCATCCGCTGTCGAGCCTCTCCATCCCAGCTGCCCCAGCAGCTCGCTGTATTTTTTTCCTCTTTGGATGCTCGGTTTTCCGTGCTGCTCCGAGCGAGCCGCCGCCCCAGCCCTTGCTGGCAGGCAGGAGGGAAGCTGGCGAAGGCTTTGCTCACACAAGCAGTTCTGCCTGACTTCAGCGGGGAGAGGTTTTTTTGTCGAAAGACTGCTGGGTTGGGTCAATTATCCCCTTATTGTTACCTTTGAAGTATTGCTGAAACCAGAGAGAGATGATAGAACAGATGTGGAGTGAAGGTATTTTTTTCCTAAAGGGAACAACACCAATAATACTGTAAAAGGTGCTAGAATCAAACCTCATTTTATATACTTTGGTTCGTAGAGATGAAAAAAAATAAAACACAGTATTCTTCCTGTGCAGCCTTACTGTAGATTGTTACAACCAACTCATTATCCAAAAGACAAAAAAAAAAAACGGAAAAGGTTAAAAAAGGACAAAAATGAAGCGATCCTGTATAAAGTGTAACAAATATGACTTTCCTATATAAATGTAAATGATCAGACTTATATTAAAATGCACTTGGGACAGGCAGCAAGCGTGAAAAGCTTTTGAAGTATCTTTTTTAATGTACAACACCTGTCTTTTTTTGTTTGGCTGGTGCAAGAGGGAATGTGCCAAGTTGCTTTTATTTCCTTTTCATTCCATTTGTGATTTTTGGGAAAAGGACAGAGGGTTGGAAAGAGGGTGGGAGGTTTAGCTGGGACAGAAACCTGGAATATTCATCTCGATTTTATTTGTTTTGTTTTGTTTCATCATTAGTTTACAGCGTCGGTGGCAGCGTTTGGCCTCACACCTCATTTCTCAAATGCTTTTGAAAGCTTTGCTGCCTGCCCCAGGTGCTGAGCATAACTCTTACCTCAAGAACACTTACTAAAAAAAATAAGTCAATTGTTTTTTCCCATCTCTGGAAAATTAATGTAAACTAATAATGACAAGAACAGAAAAAAAAATTTAAAAAGCAAACAACCAGCAGTGAATGAAGGAATGAAAATTAAAAACAGAAAGAAGTCAAAGCAGAGGTTTGGTGATCAAACCGAGCCATTCTGGTGCTTTTCCCCTTTTTGTGTTGCTAATGATCAAAATTACATGAGATGGGCTTAGACAAGTCTGTGGTCTTAGGATGTAGCAAAAAATGTATTTAAAAAGAATACAAATTTGCATGGAACAAACTCTGATGGAACCTTTAAAGAATGGCTGTTTCAGTGTCAGATGTTTAATGTTAGCATGTGTGTGTGCTGTAAATACCTTTTCATGTGTGACATGTACAGTTGACTGAGGAAAAAAAAAAGTATGGAACCGAACAAAAAAGAATAATAATCAAATGCTATTTTATCAGATGATGCACTTTTTCACCTTGATGAGAAGCCACTGTTCACAACTATGCAATCTTCCAGTTTCTCTCTCTATCTCCTCTCTCCAACCTCAAATTTCCCAACTATTTTCCATAACCTAAACCGTTTTTTCTTTTGTACAAAGAAACACAAAAAGTTCCAAACTCTGGTTCAAGGTGAGAGTGCTACTGTGACTTTTCTCAAATAATAAGAGCTAACAAACAGACAAACAAAAGGGGTTTGGTTTTGTTTTTAAGAAAAAGGAGGTTCGGACATGACCCTCTTTATGTTCTCTAAGTGAATCGATGTTTTCTACATGTGCCAGGCTTCTGTTGACTGTTTTTTGGGTTTGATTTTCTTTCGTGATTCATTTCTCTCTCTCGGGTTTTAGAATTTTTTTTTAATTATTATTTGTTTCCTTATGTATTTTTTTTTAAATTCTGGTTTTGTATTGTAGGTATTGGGGATGTGAAGATGAAGGTGAAATTTGGCTTAACTCCAAGTGTTTTAGTACATGTGTGTGCTATATGTACATAGTTTTCTACATAGAAAATTTTACGCGCTTTTTAACGCACTTTACGACTTGTATGTACAAAGTTGTCTATATAGAAAATGTAGTGAGTGTCCCCCAAGCCTCAAAGAAGAGCCTTTTGATTCCATGACTTAACAGGAGTTCAGGTGTTTGAGTATCTCACGTGTGTGTGCGTGTGTGTGTGTATTATATACTATATTATATATTATAGAAATATATAATAGCCTATGTCCACGTGAGGGTGTGTATAATATAGACACACATCCAAACCCAGAATCGTGCCCATCTACACCATCCAAATAGAGGTTTTGTAGTTCTTTAAGCTGTAATAAATAGCCTGGCTCTACCGGGAAAAATTCCCCCTGTCCTTAGGTGAAAGGTAGAAAATTGTCCCGTTATTCACAGTGCGTACTCCTGCGGGGGATTCAGTCTTTATAATTTTTCTTTCCCCACCCCGGTTCGCCACGGAGAGAGCGTTGGTGAGGAAACAGGGTCGTCCAGTGATGAGCTCAGGAAACCACGCGGCCACCAGAGGTGGCTGCCCTGTCCCCCGCCCACCACCGGCTCCCCTGCGGCTTCGAGCACGTCGCTCCCACCTCTCTGTGCCTGTCACACGGGGGTTGCCAATGCTGCCCAAGCCTTTAAGCACTTTGCACTCACTTTGTCCTCCTCGGCACATCCTGCGGGGTCCCTCTCCGTGCCGACAGGAGGCGATTCGGGCCAGTTTACGGTGAGTTCTTCACCAGCCTGCCCCTTGTCCTCCAGCTCTCTTCTGTTCAGGAAGTTCACTGCTGCTTCCTTTGACCTTCATCACCTCATTTTTATCTTCTTGCTTCTCTTTCTTTCCACTCAAGGCTTCCCCATCCTTTGGCGCCATGGCCCACCGTGGTGACGTTCTTCAAATCCCTTTATCGGACTCTCCTCAGCCACAGTTTGGCGGAGGGCAAAACCCTAGATTGCTGCTGTCAACCCATTCTTATCCCATACACTACCCACCGACCCCATGGTCTGCATCCTTATGGATGCCTTCCAACTTGAGACATTCTGTGGTTCAACAATTCTGTGACCTTGAGTTTCTTGGGGTGGGACAGATAAAACCCCATTTCCGACTCACTGGACACCTAGTTTAGTGAAGCTCTTCCAAGTGACCAGGGAACAGTTGTAGATACCAAAAGATCCCTTTCTGAAGCTGGTAAAAGTGGGAAGGAGGAAGGCAATGGATTTATGGCATCTCGTTCATGTATCAGTGGGAACACAAGTGTCCACATCACTCTGTAGTATCATGGGTGCTTCTTCCAGTCAATCTTTTGTATTTGGATCTTCGCCAAGAACTTCTTGTGAGTCTCCCTGCTCAAGTTACAGACACATTTACCTGAAAACAGCTGTAGTTGAAAGGCTGGATGCCAGCATCTGCAGTCTGTGTTAATGATTATTAATGATTAATTTAATGATTAATCAGTATTTTTCAAAGAGAGTATTTTTCCCCCCTGGCTCACTTTAAGTTAGAATTTCCATCCCTGCAAATGCAGTGCTGAGAGGCCAAGTGGAGTCATCCTCTGCCCCAGTTTCTGCTAAAGTTTTAAGGAAAAAAAATTAGGATACTTTCCTAATTGCTAAATTCAGCGAGCAGAGGAACCTAGAAGGCAGGTTTGACTCAATCTCTAATCCTGCAGCTAAAATCTTTTAAGTTCAGACACTCCAGTTCTTAAAGGAAGTATCTTGCAAAGGCTGCTTGTTCCATGACTCACCGAGAGTATCTGTTAGGGGGAGGAAATGTACGGAAGATGCTTGGCAATACATTTTTCCTTTCTGTGTTACCCAGCTCCTTCAAAGCAAAGCAAGGCACCCTTTAGAGTCACAATAAAAACAGAATTCTGTTTCGGTTCCAAATGGCTTTTTTGGTGACCTGAAAACTCTAATCTTTAGCAGTGTCCTTGGGAAAGAACAGGAGAAAATCACTTTGTGGACAAGCATAAAATCAATTCCAGCTTCTGGACCTTAAGAGAGGGTGTATCTGCCCCCCTCCCAGGTGGGGATGTTTGCCCAAAGTTCTTTATCTATCAGCATGGGATCCAATCCTCTAATTTAGCCAGAAGATCTGGGTATCCCATGAGTTATCAAGGTCAGTTCCATACTCAAGGAAGACTGCCAGGTATGGACTCACCCCAGTTGATTTTGGGTCTGTTGTGTGGCCTTTATTTGGTTACGTTTAGGGGAGCTGAATCCCATCCACAGTGGACAGGCTTTGCCGTGCTTCCGAGACACTTCCCACCATGGCTTCTCATGAGAATTTTGTACTCTGCTAATGAACATTCAAAATTTTCTCCTTCAACACAACTCTGGAGTCGGGAACTCCACTTTGCAGCCCCTGCCAAAGTGGCACATCCACATCAGGCATTCCCCTCCCAGGAGTAAAGGTATCAGGCTGCAATTCAGTGTGGGGCCCACTCAAGAAATGGGGGAATTTGATTTCCTTAAGTGCTACACACTTTCTGTGACCGCCTTCTGGTGGCTGCAGGTGTTCCCAAAAAATCTCTTGGAAATGAATGCACAAGCAATAACCTTCTGTGTGTTTTCCTAAAGGATAAGGTGGTCATTCTCCAACAGTGACTTGTTCAATTCACACAGCGAGCTGGTAACAGGCGCACTGGTTTCTCCTCCTGCTCGTTTGCAATTTGTTCTGGTCAATTCTCCTCATTTTCTTTAATCCAGCCATGACATTGTAAATGATAGGAGGATAAAGCTCTCATTGCCACTGTTTGCAGGACAGCTGGGGAATCGTGCTTCTTCCAGGGTGCCACTTCCTACCTTTGCAAGAAGATTAGGAGATATTTGAGCAGCAGCAAAGGGGTTTCCTAGTCCGGAAAATCCAACTTGCTTTTGTCTGTGTTGGACATAAAGCACTGAGAGTACCTTACATTCCTGATAATTCATGGCTCCTGGATGATATGAGGGTACCAGGTCCATCCTTTTCTGCATGTGCCACCTCATGGATGAAGGTAGTCCAATGGCCTAAAGAACTTTCACCAACCATCCCTGTGCTGGAAACACAGTGGAAATGTTTTCCTGGATCCAGCCTGGCTTCCCCTGGCTAACATTAAACCCACAGCTTCTCGTGTCCGTGTCCTTCCACCTGTGGAAGGAAGCACCAGGTATGTGTTGTCCTGGGTTGACAGACTAAATTTAAAAGCTCAAGGCTATCTCAAATCCCTCCCGGGATATTGTGCTGAGAATTATCCATAGAGCCCCAGTCATCCAGGTGCCTTAACAAGTCTCCTGTGGGAATTCAGAGCAAGCAGCCAGATCCCACCAGCTGCCAGCACCGGTCCCACCAGCGCCGGTCACTTCAGTGGTACCGATTTTCTTGCCACGTATCTGCTGTTGCCTGAAAAGAGCAGCAGGAACCATCAAGGGGCTGCCCTTCTGCTGAAGCCTTGTTTGGTTGGCCATCATGGACAAGTCCGAGCCGATATTCCCAAGCACACGTTTGTGGATGCAGCCTCCAGCATTCCCAGGGTGTGCTGCTTCCTCTCGGCCATCCAAATGGAAGGGAGAGCGGTTTATTTTGCTTTTGCTTCTGTTCAACCCTAGTAGATTCCCCTGCTGGAGAGTCCTCCCTCTTCGCCCTCAGGCACTACCAGTACCCCTAGATCACAGGCTATTTCTCAGAGCTGTTTTATCAACATTAAAAGTCATGAAAAATCAATAGAAAATTTTCCCTCGGAGACGACTGGTTTGTAGGAAACGCTTCTGATTTATTTTCCTCCCTGTTCCCCAAATGGCATCATTCCTAAATGGGCTCTAATATCAATATCAATGTTAGTAGGATCCATTGATCAAGCTGTGAATCAAAGCTCACTGCTGTGGTGGATATACAGATGTTAATGACAGTTGCGTTAAGCCAAATTTAGCAGCTGGATTCTTCAACATCCCTTTGTTTTGTATCTACCTCACTATGATTTCTTTGATTTCTTGTGATTTAGTGTTGTATACAATGTCAGAGGTGATATGTAGATAAAAATATATATATATATACAAATATATATTTTTTGCTTTGCAATAAAGCTCAAAGCTATAACACGAATATTCATAAAATGTCATAATCTTTATTGTAACGTTCCCTTCTTAGTTGTAAAATCCTGTCTGGATCCTATTTTCCTGTACACTGGAATCAATATTGTGTTCATGAGTGAATGGTTATTATTTCTGTTCCTTTTCCATTGAAGTGATGTTTTTGAGATGTGAGATAGACACCAGAATTGTCAAACATGAATTTGCTTTTTTTCTTTTCCCCAAATACAGCCTGTTTGTAACTGGAATCAAACAGCAAAATTGAAAGAAAATGATTTGCAGTCCTGATCTTTCAATTTTGGTTTGTCTGATCTCAACACTGAATTTGGCAGGAGGCAGAGAGGGAGCAGACAAAGAGGGGCTGTTAGGACTGATGAAGGAAAAATATGTTCATCGCTTTCCATTTGGGTGGAGAGGCTCCATTCTTTGAAATAATTGGAATGTGGCACTTCCCTGAGCCATGGGACCACGTTCATTGAAGAATTGCCCATCTAATGGCAGCCACTGACCCAGAGTCACTAATCCAGGTCCTTTCTGTGGGAGTGGAGAGAGAAAAAGAGTTCCCCAGGACAACTTGCCACTTGGCTAAGGCACATGGGATGCATTTCCTTCAGTATGGCTGGAATTGAGGATTTAAGGCTCACCTTGGATACCTCAAGCCAGATTCCCATGGTCAGAGCACAAATACCCTGGCAAGTGAAAACTCCTCGTTTTTCGGTCACGTGCATCATTCTGAGCCCCACAGTTCCTTGTGCTCTGGCAATGGAAGGGGTGAGGAATGTGGGAGCTCCTGGCAAAGTGAGGAAGACTTTGCCCTGTGCCCATGTGGTGGAAAGTGTCCTTGGACCCTGTGGCGAGCCAGGAACACCACAATGACCAACATCTGGCACGGAAATTCTGGCTGAATCTTGCGGTGTGGGGAGGAGCATCAGGGAGGGCTGTTGAGGTAGACGGGACCTCTCAACGGTTTATTCCCAGGAAAGCCTTTCCAGGAGCCTCACAGCTTGATCCTGCTGCCAGAAATGTGAGGACACAAAGCCCACATCTGTCCAGAGCAATCCTTTCCAATGTCCCCCCACTGCTCCCATAGACAGGAATTAGAAAAAAAAAAGCACCAAGCCCCAAATACTGGGACTCTTAGCTTGGTTAGGAAATATTTACAGGGATCTCACTTTACTGGGTGTAAAATGAGGGGAATCTTCTCCATTTCCTTTCCACTAGACGGTGGGGAATGTAACATTTTCCCCCACTGCTTTGTCAAAGCAAACAAAAACTGAGTGATCAGAAAGAATTGGACACAAATGGAGTATGACATATTTTTTTTTTTAAGAGCAAGGAGAAGAATTATTACTGAGCAAAAATCTAGCTGTTCCATTAGGAAATAAAAACTAAAAATATAAAAAAAAATAAAAGGAAAAAGGAATAAAGAAAGAAGCAGGAAATGAAACCCAAAGATGAATAAATCTCTGTGGAGAAAATGCTGTTGGGTTTCACTTAAAGCACAAGACAGGACTGCAAAACACAGATTTAGACTGGGTTTCACGAGACCCCTTCTGCGTAGTCTTCTCTCTAAAACTGGCACAATTGATCAGTACAAACAGCGGGTTTTTTCCTCATTCTGATCTGGTGTCTGTACAAATCTGGCTTGTTCTTTGGTTTGGTTTGATTATTTCTGTTGCCTGTTCCCACCTATTTCTATTTTTATGGTGTAGTATTTTGTCTATCTGGAATGAAATACAGATGTGTTCATGAAGTTGTATAGTAGATGGAATTACAGGTTGGAGCTGAATTGGAAAAGGAAATAATCTAACAATGAGAAAAATATCTATATGAAAATTATGCTTCCAAAGTGTGTGTTTGAATTTGGGCATTTTGTCATTCTACTGAGCTTTTTGAAAGGTTTATTTTGAGATAATGAGACTTTATGAAGTTTGAGATACCAAAAAGCACAATTTATTGTTAAACTGCTATAATTTGATTGAGGGTCCATTATGGTAGTTCAATCTTTGCCTATTATAATCCCCAAATTTTGACATGAAATACACAATCCTTTCAATCTGTTCATTAATCATCTTGCATTAGGCAGAAGGGAGAGATGCAGCTGTTCCATTTCTGCTCAGGAATCACATGGAATTCCTGGCCTTATTTGTACTTTATTTGCTTCAGAAATAGGATTGGATTTTTTACTTTGTGGTTATTGTCTTCAATCCCTGCTGTGAAGTCAAAAAGGTCTCCTTAATTGAGTGGCAAAGAGTCTTTCCAGTAAATGGAAGAGACAGCCTGGTTCTTCTCTCATCTGCAGTGAAATGTGCTCTGGGAAGGACCAGGTCACGGAATCACTGGTGGATCTGATTGGGTCGCACTGATTAATGTTAACGAGGTTCCTGGTGGATCCTCCCTGCCCTCCAGAGCTGCAGGTGCTGGATGAACTTCATGCCTGAAGCAGCATTAACAATGTCCTTGGATGTTCAGAGGGCTGGTGGCGGTTTGATGAACTGAGGAAGTCCTCGGCATTTCTTTTTCTTCATCTCTTTGAAGGGAGCTCAGGTTTTCTTCCCCTTCTCTCACAATTATTTCCACTGGTGCTAATGGGATGCCTTTGGTTTTGGTCACGGAAGCATTTCCTCGTCACATCTGGTTGGTTTGTTCTGTGGTCGTATTGCAATGATTTCCTAATGCCAACTCTGAGGTTTTAGGTCCTTCTGGAGCATCAGCTTTGCTTTTTTGAGAATCTTCCTGTGTCTCTTCCATTTCTGTGGAGGAGCTTCATGGTCACTGCTGTGCTACCTGCTCCTTTCCAGCTTTCAGGACTTTCCTTTCTATAAAGATCCCTTCTCTTTTGGAAGCTGGCTCCTGAGCAAAATTTTCCTCTTATTCCACCTTGCTAAATATGGGAAATCTTTACCAGCCTTCATGGAGCTGACCCAGCTTTTATCCAGGCCTAGAGCAGAGCATCCATCAGTGAGCAGGGTGTGCTGTTTGAGCAGGAATTGCCTCTACGCAGCCCATTGCATGAGAGATGGGATATAGCAAGGGCATATAACAGCACTGGGAAGGTCTTCTGCTGTCTCACCTACTAAAGAGAAGGTTTGGGTGAAAGGTTGAGCAGGTTCTGACCATGGAGCTTTTACAGAAACTGAGACTGATTTGGATCAAGGGTTTCCTGAGATCCTTTAGGCCACAGACCATTGACAGAGGCTCCAGGACTTGGTTTTATTTTCTCTCTGTTATTCCTGAGGTTTGGAGGCACAAGGCCCTGCACAGAGTCAGATTTGGCTCACTCAATCCTCAGCTCAAGTCAAGAAGCAGAATTGTGTCCAAGGCATGAGGGTGAAACCACGGTTTGAGAGTCCCTTCATGGCCATGGAGTTGGGCATCAGGACATGCCCAGAATCATGTGAGGAAGGAGAGACCATGCACCATCAGAAGACCCTACAAAAGATACCAGAGCTTACCATATAAGGAAAAAGTGCTGTAATTTTAGCCCATTGAAATTCTACTCCAAAATACAGACTCAGCAAGGAGGCTGAGGACAAAATGCCTGATGGGGCAACTGTGAATTTTGTCCGTTCTCCTGTCAGGAAAAGACACTTGTTCAAACAAGTGTTGGATCATCTTAAGCCTGAGGAGAATTAGCCTGGACTCACCAAAGCAGTCACGCCATCAACACACAGTCCTGCCTGATCTGGACTAGGTATGCATGGAGGAGATGTAAGGCTGGTGGAAGCTGAAAGGATGATCCTCCCCCTCCTCAGGAGGCCTGTCCCATCTCCGAGGCTGGCTTGAGTCTCAGATATGCACCCTGAGTGACTTTCGTGAGGTGTTAATGGCATTGGCTGTGAGGACACTCAGCTCTTCCCGGTGCCAGTCCCTCTTTGGATCATTAGCTCAGCACCGATGACATCACTTGGCAGGAAATGTGGTACAGCTCTTCCTGAGCACCAGATGAGCGTTTCACTGCCCAGCCAAGTTCAGTCTTCAAGATGAGCAACCAAACTCCTTTGCTGGTGGAACTGCTCGGGGTCTCTTCACCACCATCCCTGAGATGCAGGATGAGGGGCTGAGTAACATTTGGATGTGCTCTGAAGCGGCAAAAGCTCTTAACTTTATGAGACACACAGATTATTCTCCCTTTCCTGTTGCATTCTTTGTCTCCACTTGCACGAATAAATTACACAGAGCAGGATCTGGCACTCAGTCGTCAAAGGTTTTTCAGTTCTTGGCACGGTTTTGGCTGCAGTCAGTGAATATTGACCCAGAAATTCCACCATGTGAGGATTTAACAGCAAGTCTGGAGACAACTTTGGTTGTGGGCACCCTTTTGTGGAGGCTCAGGGACACTGTCACAGGGAGGAAGAACCACAATCTCAGTGGGTTTTATATTTATTATGGATAAAGTCACCACAAACTTTGTCAGCTGCTGGCTCAAATTCATGACAAGGGGCAGTGCAATAGTCAAGAGGAGGTGACATCAGACTGAACCTGAAAACAAGTCCCTGATTAATAAGAAAGAGCCAAGGTTTGGAGGAGAGGTCATATCTTTTACAAGAAATATATATTTTATTATTAAAATACCTTCCCCTTCAAACCATGCCTCTTGTATTACCTCAGACTATGCCACCTCCCAAAATGTGACTGGAAAGTGCTTGGAAATGCCTAAAAATGGATTTTATCCCAGCGTTAACAAACTTTTGTGGCCCTTCTCATCCTTCTGACTTGCAACCTGTTCTTATCCCACACAAAAGCAAGAGGGTCCAACTTTGCAAGGTGCCAAAGGTTCCTTATTAAGTCCCAAAATACCATCCCTGCTTTCCGTGCGAGCTGAGGGGATCAGAATGTTCCAGGAAGAGCCCAGATTTCTTTTGGTCTGTGCCTTCCCTTTGTTATGCTGCCAGCAGAGCCTCAAGGACAGCATATGGCCTTGTTACACTTGCTTTTTAAAAAAATAACGACTCCACAGCGCTGCCTGGGTCTTAATAGTGCTGTGTTTACGTGCATTTCCCTTCAATAAGCAAGATATTTCTGCAGAATTCAGCACCTTCAGAACTGGCTGCATTTTCCTGCAATAATTCCTCATTTTTCAGGCCAGGGGGAGTTTGGCTATTTTTTTCTGGCTTCCTCCCAGTCTAAGGCTGATTTAAAATGTAATTCTTTGTTTTCTTCCCCAAATCCTTCTCCAGCTCTGATGCTCACTCGAGGAACTCAGCCTTGGGCTTTCTTAAAACTCACAGCCAAGAGCACTGAAAGAATTTGCATCAAGTGAGGCCTGGGGAGGTGTTTGCAACTTGAGATTGGGTTAAAAGTCCACATATTTGGAGAATCACATTTGGCTCACAACTCTCTGGATCACTTCTATGCTGGCTCCATTGGGTCCTGTATTCAGTTCATCAGATGCTTTTTTAATATTAGGGGTTGTTCTACAAAAACGTCACATTTTATCAGAAAAAAACCAAATGTATTTGCATCTTCTTAAGACAAAAGCAACCTCCATTCACATCAGCCAGATTTTGGTGATTCAAACAGCAGAGATCACCTGTAACCCTTTATTGGAGCAGCTCAGTTCCTTTCTCAGGAAAAGGAGAGCCTGGTTTAAACAAAGCAAAAAGAGTTGAAATTAATCTGGTATTAAAAACAATACCAGGTATTCAAAGAAACTATTCTGTGCTCATTTCTCATTTGCTCTAGCCTGGAAATATTTAAACAATGATTGAAATCTGGTTGTTTTCGCATCCCATGGCTACATTTACAATTTATTTAGCAACTTGAGGATTTCCAGAAGATAAATCCCTTAAACCTGCAGGCTTCAGCAGCCGGATGTCCTTCCCCAGGCATGTCCAGGCTGGGTTATCATGGTAGGATTTTGGGATCATTGCTTTTGTAGACACCGAGAAGAACACTGTGAGAATACCCAGCTGTTTTTGTCCTTTGAAAATTTAGCAGCAACAACATCAGTTTTCAGCACATGGTTTGTTTTCTGTTCTTTATTGAGGTATCTTTCATCTACATCCCCATGACAATTTGTCAACCCTGTACACCTTAGATGGGTGTGTGAAGCAAGATAATGATTCCCTGTCATTCTTCCAGGGCAATTTTATTTCTTCCCCTTGCTCTTTACCCAGAAAAGTTCTCCCACAGAGCTCCAGTGAGAATCTCTCAAGTTTTAAAGCTTCTGACTGTTCCCCTAGAAATAGGACTGGTCCTTGAGATTTGTGTTTGCTCCATGACATCCGGGCCGCTTTGGGACGCAAAAAAAAAGGATGTGAAAATGAATAACTTGGCAACGAAGGTGAGATTTGACTCACCCAGTTTTAGATATTTACAGTGTGGATGTCCCACTCGTGTGGTTTAATGAATGGATGCCACGTTTAGAAAGGAATGTGCCTTTCTGGGATGCAATTCCTGTCACTGTAAAGCAGCTGCCTGCACTTCGTCAGGTGAATCATGACCTAGAAATGTCTGCGTCTGTCTTGACTTTAGAAGAAGTCCAAGATACCAACTCAAACACAGGCATCAATCTCTGCTTGTTCAGATAATGAGGCTCCCAGTGTCCCAAGATCAAATCAATTTTTAAAGTGTGCCCTGCAGACTGCTCACCTGTCAAGGTGATCTCCTGTTTCTTCCAATCTTTATGGAAGGAAAAGAAGTTCTGACTTTTAACATGATGACTCAAGTTGACGATATTTAAAAGTTTGATTTCTGTAAAAGATCTCATTGGAACCTTAATGGCCACTTCACACCTTATTTATACAGCAGCACATACAAACAATCTCATTTTCACCCCAAACAATCTCATTTTCATCTTCTTCCCCAGCTCAGGGTTTCAGTAGAGAAGTGTCACTTGCTGCAAATCTTGAGTTGCTTTCAGTCTTGGTCTTCTGTCCAGATTTGGTCACGGCCACTTTTGCTCATTTTGGGAATTCAGATAAACAACCATGACCAGCTTGCCAACCCCCTCCAAAGGGACACTGTAAGGTCCTGCAGCTCCTCTTCCAGATTTTTATTGCAACACATAAAAACAATTCAAAGGCTTGACCTGCAACATCTGGTACCCTTATTTTTGAAGAAGGAATCCTTCAGTGTACCCGCATCTCTTGCACAAAACAGACATCTTTTCTCTGGCAGAACAAGCGCCATCATTTGTTTTCACCTTCCAAAGAGATTTTAGAGGATTAATGTCAATGATCCAGTGCTGAGACATTCCCCGTGTTCCCAAAAGCACAGATCCTGCTGATTTCTTCGTGCCCATCTCGCTGGAACCCGGACTCTGCGGGATGCTCCAGCAATCATTGCGTGACTCAATGAACAAGAGGTGTTCAGTTCCCAAAGCCACTGGCTAGGGCTGCACATGGGAGACCCAAGTGGGAAAACGAGCTACAGGTGCAGTGGGATGAGAGGAACTGTGCTGACAACACTGAGGAAAAGCAGCTGTGTTGCCTTGGCATGCAATGAAGGAACAAAAATTTAAGATGGCTGCTACACCGATGTGGATTAATAAATTCAGGATGGCATAAGCCAGCATTGAAATGTGTTGGTACTTTAAAAAATCCAAACCTCCGCAGATGTTTAAGACTGAATATTGCTGGTAAAATTCGCTTTATCTGACTTAGATAACTAAAAGTTAACTCCCCAAACTCAAACTAGTGCTGCTCAACTTTCTCTTTGATCCTTGGAGAAGAACACTCACCCCTCCTAGCAGAGATATCTAAAGCAGGAGAGATCAATCAGGCTCTAAAATGCCAATTTCCTTCCACTGACTACATAAGGAGCCAGGGGTGATCCTCTAACACAATGTAGAGATCACAGGCCATTTTCACTACTCATGCAGCAAATTCCTTTGTGTAGGAATGAGGCAACATTCCTGCTGTCTTTCTTCCATCTGCAATTCATCAGAGAAGTTCAGACATTAACATCCAGGGCGAAAAATCACTGTAAAAAGTAGAGATCTTCATTGTTTCCTGGAATAACAAAGCCAGCCCCTCACAGTCTCAGAACCCAAAGCTTGACTTAGTTTGATAGAAGCACCTTAGCTTATCTGATTTCCAGTGCTTCTTTTCTAGTTTGAAAGCTTGTGCTTTAAGTGTCCAAGTATTTTCTGGGCAGCCCAGAAAGTTTGCATGGAATTCCTGACTTTTCTGTCTTTTGTGGTTAGGCTTGTGCTTCATTGCCTCATTGCTTAGTTTGGGAGGAGAGGTGCTTTTCTTTGACATGAGTTATTTTTGGTGTTGAATTATCTGTTAAAGGGATTTTTGCTTTAGAACAACGATCATAAAGAAATCCCTCCTGCACTGGGGCACCGCACAACACCACAGGCCTCCATGCTTGGATCCTTGGCCTAGCACAGGCCTTCATGCTTGGATTGCTCTTCTGCTGGCTCATCAAGCTTCCAGAGGAATGTCTTGTTAATTAAAGCCCAGGGTAGAGGAGCGCTGTGATGAAAATGTGTCTAAACCTTGATCCTTTCCTCTTTAAAGGGATGAATTCTTCCTGACCAAGGGATTTTGCCAAGCTTTTACTTTTCCAGGAACTAGATGGCTGCGAGCTCCCCCAGTGCTGGGTAGATCCCACTGGCAGAGCCAGGCTCCTCTCAAAAAGCAGGTGGTGTTTAAAAAGAAGTTAACCCAGGTGCAGGGGCAGGTTTGCCATGGGGAGGAGCTCCTCAGGACAAGGTGCAGGTGTGCTGTGGGAAAGGAGGGATTCCTACGCAGAGAGAATTGGCAGTGAGGAGCTGAGGGGCTGGAGCTGATTGCAGAAATCTGCTGGGAGGACGTAGTGTCTGACAGAACTAAAACGTGGTGACTGACACAGCCAAGGGCATCCCACTCTTGTGTTGGACTCCTGCTGCTTCTAAAACTCCCTCAAGTGTCCAGAATAAAACCTAAAGGGAGGCAGAGATGGAAGAAATTTGATAAAACACTTGTCCTTATCTCCCTTGAGCTCACAATGTTCATCAAACCTCCTCCAGCCTCTGACTGGGACTGCATTCTGCTAAGGATTGCAGATGCAATTTTCAAAATATGTTTGGTATTTTTTGTACAAGATATTCCTTTTAAGTAACTCTGCAGCCTTTCCCACCTGAGTACTGCATATTTACTTACCCACCCATTTGGAGTGGGGAGAGAAGTAGAGAGAGGGATTAATCCCACTTAACCTTCTCTCCCTTAAAGCATCTGGTCTGACTTCTTTGCATCTGCTCCCTCTACCATCAGTGGAAGGAGATGTGCATCTTTGGAGAGGAATTCCACACCACTTTTCCGGGTTTAACTTTCAGTAACTTTAACTCAGATGAAAAACATATTATTTACCTGAGTAAAGGCAACTTGAGAAGGTAAAAATTGCAAAATCATGCACTAAATAAATTCCTGAAATACTGTTTAGGGACAGAAACATTTGTGTTGGAAGCCTGTGTTGTCAGCTGGATCCCGCTTCTTGGAGCTGGGATTTAAACTGCAGCATCAGGTTTTCCTGGCTATTTTCTGATTACTGTTTTCTTGCTTTCAGAAAAGCCAAGTTGGTTATGAAGTAAACTCAATGTGTTAGACTAAATTAGCAAGTCACCATGATGCTTCAGGCACAGAGTGGGATTCTTGGAGTCGTCCTGGGAAGGGGCAGGAGCTGGACTTTGATGATCCTTGTGGGTCCCTCCCAACTCAGGATATGCTGTGATTCTGTGATTCTAAAGCTTCTTTAACTCAGAAAAGTCGAAGCTGGGTGCAGTGAGACAGGAGTGGATGTGGCACTTGAGGATATGGTTTAAGGGTGAGCACGATGTTGGGTTGATGGTTGGACATGATGAACGTAGAGGTCTTTTCCAACCAACTTCCAACCAGCTTCCAGGGCTGCAGTCATTTGCATCTCATGCTGATCATTTCAAAAAAGAGCCGCTTCCAAACAAACCTGTGGCTTGGAGTCACAGACCCTCTGTGGATGATCCTTCTTTTTGGGAACTCATCCACCCAAAAAATAGATTGTTGATAACGTTAAATGCACAAACCCAAATCCCAGCAATGGGAAGCTGAACACCACTTTGCTTGGCCAAAAAAAACCTGGTGGGTGGGCAAGAAGCAGCAGTTTGGACAGCACAGACTCATCCAGGAGCTCGGTGGGGTGGCAGAAAGCCATGACCCAAACACACACTCGCGTCCCTCATTGAACGGTTTTTACATTTCTTTAAACGTCGGGGTTTCGACCAAGTTTTCATGCTTTTTATCAAGGCAAAAGTCCGTGCTTGTGAAATTGTGAACTTGATGTGTTATTTTGTATCTGTTTAAAAAAAAAAAAAAGAAAAATGTATTTAAAGCTAAAGAGCCGTTATTGTGCGGGGTTTTCTCTCAAACTGGTGCATACACTTTACATCAGGGACCTACTATACATAACAAAAATCAGTGCTACAGTTACTGTAAAACCAGATACACACCTTTTACTGTAATAATAACTTTTAAAACCTTGCACTGTAATGGTTGCTATTAAAAAAAAAAAACTACAAAAAAACTCTTGTCAGAACTGATTTTGTATCTTTGATTATATCTGAAATTTTAGCATTTTTGTATACTTGCCATGTCAACCACAGCATCCTCCATGGTTGATTTCCAGGTTCCGTTTCCTTTCTGTCTAATCCAACACATGCATTGCTCCGTGTGGATGGGCAGGGTATGGCCGAGGGGGAGCCGCGTAGGTCCCCGCCCCGCTCTTGTTCAGAGCCGAGAAGAAGGAAAAGCAAAGACCCCAAACCACTGGGATGGTTTCAGATCCCATTCCAAGTTCCAGCTGCCCCAACGAAACCCAGTGAGCAATTCCCGAGTCATTCCTTTATCCTGGCGTTGCTCTGGCCGCGGTGGCCGTCCAGCTCCATCCCATGGCAATGCATCGCGAGTAGGTAGGAAATCCAAACCAACGAGATAACTTTGCAATCACTGAGTTATATCGATTATTTTTTTCTTTTTTTACCTTCCCCTTTTGAGCATTTTTTTGAACTAAAATGTATTTGGAATCACAGCATGGTGTTGCAATTCTTTCTATTTTTAAATACTGATACATTCTGTGTGTAAAGTCTTGTTTCTTAGCTAAGAGAATCTTAAATGTGGAGCTGAGTTCGAACCATTTTTTTTCCTTGTTGTACTGTGATTTGGTAATTATTTTGATATAATCCTTTAATTTGGTAGAAGATTTCCCACGCCTTCTCCCTCCTTCCTATCACCATTTCATATTTTTTACAAAACTGAAAAAAACAAACAAACAAAGGAACAAATAATCTTTTTTTCTCTATTTAGGCTGTGTAATGTTGTGTTGTCCAGATTCTGTATAAAAATATGTATATGATGTATCTGATATTTGGCAGTGAACGGCTGCAACTTTAACCAATATTAATAACAAAGAAATGCATAATGTTGGTGTTTTAAAAAGTAAAAAAAAAAAAAAACCTAGTTAAGATGTTTGTGTAAACTTGCATGGTTTAAAATGTACTTAGTGCATTGAGAAATGTTGTTAGGGTCCTAAGTGAAAGGCTGGTTTACTTTTTGATTCTAATGGTGATTGGTTTGTTGATCAGAATATCCCCTATACTGTATGTCTTAGTTTATTTAGCATATTGGTTTCTTTTCTTTCCTCCAGACCTAGCATAGTGTATCTATCTCTGTGTGATACTGTTCCTTAAAACCAGGTTGTGGAAACTGCGTTTCGTCCGGCCAAAACGATGTTTCGCATCACGCTCGTGGTTCAGTTGCGTTCCATTTGATTTGCTGTGAAGTCCAGGTTTGACTTTCCCTCGGGATCTTACGGCGCGGAGATGCTCCAGGCCGGGCTGCGGGTGCCACTGGGACCAGGAGGATCCGAGGGTGTGGCTCCAGTGGGAAACCAGCACCAGGCCCGGCGGTCTCTGACCACTGAGGGGTTTGAGGGCAGGATTTGGTCCATCCTTAACCAACCAAGGCTGGGTTTTTCCTCTCGGCAGCAGGTGTTTTATCAGGATCACAGCAGGCATCCCCCGGGCTTTCTCCCAGCTCTCTAAAGGATGAATTTGGCTTTTGTGGCAGCCATTCCACACTGCTGAAGTCACAGGGTACCGGCAGCAGCGGAGCGTGGACGACCAGCCCCTTGCCACCATGAAACACAACGAACCTTCAGCACTCGCAATAAGCTCCATGTTCCCTTCCAGAAGCACAAATTCCATGTTCCAGAGGAGCTGGCTCTGCATCCCGCAGAGCTGATGGATATCATGAGAGTTAGGACCAAAAGTCCAAGAGGCGACCACGCAGGCAATGGTCATAGTTCATTTTCACATCTGCTGCCCCCACCACACCTCTTCCCAGTTCTCTCCAAGCTTTGCTACTGCTGAACCACCAGAATGGGAACATTTCCAAGCCTCCAGCAGGAACCATCAGAATTTGCTGGGTTTATTGACCATTAATGGCTCGTGGGACTGCCCTCCCTGTGCTGGCCAATGCCCACGAGCATGTTCTTGTCTCTCAATGCCTGAAAAATCTCCGTCGGCCTTTCCCAAAAATAAGACAGAGCTAGACTTGGATATATAGAGCTGTCCAACTTCTTCAAGTCCTTCATCCCAGAGGGTCTCCAAGGGCTTTTCCAGCATAACATGATCTTACTCATGCAGCCTGTAAAGTGGCAGAGCACTGTTAGCAACCCACAGCCACCTCTGGGGTGACCCCGCCAGCTCACGGCCACTCTATGCAACAGTCTGGTGCAAGAGGTGTGGATCACATCCTTGGGGGCACTTGTCAAAGGTATAACATGCACAAATCCCAGCTAAACCAATGCTGAGACCAAAGAGGACAGATTGATTCATTTAATTTTCCTTTTCTGGGCAGTCCCCCTCTTCTTCTCTGTCCTCACACCACAAGTGGTCCAAGTAACCTAAACTTTTCCAGTGTCCTTTCATCAGCTTTTTTCCTTCCTGAAAGCTTTTTAAACATTCTTTTCACACAGAAGGATAGGGAACAAATCTTTCCTTCTCAGCTCCAGAAATAGAACTCCATACCTCTCTCTTTGCTTACCTTTCCTTCTAGTCATTGACTAATTAACCTCCAGTCCTCCCTGATCTCCACCACATCTTTTAAACGACAGCTGCACTCTGATTTTGCTGCTTGATGTTCTAACTGGTTTTAATCCGGACAGAAATAAACAGCCTGACATTAGGCACTGGCAGGAATCTTTGCTTGGCATGCAGATATAGGCACTGTCCCATGGCCAAATCCTACAGCTCGATGGATGCCGGCTTTTGGCCTTGCTGCTGACTGCAAATCCTGTGATTTGTTGCAGGATTGGCTGCATCTCTGAAAAGCTGCTTGTGGCGCTCGTCTCCCCAGCTTGGTAAGCTTTGTTCTTCCTTTGTTCCAGGTCCAGAGTTACTCCAGTCAAACAGTGGAAATGCCCCAGCACTGGCTCTCTGGCGAGAGGAGGAGATCTCCTGGTTGATGTTTTGTGGCGTGCTGCTCGGTGGATCTTTCTCTCCAAAAGGGATTCAATTGATCCCGAGTCCAAGGTCCTTATGTAGAAAAGCTGGTGCTGGAATCAAGCTTTGCTTTCAAAGGCTGTGAGCTCAGCTGCTTCAGACCCCTCAGGGCTGTGGAGCATTCTCAGACGGAGAACATCAGCACTCAGTCCCTTACAAGAGCTTTTCCCATCAGTTTTGTTTCTGCAGAGCTGGCCTTCTGTGTCTCCAACACATCTGGGAGAAGGTGCTGTGCCCTGCTAGGAAAAAGTTTATTCCTTGAGAGATGCCATCTGGATTTATGGACCTGCAGTGTCCCCTTGCCCTCGGTCCGTCTGCCTTTTGGTGGCCCCACAGACATCAAGAGGAACTGGCTTGTAGAGCAGCTTCCTGTAGAGTCAGTCTCCAACGGTCCATCCTCCTTCCCT
The DNA here is from genome assembly GCA_013389985.1 of Dryoscopus gambensis. Taxonomy (NCBI): domain Eukaryota; kingdom Metazoa; phylum Chordata; class Aves; order Passeriformes; family Malaconotidae; genus Dryoscopus; species Dryoscopus gambensis. The sequence continues at coordinate 508,221 of WEIT01009661.1, read as the reverse complement.
GTCCCAAGACCAGCATGAAAATGTTTCCTTTTGATTAAATTAACCATAGACGTGATATAAATTACCAGAATCCCACAGAAATAACTCATGGCACAGCTCTCCACCAGCTGTTCATCTTCTAGTTGTCCACCAGGCTTTGGCGTGCTCAACAGGAACGTGTTCTGCCATAAGATAAAAATCCTCTTAAAAAATATTACCCCGGATTACAAGCTGGGCACAGTGCTTTGCTCACCCTCACTAGCAACACATCAGAAGAATCTCTCCGTATAGACAGACCTTCCCCTTCCTGCCCTCAGAAGAACAAATCCCATGACCAGCTTTAATCTCCATCCTTGAAACCAAATAAAATAAAATAAAAACCCCCTCAAGCCCTCAACCCTGAAAACATTCAGCAAAGCCAAGGTGAGGCGGAGATTTTGCAGGCCACGGCTGTGGATTTATGCAGGACTTTCCATGACTGTTTTATTTCCAACGCAATAAAGAACAACCAACTTATTGTAGCAAACCTTGTGCCAGGTGCTATCTCCCAAAACCTTCTGCATGGGACAGTCTCCCTGTTTTTTCTCCGCCTCACAGCACTTTGCGGAATGTTGGAAGGGAAAGCACCCCCTTTGCAGATTGCAAATACAGAAAACTATGTGGTTTTTTCTTTCCTTTTCTTTATTTACTTTTCTCTTCATTTTCTCTATTTTAATCAGTTTCTTTCTCTCTTTCTTTCTTTCTTTCTTTCTTTCTTTCTTTCTTTCTTCTTTCTTTCTTCTTTCTTTCTTTCTTTTCTTTCTTTCCCTTCCTTCCTTCCTTTCTTTCTTTCTATCTCTTTCTCTCTCTCTCTTTCTCTCTCTCTTTTCTTTCTTTCCTTCTTCCTCTCATTCTATCCTTTTCTTTCTTTCTCTTTCTCCTGCTTTCTTTTTTCTCTCTCTCATTCTCTCTTCCTCTGTGCCTCTTTCTCTCTCTCTCTCCTTTATCTCTCATTTTTCTCTATTTCTCTTTCCTTCTTTCTTTTCTTTTTCTTCTGCTTTCTTTTTTTAAATTTTTTTCCTCAGTCTTGCTCTCTCAACCTCTTTCTTTGCCTTTCTTTCTTTCCTTCCTCCTCTTTCTTTCTTGTGAGATGAGGAGCTTCCGCTGGCAGCCACTGGCATCTGTGAAAGCAAATCCCTCCGGTCTTTCCATCATAGTCCCAAAGCTCACTTGAGGGGTGCTTGTGAAGAGCCCACAGGTGTCCCTTTGGAGCAGCCTTTTGGAAATGCTTTTCTCCATGTCCCCCTCCACAACTGACTTCCCAAATTTTCTGGATTCTCTCTTCCACTGGTCTTGTGCCCAGTGTACTTTTTTGACCTTGAACAAACCAAATCCTGGAATTCAACAGGAAAATGAACATTGACCTGTTGTCCCATGAGCTCCTTTGGTGTCTGTCCCACTTTCCAGCAGACAGACACGTGTCTTCTTCTCCAGAGAGGAAACACTCCCTGGAGCAGCAGGCTGGCATCCAGGATCCCTGGATCCTTGCCGTGGCTTTTCCTCACCCTTTCTCTCTCCTTTCTCTCTGTGTGACTCCATTTGCCCACCCAGGTTCAATATCTACCTCACAGGGCTGTTGTGAGACCCTTGTCTGGGAGGTGGTGTAGAAAAACCCACCATTCATGGATCAGCTCATCAGCGTTCCCACACTCTGTCTTGACACATCCATGTTGGCAAAAATCAGGAGTTTTATTCATTCCTTTCATCTGATGCCAAAATTTGGGCCATTTATATTGACATCCCACGGGCAAAGCTGGGTGTGAGAAGTGGAGGAGATCAGATACAGGAATTCCTGCTCTTATTCCTGAAATACATGAAATTTCCGACACAACTGAGGACAAAGGAGTTTTGTCCCACTGTCCCAAGCCACCACCAACCTCCTAATCACCTTTTTCAACACAAACTCAGCCTTCAGATTGCAAAACTCACTGAAGAATGGTGCAAGTACACGCTTTGTCTGTGTATGAGATGCCAGTGCTTTCTGTGCCACAGTCCAGACTGTCCTACAGCACCGCAGAAACAACCCGGGAAACGATTGCTGGTTGCTATTTGAAAGGATGCGCAGGGAGAAGTAATTTTAAAATAATTTCTCAGCTTTGACAGGGGTTTAGCACCCTCAGCCAGCCTCTCTTTGACTGTACACACTTCAGTCAACGGATTCGGGCTCCAGCAGACAGAATTTAGGTCATGAATCCCAGCAACTGGCACTGAAGAGGAAAACTTCATCACCATCTTAGCCTACCCCACAGTCAGCAAAGGATGCTATTTTATCCCAAGTTTTATCTTAATCATGGTTAGCAGGATGAAAATCGTTCTGTTCAAGTGCAGGAATTTCTGCTTGGAAATTCTGCTACTTCCTTCAGGAGCTCCACTGAGGTGGAACTTTTGAAAGCTGTAAGAAAATTGGATTAGGGAACAAAATGGTAAAAAATAAAAGGAAAAAGAGCAAAATGCCCTCTCACGGGTGGAAAAGGAGCCCACGAAAGATCCTTCTTGTGCACCATGTGAATTTGGTTCAGGGAGAACAGTAGGATAAATTACTTCCTTTCAGCCACAGTGGCACATGGAAATTCTTGGAGTAGCTTTGAGTGGGTTCCTCTCACTGGAAAGCAGCACTCAGAGAACTTCTTCTTTGTCTGCCTTTGAAAACCAAGTCACAAACTCAAAAACAGAGAAAGGGAGAGCTTTGGCTAAGGTGAATCAAGCCTTCTGCACAGGGGAGTTGGATAGGAAAAACCTGTTCCATCCCTTAAGAATTTCTCTGAATTTATTTTTCCAACTCACACAGAAACCTCAAGGCTAAGAGCAAACATGAAACAAAAATATGCAAAACAATGCATATGCCAACAAAAACAGTTTGGGTATCATGGAGGGAGATTGTTTTGATCTTCCCATGTTTGCATCCTCTTTTTTTTTTTAATATATAAATTATCCTGCATTTTGAAACAAAAGCTTTTCTGAAATGAAAAGAAAACAAACTGGAGGAAAACGTCAAAGAAGACCTCCAAGAGCTTCAAATCACGTCATCAGCTTCCCAACGGATGTGGTATTGTCCAACAGGAAACGGCCTGAAGTTGGCATTTCCCAAGAAGTTTTAACTGTGACGCACTGGCTTTTTGTGGAGGGAGAGAAAACAATTTCCCTTCCCAAATCTTGACCCTCTATCACATCTTCACAGGGCTCTCTTTACAGCGGGACTCCCTTTGATATGGGAGCCTGCAGCAACATGCAGAGCACTGCAAACAGCAGGTGCCACGAGATCCTTCCTCACGGGATGGGAACAGCCGGGTTTCCAAGAGGATTTAATCCCCATCAGACTGTGGAGCACCAAGAACAGCACAGGCAGCACCTCCTCACATCCCGCCTGCCCTTCAACCCAGCCAGGATGGAGCTGTCCTTCATTTCCGAGGTGGTGAAGCCTTCTACTGCCTTCAAACCAGGCCAACAAAGAAAACCCACCCTTTGCTTTGTGTGGTTTCACTGGTGGGCAGCAAAACAGCCCAAGCCTTGGGAATGTTGGCAGAGGTTGGCAGGAAGATTCTCTTTAATTCTATTTTAACAACACCATGTTTCTTTTCGCCTTCTGAGTGAAACTTGAAGAGTTCCTGGAATGCCGAAATTTGGAAGAACTCCCCATTCTCCATCAGGGAAGCCCATTCTCCCACACCCAGCCCCCAGCAGGACCCTGCCCATTGCCCAGAACGATAAGCACACGGTAGGGATTAGAGGGACCACGGCAGCCCCTGGCTGCAGTCACAAAGACAAAAAGCACACTTGAGATTAAAGCACACCTCCAAGCCTGCTCCATGATCCTGATAAAACCCGCTGCCCACGAGGGAATTCCCCACTGCCTCTCCTCCAAGGTCCCAAGCCCACACTCACACTTCCCCCTCCGCCCCTCTCGCTCTGTGATTCCTCATCTCGACGTCACCCCCTCTCCCAGGCCAGGCTCACTCCAGGATATTCCACTGAGCTCAGCTCTTGCTTCACCACCAGCGAGGAAGGAGTCTCTGCAGAAGGTTCCTGTGTGCCAAGGGGGGATTTTCCCGGGATCATGAACACCCCTGGGAGCTGCAGGGGAGCCCAAAATGCCTGGTGTCATCAGGGCTGATCTCCAAGCCTGCATTCCCCTTTGGAGAAGAATTTTATCCTGGCCAAAGCTGTTTTGTTAGACCTGGCCTGGAGCTTTGCATCAGATCTGGGCTTGTGCACTTGCCTCTTCCTTGTCCCATTTGTAAGCTTTGGTTTCCGAGCCGTTTTCCTTTTTTGCACTGTCAGGAGTTTCTTTACCCGTGTTTAATTGTCGTCAGCTGCAAAATGTTTCTTAAGCCTCTCCACCAAGCTCTTTAAATGAACGTCAGTGGCTGTCTTCCCTTGGACAATAATGAATGTATATATCGTAAGTGCAGACTATACAGAAAAGTGGCTAAGTCAAGGATCAGAGGGTTTTGTAAAGCCTGTTTATTTTTTTAAATAAGTTTGAGCATTTATATTTTACCACCATTTACGTGGTTTTGGGGAACCCAGATTGTGTCAAGATCTCATGCCAAAACAAGCCAAAAGTTGTTTGATTTCAACCTTTTCTTCCATGAACCATATTTTAAATGATACTTTGTCATTTTAAATGTTTTATTGAAACATGTACTGATGAAAAAAAAAGAAAAAAAACAAACAAAATGTCATCTTGACAAAAGATTTATACATGAATCAGAAAGTATTTATTTCAATTTTGTACCTTTCCATTTTAATACATTATAATGTATTGACTCAACTGAGATAATATAAACAGTTCATTTTAATAACATGTTTGCAGCGTGCCGTGTCTTCTTATTCTTTCCTTTCTACTCCACACTGAACACAGAGATTACGAAATCAAAAGAAATATTTTAGATCCTGGCAATCCTGGGGTTTTTTTAGACCAGAACACGAGTGTGTCCTGAGCAGGAGGCTCCAGGAAAACCAAACGGGCACTGGGTCAGACCATGGGATGAGGTCTCCTGAGAGAGCAGAGGACCTGGGGGTAAGAATGGTCCAGGGTTAGAGTAACCCACACGCAGCTGGAAATGCAATTGCCCGCTGCTGGCTCTGGGTGGTGTGACACCCTGTGGAGTGCCCAGGCTGGGAATGGCACCCCCATCACCGCACGGGTCCCGTTTCCATCCTCTGGCAGAGGTGTGGTCCCTGCATTGAGCCCCCAGCTGGGCCACTCCCACAGGGACTGGGTGTCTGACACCCGTCCTGGCCCTCCTCGTCCCCACTCACTCAGTCCCCAGGTAAGGATTGACTCTCTCCTCCCCCAGATTCAGTGCCTATTCCTGATTTTCTTCACTCACCTCCTTTGCCCCCTGCTGCTCCTCCAGCCCCTGCCCAGGGAGGTGCATAAACCCCTCACACACACAGGGGGACACATCTCTGCTGCTGCCCGCGAGCTGTGCTTTGGCTTCTCTGCTTTGCCCTTTGTCACGGCAGTCCCGGACATCAGCACAGGCTGGGAGAGGAACTCACGGAGGGCAAGCCTGGCAGAAGGATTTGGGGCTGCTGGTGGGTGAGAGCTGGAGATGACCCATCCCTGAAACCCTCCACGTCCTGGGGCAGCAGGGGAGGGGGGATTCTGCCCCTCTGCCCTGCTCAGGTGAGGCTCCACCTGCAGAGCTGCCTCCAGATCTGGGACCCAACAGCAGAAGGACGTGGAGCTGCTGGAGCAAGTCCAGAGGAGGCCACGGAGCTGCTCTGAGGGCTGGAGCCCCTCTGCTCTGGAGCCAGGCTGGGAGAGCTGGGGGTGTTCACCTGGAGAAGAGAAGGCTCCAGGGAGACTCCACTGTGGTAATTAAAGGGGGCTTGTAAAAAAGAGGAAGAACAATTTATTACACAGATAGTGATTGGACAAGCAGGAACAGGTGTAAACTAAAATAGGAGAGATTTAGGTTAGATGGGGTATTGGAAAGAAATTCTCCCCTGTGAGGGTGGAGAGGCCCTGGCACACACTGCCCAGAGAAGCTGAGGCTGCCCCTGGATCCCTGGAAGTGTCCCAGGCCAGGCTGGATGGGGCTTGGAGCAACCTGGGATAGTGGAAGGTGTCCCTGCCCATGGCAGGAGGGAGGAACAAGATCATCTTTAGAGATCCTTCCAATCCAAACCATTCCATGATTCTCTGCTCCAGTTTTCTGGCCTCAGTTGGTGTCTCCTGTTGAGTCTCTCTCCCAGCCCACTCCTGCACCAAAATACACATTTGATGATAACTGACCCCTCAACCCATCGCTCCATAGGGAAAACCCAAGTATTAAGCAGTCTGTGCCAGCTGTCCTCCCTCAGACGTGGGTCTGCTGTGCCATGGCAACTCTTGTCCATGGGCACCCAGGACATGCTGCTAGTGAGGACAGAAGCCTGCTCGTGAGGGCTCTCTGTTGGTGCTGGAGGTTGGTATCATGTGGAGAGCAAATCCTTTTGTGACCACGAGGGAAACGCTGATTCCATCCTGGGATCTGAGGCACCTCTGGCCAGGTCCATGCTCCCAAACTCCAGAGGAGTGGGGGTCACATCCAAACCACCTGCTGGGAATAGTCTATAACTCCCGAGACAAGTCCAAGAATTATTTGGGACATTTCCAGCCGACGTGGTCCAAAACTGTGCTCAGGGGTGTGCTTGGAAACCATCATTTGTTTACTTTACTGCTGTAGATACAAGCAGTGAAAGCACAGCAAGGGAGGGGGGACATTCATTGCAGAGCCCCCCCTGGGTGCTGATTTCTGGTGGCAGCTTTTGGGTATTATCAGGAAAAAACAGATCATATTCTCCATGAGTGAAGTACGAAGCTGTTCCCCTCAAGAAACCGCTGTTCTCTTCACTCTGGAGGGGGCTTTTGTGGCAGTGGAAATACAGACCTGAAATTTCTGCATCTCAAAGCAGGATGAATGCCCAGTACAGACTCCAGGAAAGTTCCTCACCATATTTGCCAGTTTGGTACCGGTTCTGTTGTAAAATACCTGATCCCGGGAGGTGATGGGGAAAGAGGACTTCTGGTATAGAGATGTCCCAAAACCTTGGCGATTTTCTCCAACAGTTATCAGTTTCATCTTCAAAAACTCCCTAAAAGACAAAGATTGTAACATTTTATGCCACATCTCCCCCTGTCTGCTGCAGGCAGGACCCCACAGCTGGGAAGGTCCAGCATTTCATCGCATATCAAAGAATACAGAGCAGGAAAGGAGGTGTTTCATGAGCTCCACATGAGCTCAAACCAAACATCCTTGTGCTTCCCAGATGCTCTGGGCAGGATCTGGAATTCAGGACAATGCCAAAGTTTGACTGGAAGGCAGGTCTGGGAAATACTGAATGGGAAAGGAAGGAGAAAGGGGTGGGAGGCTGTGCAGCCTCAACGCCACACCTGAGGGACATCAGAGAAGAGAATTCATGGGTTATGGAGAGGCATCTGGAAGAAAACCAGGTGAGTGTGGGCACTCACTGCACACGGTGTCCTTCATTCTGGCCTGAGTTTCCCTCTCTGGATATGTCACAACAAAGCCCTGCAGCTCCAGAGGCTGGGGCAGAGCAGTTGGAAAGCTGGAAAAGGACCTGGGAGTGCTGGTGACATGAGCCAGGTGTGCCCAGGCGGGCAAGACACCAATGGCCACTGGGCTATCTCAGCTCTGGGGTGGCAGCAGGGCCAGGGCAGTGCCCGTCCCCTGTGCTGGGGCACCTCCAGTGCTGGGGGCAGCTCTGGGCCCCTCCCAACAAGGAAAACATTGAGGGGCTGGAGTCTGTCCAGGGAAGGGAACGGAGCTGGGGATCTGGAGCACCAGGAGCAGCTGAGGGATCAGCCCTGAGGTGAAAAATTCTTACCCCTCCATGCCCTCGACTCCCCAGATGTGTCAGGAGCAGTGAGATTCCTGCACTTTTCCATATAAAATGGCAAGTCTGGGCCACAAACCTCACGCAAATGCTTTTGCAGTGGGGTCTTTGAGGCTGGGACATGCAGGAAGAGGGAGAGAAGAGTAGGATATAGGGATGAGGCTGCAGAGATCCTGGGACGGTGGGAGAAGCTGAGAAGAAACATAAGGAAAGAAAGAAACGGAGAGGAACTCCTTAAGGGTGGGAAGGGAGACAGGAATAAACACCAAGGGAAGAATTCCAAGGGATTTTAACCCACACCAGGGCCAGAGCAGAACAGCAATCCTGGAAAAACCATCCTTCACCTACTGTGGTGGGGAAAAAACAAGTGAAGAAATTACTTTACACAGCAATTACTTCTCTCCTGCTAACACCCATCCCAGGACAACCTTTTGACAAATCAGGCTCCCTGTTCCCTTTCATCAACCTGCCAGCTTCCATTTTAGCACTTTCCCTAATAATTTTCCCTGGTTCGATGCTAACAAACAACTTCTGGAGAGGAGAAGTGCAGCCCAGCCCACAGCTCGTTTGCTTTTTGTGCTGTCCTTTGCCTGCCTGAGGAGCGATCTCCTGCCACGTTACAGCACGAGGTAGGTAGTAGCTGCCTCCACCTAGACCAGATATTCAGGGGGAATTTCTGGGAGGCTTCCCCAGTCTTTGGTTCTGTAGGAAAACTCATGGAGAGGGGCAGCATGGCCACACCCAAGCTGCATGCTGGGACTAGAAAACAAATGAGTACAAACAAAGAAATGGGTTGAAAAGGAGTAAGAAATGGGTTGAAAAGGAGCACGGGGTGAGACAACAGGAGCAGCTTTCTCCTGCTAGGATTAGTGGACACTGGGGAGGTTCCAAGGATGGGAGCTGAGCATTCCCAAGCGGAGGAAGAAGGGGTTGGATATAATTCAGCAGGACTGGTGTGGGTGGCACTGTCCTGCCCTGTGGCAGCAGCCGCTTCCCGAGTGCCACCGGGAAGGGGGACGCTGCTCCAGGGTTTGTTAAGGGTACCCCCTCAAGAGATTAAATGGATTTTTCCAAATCTCTGCCTACAACTTAACAAATCCTCTGACCACGTGTGCATGTGCATTTTACCTGTTTGTGAATCCCTTTCTCTCTCTCTCTCCCTAGAACAAGCCGGGACCCGAACGCTGCAGTAAAGTGGAGATTTTCTTCCCAAGCCGAGCACTCTCCGAAGTGCTCCAGAGAACCTTAAGCAAACAGTGGCGTTTACAAGCAGTGGTAGTGCTGCTTCTTCCTTCAGCTCTGGATTTGGAAGTGTCTGTGGGATAAGTGTGTGGGATAAGTGATAAATTCCCTGGCTCACTGACTCCGCGTTGGGTGAGCAAAGGAAAGCTCCAGCCCGGCTCCTGCTTTTCAGGGAACAATTCCTTCCCAATATCCCACCTATCCCTGCCCTACAGCAATGGAAAGCCACTCTCCCATGTCCTGTCACTCCAGACCCTTGTCCCAAGTACCTCTCCAGCTTCTTGCAGCCCCTTTAGGCACTGTAAGGTCTCCCTGAAGGTTTCTCTTCTCCAGCATGAACAGTCCCAGCCCTCTCAGCATCATGCCTTGATGCTTGTGCTATCATGGGCTTCGTGGGGAATCCTGTTCTTCCAACGTGTGGAAAAGGTAAGGACAGGGACACGGACTGGCAGTGAATGACAGCGGTGTCCCCAGACCTGGCATTCCCAGTCAGTGTCAGTGGGGAGCTCACAGGACAAAGGGTAGAGGAGTGAAAGGAAAACCAACGTGTAATTAAAGAGCTAATGAGCCCATCTTGGCTATTTTTAGATCTCTTTTATTTTCCAGTGGTTGCTCAAACAGCCCCGAAATGACAGTACTGGGTCAGCCTTGAAAGTGCAGCTCCACTTTGAAAAGTGAGCAATGTCCTTGTGGGTTTCCCTCTTTATTTCTGTTCAAAAGCCCTAAGTCTAATTTGCTGTGTTTACAAAGCTGAGCCCTGCTGGGACTGCGAGCAGTGCTGGTTCTGAAATCTTCAGAAGGAACCTCCATCCTGCCATGAGAACATCCCAGACAGCCAGGGCTAATGAATAAAACGGGCTGGAAATTGGCTGCATTAAAACAGTTTAAAACCCGTTGCAGGTCTATTTGCTTTCTTCACTGCTGACCTCTGCTTGCTGCTGCTGGATCCTGACAAGTCTTCAGCACATAATTCCTTATGAATAATATATCAAACACGCTCTGCTGGGCCTGGCATTTCCTCCTCCTTGTGGAAAGCGATGAACTTTCCTTCCAACCATTTGCAAATCCGGGGGAAAAAAAAAGATTTCTGGGGCAGAGATGTTTTGTTTAATTTTACCAGTTTCTTCCTGATATTTTTTGTGGGTCCTGTTGAAGTGAGCTACTGGCATTGCTTTTGTGCTGCTCAATATTTCTTTTTGTGCTTCATGGCCAGAGGAGTGATTCCTGCGCCTACAAAAGTACCATTTTCTTCTTATCTCATGTGAGTGGTAAATAACACTCGAACCCCTGGCAACGAATGTCTTGTGCAAATGAAATTTGCTGCCCAGTTGCTTCGCAGAAAAAGAACACAGCGATGGTGGAAGGGGATTAATTTTGAAATCTGAACCAGCATCTGCAGGAAATAATTTTGTTTTTCCTTTCCCATTTCAGTTTGAGCAAAGCAAGTGAGTGTTCCATGGGGTTAAATGGGACACTTTATTTTGCAGAGTGAGCTGCACTTTATAGAGGAGCAATTAGCACAGGGTTGGGTTTATGGTTAAGTCATCGCAGCAGGCCTGAGGGAAGATGCCTTCTCAGCTGGCTTCCTGAATTAATTCATAAAGTGGTAAGATCTGGAGAACTGGAGGAGCCTTTGGGCAGCCACCTATCTCCCTTCCCCATTCTGTGGTCAGCTCAAACAGCCCAACCACAACAAATGTGACCCTCAAAGACGACAATCCCAGCACCCCCCAGCCGTTCCCAGGTGTTCTGTACCCTGCCTGTTCCCCACCATGCTCAGTTATGTTGATTCCTGCTTTTCCAGGTGGCAGTGGGCAAGGAAACCAACCCATCCCCAGCAGCCTGCGCTGCTGGAGCTCCTGTGTGCTTTTCATTTCTGGACCAAACAAGCCCAGTTCATCCAAGCTCTTCCTCAGACTATCTTTTCTGATCATCTCTTTGTGTCCCTTCCTCTTCTGCCGGCTCCATACCTGGTTCATTCCTGATTTCCTGGAGTGCAGTGGCCAGATATGGGCACGTTGTTACAGCTGTGGGGCTTCTCCATCTCTGAGACTGGGAGCAATTATCCTCTGCCAGCACAGGTAACGGGTCCAGAAAGAAATTGGTTCTTTTGAACCATTGTTTAACTACAGGTTTTCATTTCACTTGGTTTTTTCTAGCTCTGCTCCTTCCTCCTTTTTTATTTCCCCCCAGTGTTGGTGCCTTTTGGTCATTTCCCAACTTGGCTGGTGCCCAGATGAAAGGTTTTGCTCCCTTTTGACCCTTAGTCACCAAAACCAGCATCGTGGTCAGAGACAAAAATTGGGTTGGTGTGTGGAGGATTGTCCCCAGTGAATTATTCAGGAGGTTTTTCATCACTCTGCTGTCGTCCAGTGCACAAATATTGAACCAGTTACGGAAGAACTTGAGCAGGGTTTTCCCAGGGACTGGAGGCAAAGTAGCTCATCCAGGATTCCCTGAACTCCACCACTCTCCTCTTCCTCCCAGTATGATCATTACTAATTCAAAGGCTGGTACGTGACAGTTCTCAGAATTTCCAGGCTGAGCTTTCCCTCAGTTCCAATCCTCCCAGGAGAGGCAGAGCTCTCTCTTCCGACTCCCAAACCCGCACTGTTAAATTGCGCTGAATATTCACTCAGGATTTCGGGGAAGACTGAAAACAAGAAACCTGCACGGCCTTCAGTCTCCTGTCAACGCTTCTAATGCGCTTTTCACCTCCTCACCTACATCAAGGTGAGATCAAGGCCAGGTTGGACGGGGCTTGGAGCAACCTGGGATAGTGGAAGGTGTCCCTGCCCATGGCAGGGGGTGGAATGAGATGAGCTCTAAGACCCCTTCCAATCCAAACCATTCCACGTTTCCATGATCCCATAAAGCCCAGGCTGATGAAATAACAAGAGCAATAATAAGAACAAAACCACACTGCACTCATGGAATAGAAGGAAAACCATCAGAATTCCTCTCTGCTGCCTCTTTTGCCACGCTCCCTCCGGCGTTCCCAGCCAGCCACTGCCCAGCACTGCCGAGCTCTGTGCTGGCAGCACTTCCAGGAACAGCAACGCCTCTCCCCGAGCCTGTTCCTGCTCCTCAGTGCCCCAGTAGCTGTTCTTTGAACCCCTCGTCTCCTGGCTGCGGGCACTCGTTGTGACATCCTCTGCTCCGTGGGTCACACGTTGTTAATCTCTTGCTCCCTGCCTGGCGCTTCATGGGCAGCTTCTCCCACCAGAGCTCACCTCTAATCCGCGTGCTCCCTCGAATCAGTGTCCTAAATCAAAGCTGTCTTGTCGTTTTAAGGTCTCCAGGCAATCCTTGTCCCTAGAGCTTCCATCACACCTCTCCCAGGACTCCCTCAATAAGCATTTCTAGCCTGGCCTCAGGCCATTTATCGCACAGCAGAGGCTGATTTGCCTCGCAAAGGACTTGTTGCACAGCCGGGACTCACATCCTATTTCTTTCCTCGATTTCCTCCTCCTTTCCTCCCCCCCCATTTTTCTTTTCCTGGCTGCCTCTCCCGTCCCTCCTCACATCTCCCGGGTTTATGGGGCGGTGGAACGGCACCCTTCTGCAGGGCACGGAGCTGCTCCTCAGCTGGGAAATGTAATTCCCTCCCTCCTGACTTCCAAGGGTCCCCTGCAGGTGGAAAGGGGTCGGCAAGGTGAGTATCTGGCTCAGGGCTTCCAACCCTCCTCCACTTTCCTGCTGTTTCAGTTCCCGAGTCGCGGGCTCTGTTCATGCCAGCTGGATCTCTCCCTGTGACCCCAGCTCAACCTGAGCGGGGCACCGAAGGAATTCCCCAAAGCCTGAAGGGACTCTGGAGCTCACAGCAATCGATAAGGACGTGCTGGGAGGAAAATTCTCCGCTCAGACTCCGAGCCCAGGGTGATCCTTGAGGGGCTGGTCCTCGGGAAACACCTCTTTCCAAGGAAGACTCTTGGGAGGAATCGCTGGAGAACTCCGAGCTGAATGCCCACCGGGCATCTTTATCCCTTTATTTTTTTCAGAGCAGAGCTACATTTCAACCTCTCCAAGCACACTGGAAACAGGATTTTAGGCTATTTTCTTAGAGGGCTGGAATCACCCACAGCTGCTGTTATTTCTCTTGGCAGAAAATATATATATTCAAACATTCATATACTTTTCTTTCCTGTGACACCAGCTTTTAGTCAGGAATGTAATTGGGAAGCACAATAATTGCCCCTGGATGGAACCTTTTCTCTGCCTAATTTCACTGCCCCTGTGCATATTCGTGGACTTAATTGTTTTATAAACTCCTAATTCGCAAGAACTGTGTCGGATAATTTGGACATTGACCTCGAGCCTCCTGTTAAGCAAATATTAAATAATAATTAAATCATGTGCGACCTCCTTTGTGGTTTGAGTTGTGATTCTTTGCCGGCCGGGAGTGAGAGCTCCGGAGGCAGAAGTGCTCTGATGCAGTCAAATATTAACTTTCAAAACCAAACAAGAAAAAAAAAAATCTCAACCTCAAGGCACCCTTTAACAGAAATTACTTCACATTTTCCACGTCCAGTGATGTCTTTATGCCACAGCGAAGCTGTTCCAAACGTGGGGAATGCTGCTCCCTATTGGAGCGATCAAATATAACACTCAGCTCTCGGCCGGAAGACTTCACCCTCTCCAAAATTAAAAACAGAGCAGGATTTGGCTGGTGTGAAATGGATCACACAAGCCACCATCAAACATTCGACACGTGGGTGACAATACAATTTCGCTGACGTAAAAGAGATCTTAGAGGGATAATTCATGGAAATGGCTGCTACTGGCCAGGAAGGGCACTTGGATCAGGGAGCACAGGTAGAAGGATGAGGGATTATTTCAGATCCAGATAAGAGCAAAGAGTGGCCACTACAGAGAGTCCCTGGGTGGTGGTGAAGGGGGAGGAGGAGGCTTCCTACAGCTCCCTGAAAGGAGGAGGAAACGGCCTCAAGTTGTGCCAGGGGAGGTTTAGATTGGATATGAAGGAAAATTCCTTCACTGAAAAGGTGGTCAAACACTGGCACAGCTGCCCAGGGCAGTGGTGGAGTCCCCATCCCTGGATGGATTTAAAAGCTGGCTGGATGTGGCACTTGGGGGGCGGTGGTGGCCTTGGCAGTGCTGGGGGATGATTGGATTTGGAAGTTTTTCCCAGCCTGAGTGATTCCGTGAGGATTCTGGTGAGTGACCTGTGAGCACTGGAAAGCAGATCAGGTGACACAGGGCTGGAGAAGGGTCTGGAGCACCAGGAGTGGCTGAGGGAGCTGGGAAAGGGGCTCAGCCTGGAGAAAAGGAGGCTCAGGGGGGACCTTGTGGCTCTGCACAGCTCCCTGACAGGAGGGGGCAGCCGGGGGGTGTCCGGCTCTGCTCCCAGAGAACAGGGACAGGAGGAGAGGGAAAGGCCTCAAGCTGCACCAGGGGAGGTTTAGATTGGACACCAGGAGGAATTTCTTCATGGCAAGGGTGGTCAGGCATTGGAAGGGGCTGCCCAGGGAGGTTTGGAGTCCCCATCCCTGGAGAGGACCAAGGAATGACTGGATGTGGCACTCAGAGCTCTGGGCTGGTGACAAGGTGGGGATCGGTCCCAGGTTGGACTCAGTGATTTTGGAGGTCTTTCCCAACCTAAATGATTCCGTGATTCTGTGATCCTGTGTGACTCTATGAAAACAGAAAGAAGGCTCCTACTACAGTTGATTCTGATCTCCAAGGATTTCTTCCTGGAGGAAACCGCTGAGTGAAACTTTCGAAAGGGAAAATCTCTCTCTCTCTCCCACGTAGTGAAGGTCTGGGCAGTTTTTATTTGTTTTCACATCAGCCGAGCCTGATGAATGTGACCTGAAAGTGCAGAGAACTGGCAATAAAGTGTGGGGAGAACAAACCCTGTGAGGATTCCTGGCAGCGGGACATGGCCTTAGAAAAGAATAGAAGGACCAGTTCGATACCCTTGCTTAAAGGAGGAAGTGGGGCAGCCAGAGCAGCCGGTTTAATGGGACCTGAATATGAGCCATTAAAAAAAAATCATCAGGCTAATGATAGATTTAGAGATTTGCCGGGATCAAGCTCCATCCTATTAATGTAACTTTGCTGACAGACAGAAGGGGTCTTAGAGAGGAAAAGACACAGGTATAATGTTTGTTCGCTTTGTCTACGAAAAAAACCCCCACAAATAAACCTTATAAAGACTGTCTTGCACAGTGTTCCCAAAGCAATCAGGGAGCTGCAACATAAATCCAAAGGCGCAGAGGCAAAGCAGTGGGGAAACCTGAGCCTGGGGAGCAGAGACCCAGCTGCCATCCAGATGGGAGGAAGGATGGAAACAGAGCAGTGGGAAATCTGTCCTAATCTCCTCCTGTGAGGAAAAGCTGAGGGAATTGGGCTTGTTCAGCCTCGAAAAGAAAAGATTTGGGATGACCTAATTGTGGCCTTCCAGTACCTGAAGGTAGTCTACAGGAGAGCTGGAGAGGGACTTGGGACAAGGGCTGGAGGGACAGGACACAGGGAATGGCTTCCCACTGCCAGAGGGCAGGGATGGATGGGATATGGGGAAGGAATTGTTCCCTGTGAGGGTGGGGAGGCCCTGGCACAGGGTGCCCAGAGAAGCTGTGGCTGCCCCTGGATCCCTGGAAGTGTCCAAGGCCAGGTTGGACAGGGCTTGGAGCACCCTGGGACAGTGGAAGGTGTCCTCAACCAGCAGTGACCAGAGGGCAAAGAAGAGTCAATGGTGTCCTGGGGTGCACCAGGAAGAGCGTTTCCAGCAGGTCAGGGAGTGATCCTGCCCCTCTGCTCAGCCCCGTGAGGCACCTCGGGAGTGCTGTGTCCAGCCCTGGGCTCCTCAGGACAGCAGGGACACAGAGCTCCTGCAGTGGGTCCAGAGAGGGTGAGAAAGCTGATGAAGGGCCTGGAGCTCTCCCTGCCCAGGACAGGCTGAGGGAGCTGGGGCTGTTCAGCCTTGGGAAGAGAGCTCAGCCCTGGGTGTCCCTGTCTGCAGGGAGGGCTCAGGGCAGGGCCCAGGCTCTGCTCCGGGGGCCCAGCAATGGCACCAGAGGAACGGGCAGGAACTGATCCCAGCAAGTTCCACCTGGACATGAGGCAGAACTTCTGTCCTGTGCAGTGCCCGAGCCCTGAACAGATTGTCCAGAGAGGGTGTGGAGTCTCCCTCGCTGAGGATATTCCAGCATTATCTGGACACAATCCCGTGCCCTGTGCTCTGGGATGAGCCTGCTGGAGCAGGGAGGTGGCACCAGAGGAGGCACTGTGGTCCCTTCCAACCTGACCCATCCTGGGATTCTGGGCTCAGTCCTCCCATTAGCAACCTCACTCAAGGTACTGAGGACACTTGGGACACTTCCAGGAGACTCCAGCTGGGAAAGAAAAGGAGAAACACCAAATATCCACAATTCAGAACAGCACAACAACATGAAAAGACACAAGGACTGATTCAGTAAAGGGTAAAAAACAGAATTAACACAACCCATGAACACAGAATATAAAACCCCTACCTGGCACTTCTACAAAAGGAATATAAAGAGCAAAATATTGCACTTGGATGCAAAATGTAGGCAGGGAGGATCCAGAGGAAGCTGCCTGAAGAACTCAGTCAGTTCAGCTGTTCTTCAAATAAAACAACTGAAGAGATGCTAAAAACCCCAGAAAATATGAACGTCCAAGGGCTTAAGAACGTAACTACAAAAATTATTCCTGTAGAGAAGAGCTTTGATTCAGCAACTCACCAAAGAGGGGTTGCTCCAGTTCTCAAATACAATTTGTGGCAGAAAGGAAAAAATAATCTTCTCCCTCCCGCATTTCACAGAAAGGCAGGAAGGGGATGCTGCTCAAGATGCCTCTGTGTGTCCTCCCCCCCTTCCCTTCCACGACAGCGAGATTTGGGCAAATCCAGGGACATCCACACCCGCGATTCCCTGGAATATTCACCCTGCCCCTGCCCCTTATTTCCAACCACACACAGCGAGCGCTGCTCATCCCCTTTCCCCGGCGCGGAAACAGCCGGTACACAACCGAAGCGTGTTTTGAGTTATTTATTAGAATTTTAGCAAATTCGCAAACTTTATTTTCATTTATTTTCGTTTTGGCGGCCGCTGCGCTCGCCTGTTTTAAAACTTTTTTAAATCAGGCGCCGATCGAGCCGCCCTTTTTATGCGCCGGAGGTCACGAAAGTCCCCCGGCAGGAAGGGAGGCCCCCAAGATGGCGATGCTGGCGGAGCGTGAGTGCGGATCCCGGCGGGAATGCCGCGGGAATGGGAGCGAACCGGTGCCTCGGGAGCGGCTCCAGACCCTCCCCACAGCTCTGCCCGAGGGGTCTGGGCTGCGCCGCCGCTCCCGATGGGTGCGGGGGGGTCCCAGTGCCGCATAAAGGGGTTCGGGGGGTCCCGGTGCTGGGGAAGGAGGTTTCAGAGTTAAGGAAAGGGGAGTGCAGGAACTGGGAGAGGTGGGATGGGGAGGTTCCTCTGTCCAAGGAATCGGGTCCAGGGGTCCCCTGTGTCAGAGGAAGGCGGGGTCGTGGTGTGGGGAGACCCCGAGATGGCCGGGAAAAGGGTTCGGGGGCCCCCGGTGTTGCAGAACTGGGGAGCTGGGGGCTGGGAAAGGCAGGAATGAGGGTCTAGCGAATTCCAGTGTCAAGGAAAAGCGGGGATCTAAGAAAAGCAGGAATGGGGGTCCTGAGGGTCCCAGCGTTTAGGAAAACGGGGGGTCTTGGAGCTGGGAGACCCGGGCTGGGGTCGGAAAAGGGGCTCGGGAGGCCCCCGGTGTTGAAGAACGAGGGGTTTCGGGTCTGAGAGAGGCTGCGGGGGACCCCAGGGTCGAGGAAAAGGGGGGCTGGGGCCTGGGAGACCTGGGCTGAGGGCGAGAAAGGGCTTCAGGGGTCCCCGGGGTTGAAGAACGGAGGCTGTGGGGGCTGGGAAAGGCAGGGATGGGCATCTGCGGGGTCCCAGGGTTGGGGCAAAGATGGGGAGAGGGGGGATGGCCGGGAAAGGGGTTCCAGGGGGATTCTGGTGCAGGGGTGGGGTCTGTCGTGTGCCAGGCAGGGCAGGAGCAGCGGGAATGTCCCTCGGACACCTGTAGGGACAGCTTGTCCTGGCAGTGGCTCGGTGCCACCTCTGGCCGTGCGTTTGAGGGGGGACGCCTCGAGCCCAGGGGTGCTGGGGACAGCCCGGGGACGTGGCAGGGCCGTGTGCTGGTGCTGGGTTTGGTGCTCGGGCCACTCCCGGGGCAGCTGAGCTCCGCCTCTGCCGACCCACGGCTTTTGGAGACCCTCAGGGGAGGGTTTGGGGGTGGGGAAGGGTCTGGAGGGGCCCACTGAGGAGGGGCTGAGGACACCGGGGGTGTTCAGCTGGAGCAGAGGGGACTGTGGTCGGAGCTCAGTGGGGGCGGCAGCTCCGATCTCAGCTCCCCGTGAGCAGGGACAGGGCCCAGGGAACAGCTGGAGCTGTGCCAGGGGAATTTGGGATGGATATCAGGGAAAGGTTCTTCCCCCAGAAGGTGCTGGGGCACTGGAACAGCTCCCCAGGGAATGGGCACGGCCCCAAGGCTGCCAGAGCTCCAGGGGAGTTTGGACAACGCTCCCAGGGATGCACAGGGTGGGATTGTTGGGGTGTCTGTGCAGGGCCAGGAGTTGGACAGGATGGTCCTTGTGGGTCCCTTCCAGCTCAGGATATTCCGTGATTCCACGAGTTTTGTTTAAATTTCCCTGATATTGGAAAGAAAGAGCTTCACTCTCACCTCTGAGGGGGTTGAGAACTTGGGCTCCCCATTTCTGACAGAACTTGCTGGTGTCAGGACACCCCTTAACCCAGAGCTCAGGGTTTGGTGAATTTGTTTGCTGGGCCGCAGGAAATATGGACAATACAGAATAATGACAAATGTGGTTTGGATTGGAAAGTGAAGATGTGAACTGAGGGAAACAAATCTGCGTTTGCACGTGGAATATTTTAGGTGTTTTCAGTGTAAACTTTGTTGCCATTTTTTTCAGAATTTGTTAATTATTTTAATTGGACATGTCAGTAATAGACTCATTTGGAGTGGAAGGGACCTTAAAGCCCATCCAGTTCCACCCCCTGCCATGGGCAGGGACACCTTCCACTAGCCCAGGGTGCTCCAAGCCCCGTCCAACCTGGCCTTGGACACTCCCAGGGACCCAGGGGCAGCCACAGCTTCTCTGGGCACCCTGTGCCAGGGCCTCCCCACCCTCACAGGGAACACTTCCTTCCCAATATCCCATCCATCCCTGCCCTCTGGCAGTGGGAAGCCATTCCCTGTGTCCTGTCCCTCCAGCCCTTGTCCCAAGTCCCTCTCCAGCTCTCCTGGAGCCCCTTTAGGCCCTGAAAGAGGCTCTGAGGTCTCCCCAGAGCCTTCTCTTCTCCAGGTGAGCACCCCCAGCTCTCCCAGCCTGGCTCTGGAGCCTTGTCCTTCCTGTGCTCCCAGACCCTCCCTGGGCACACAGCAGGGTTTGGATGGGAACTTTTCAAAATTATAATTAAACACTTGCTCCAGGCATAGAATTCATCTTGGCAAAAGGGATCAGTAATGGATCTTTTTCAGATCATAGAGTGTCTGAGTGAAGATTTTGAGTTGCCCAGCCCTGGCACAGCTGCCCAGGGCAGTGCTGGAGTCCCCATCCCCAGAGGGGTTTAACAGCCCTGTGGATGTGGCACTTGGGGACACGGGGCAGTGGTGGCCTTGGCAGTGCTGGGGATGGTTGGACTCGGTGATCTCAGAGGGCTTTTCCAACCTCAGTGATTCCCTAAGGAAATGAGCGTTTTCTCCACTGGATGGTGCTGCTCTCCCAGAGTTCCGTCGCTGTCTGTGGCGTCATTTTCGGAGCAGCCCAGCAAATTGGTGTTAAATTAGGAGCTGAATCTTGTAGCTGGAAGTTCGTACGGGCTTTCCTCTCTCACTCTAAAGACATCAGTGAACAAACATTTCTGGTAAATTATTGCCTAATTAGTGGATTTTGTTGTTCGTTTGGAAAGCGAAGATGATTTTATGTTTTCTGTAAATGGCAGGGAGCCGTTCCTGGCTTTCTTAAATACTTCTCTAAAGATGAAAGCAAGTTTTTTTGGGGTTTTTTCCTGCATTTAACTCACCTTATTTAAAAATCACAGTGTGTTATCTTGGCAGAAATATGAGGATTAAACCCACAGTGTTTGAAATACTTGGGCTGCAAGTGCTGAGAAAGGGAAGGCCTCTCAATTTCGAGCTTAAGAGAAACACTTGTGTGTGGTGCCCTTGTGCTTTTGTTACCAACATCCTCCGAGGAGCAAAACATCCCAGGGGCTTCTCCACAGGGAGATATTCAGGAAACAACAGAGAAATTCCCTTTTGAAGTTGTGGTTGAAAAGAAGGAAGCTGCTCAGCTGGGGAGCATAAGATCTGTTGGAATCCTTGAACCAGAATCATTGAGGCTGGAAAAGATCTCCAAGACCATCGAGTCCAACCATTCCCCAGCACTGCCAAGGCCACCACTGCCCCATGTCCCCCACTGCCACATCCACTCCAGGGATGGGGACTCCAGCACTGCCCTGGGCAGCCCCTTCTGATGTCACCTTTTATCGTGAAGAATTTTTTTCCCTCATGTCCAATCTAAACATCCCCTGTCACAACTTGAGGCCGTTCCATCTCCTGTCCCTGTTCCCTGTGAACAGAGCCTGACCGCTGCCCCCGTGGCTGCCCCCTCCTGTCAGGGAGTTGTGCAGAGCCACAGGGTCCCCCCCGAGCCTCCTTTTCTCCAGGCTGAGCCCCCTGGTTCTCCATGGGGCGGCAGGGAATCCCAGTTGGTTTGGAAGTTAAAAATCAGAGACCACAGTGGTGCTTCCTCACCTTTTGCTGGCAGCACGGGCAGGACTTGGAGGAGGTGCTGCTCTCAAGGCTTCCTGGTGGGAATAATCTCAGAATCCCAGGATGGTTTGGGGTGGAAGGGACCTTAAAGCTCATCCCATTCCACCCCTGCCATGAGCAGGGACACCTTCCACTATCCCAGGGTGCTCCAAGCCCTGTCCAGCCTGGCCTTGGACATTTCCAGGGATGAGGCAGCCACAGCCTCTGAGGTTAATAAGTTGTTTCCTGTGGAGAAGTGATCCAGGCAAAGGTTGGATTCCCCTCACAGCCCTGGGGCATTTAACCCGCTGTAAAAGCTGTTCAGGGACTGTTCGGAGCTTCAAAGCTTCAGAAGTTTGTTTAAAAAAGCCCCCACCTTGAATTCTGACAGTCTTAGTTCCTTAAAAATGAAACAAAACTGGACAAAAAATGAGTCAAACATCCCTGAAATACTCAGTCGCTCTGGCCCAAATCCCAAATCTTGTCTTTTAGGGAACGATGACTTCCTGATTACATTGAAAACACCTCGTTGGATTTGGCTTCTCCCTGCCTTTGTGTGGCCTTGGGTTACCCGGTCATTTTTGATCCAGCATTTCCCATGGTGTTTAATGAAGCTTGCGGTCTTCCTGTCTCCCATTCTTTGTTTGTCTTGTTTATTTAGGTTCCCTTCCTGCCTGGGCTTAGGTGCACACTTCAAGTGACTGGTTCACTGGGCTGGCTTCTCTTCCTTGATTTCAGGGAAGCTCTTCCTGGTGGGAAAGGCAGCATGTGGGTCTGGGAGAATGTAATTTCTTTAGGAGTCCACATAGGACAAAGGAGCCTTGATTTTCCTTTGGATCACTTTTAACTCCTGCAATAATTTCTGGCAGCTTTTCAGTTTTCCCATAAAGCATTTTTGAGAAATCCAAAAGCTGAAGTCCCACAGGTTTGTGTTCTGTCATTCCCTTTCTCTGTTCACTTACACTGGATTTTTGATTTGGCTTTTGTTAGGAAGGCAAATATTAAAATTTCAGGGTTCTGGTGAAAGGGACGTCTGGAGAATAGATTTTGTCCAGAACTGGGAAAGCTGCATCATCATCTCCTCTTCCGTAGATTCCATGTTGAAGCCAGATGTAAAACAAAATTGGAATAAATATGGAATTTACACCTCAGTGGTAATCCTTAAAGCCTTCCCTGAACTGCAGCCCATCCTGAGGGACAGCAACTTCCGCAGCAATCCTGCTTTGGCATCTTCCCATTAATAATTAATATTTTCACTGGGCTTTTATTGTTGTGGTTTTTGTTTCGTAAATTTAACCCCCAAAATACGTTGAGCTTGGCATAAGTTCTGGGGTGGGTTTTTTGCAATGAAGAGCTTTGGTTGAACTGATCCAATACCAAGAACTCTCTGGGAATGCCAACGGAGCCTGTTTGAATTTTCCCTTCCTGCTCCAGCCCGGAGAAGGCAGAAGTGGTCCGTGGATCCACGAAACAGCGCCTGGAGCAACGATGACTCCAGATTTGGCCAGAAGATGCTGGAAAAGATGGGCTGGTCCAAAGGAAAGGTAGGATCTAAAGGAGAATTGTGTAGCTGAAAAGTCTAAAATTGCCAGCGGACTCTCATTTGATTTATTCTCCTGAGTGCACAGAGAATTTGAGCAGTGGCAGATTTCTACACTTTGTTACAAAGTCTCATTTGTGCCTCTCTTACTTCCCAGTTTCTCTCCATTCTCTGATAATCTAAATTCCCAAGTGAGAGCAGGAGTTGGAACATTAAGCCAGGTTAAAGGTTTTAAGTGGCCTTTAAACCCTCAGTTCTTGCCCTGCATTTGGTGCTCTTTAAAGCAACTCCAGGACCTGCTTTAATCTTCCACCTGGTTTTAAGGTGTTTTTCTGATCTGTTCCTTGAACCCCCAAAACGCTGTGAGCTGTGTCCCTTCCCAGCTCCAGCCAGGGGTCCCTGGGGTCCAGGGGACTGGTTTCTGGCACTAATAACAACCTCCAGGTCAGCACAGACACCTGCAAACTGCAGGTTTAATTCCACGGAGGTGCCTCAGCAAAGCTGAGATTTGGGGCTGCACGTCAGAGTGTTTCGTGAGAAGAATCCCCACAAAACCCCCACTGCCTTTAATTATTCTTCTAGACTTCCTCTTCCAGACTTTCCTTAAAGGGAATAAAATTAGGATCATTCTCAATTCCGTAAATGCCTTAAAGCCTGTTTTTGGATTTAAACTGTTTCCTCAGTTGTCTCACAACGTTTTCCACTCAAGCTACTGGATCTTCCTTGCCAGCAGCTGTACAAGAAGGATTTATATCTCCATTCCACTGCAAACTTGGACAAATGGAACTTTCCCTTGATGGAACTTTCCCTAGATCAAATTAAGGGGCAAAACCCCATCCAGGCAGTGAAATTAAGCAGCTTACACCAGTCCTGTAACTGGTTGTACTGGAATCAGGTCAGGGCAGGATGTGTGGCCAAGTGTCCTGCTTGCTTCCATACTTTTTGGTCAGCGGAAGTTTCAAGGCAGATTTTCCACCCCACTGACCAGAAAAACTCTACTTTGTAACAGCAACAGCCTTTTTCAAATGTGCCTCGTTCCTTCAAATATTGAATATCCCAGGATCTGTCTGCAGGGCTTCTCTCCACTGCAGCACCACATAAATGGTTATGAATTCTCACACACTTGGCTGATGATTTGTGGCAGGTGAGGCAAAAAGCAGGTCAATACCAGGAACAAAGTTTTAAACCAAAAGCTTTGCCTTTTAATTTTTTAGCCTTGATCATACAGGTGAGAAAGATAACCCCGGACCTGAATATTGCTTTGTATTAAACAACCCCAAAGTTGTTTGCTCCAATATTTTCATCCAGTTAGGAGCGTGAATGAGGTGGAAGAAGTTGTGAATGTCCTGCTGGCTCCAGTCTGCTTCTCCCCTGCCCCTCCCTGCTCTCCTCCCATATAAATTTGTTCTGGGTTGTGTGTTCCATGTGGGTCTGCCTTACTCCCATTACCCTTCCCAGTGACAGAGGGATTTTTGGGGAGAGGCATATTCTTTCTATGCAGTGTCTTGTTTGAAAACTAGAAACACTTTGGGCTTGCTTAGGAATGCCAGGTGGCTTCCTGATTAATCACCCAACTACTTAATGGTGTTGCTATTTTAGTGTTTATAATGCTTTGCTGGAGGCTTAAGTAGTGAATTTAAAAAAACTTCGTGTGTTGTGTAGTAATGCCTGTGAATGAATTCAGCTGCAAGCAGGCAAATTAATAGGAAGTTGTGATTTCTTGCTGTGTTTCTTTGTGAACTGTCTGACAGTCCAGAAGCTCTAATTGCTGCTGTACAATCCTTACGTTTTTACCCTCAAATCCTCCTTAGGGTCTCGGGGCTCAGGAACAAGGAAATCCGGAACACATCAGGGTTAAGGTGAAAAACGACGTGCTGGGATTAGGAGCCGCCATCAATCACGAGGTGTGTACCAGACCCAGGGCAGGGAACGGATCCCATTTCAGCAAAAGAACAATTATTTGAATGGAATATTAGTGAAATCTGTTGGCACGGCTGGTGGTAGCACGTACCAAACAGGATTGTTTAGGACTTTCCAACACAACCCTGATAATTTAATTTCACTTTGGGGTGGCTGTAGGAGCTCTGGTTGGTTTTACCACCTGTGGAGCTTCCCACCCACATGGGTCGGGTCCCTCCCACCAACAAGGATTGGATATGTCCAATTAATTTACTTTTAAGAGTCTTAATACCTGGTTTAGTAAAACTTATGTTGGTTCTGAAGGCTTCTGCCTTGTATTTATGCGGGTGATATTTGCAGGACGACTGGATTGCTCATCAGGATGACTTCAACCAGCTTCTGGCTGAGCTGAATAACTGCCATGGACAGGGTGAAACAGGTAGGTTCATGCTTGGCTCAGTCAGATGCTGGAAGCTCAACAGAGTTTCCATTCTGTGTCTTAAAAAGAGCAGCTGAGGCCCAGTTTGGGCAACAAATAAGGTTAACAACTCCCCCTTCTTCCCCAAAACTACTGGGAGCCAAAGGATGCGTCGCCGTCCATGACCATGGGTTTGTAGATCTCAGTGGATCAGTTTTGCTCTCAGGACTCAAAGAAAGGCTTTTTGTTGAGGAAAGGAAACATAAAATGTTGAACTTGTTTATTTTATCCAGGATCACAATATTTGGGACACTTTTCCTGGGCTGTACCCACAGGAACATTTATTTCCTTATGAAGCTCCCAGAATCTGCCTGAAGTCTCGCAATAATCACTCAGCACTGCAGTGCTTTGCCTTCCTTTTGCTAATGAGCTGTCACACTTGGCTTACATGCTCCAGTGGCTTCTTAAATACCTCCTTTTCCTGTCCTTGGAGAGCTGCTCCGTAGCTTTTGCCTCAGAGTTCTGCATCTCTGCTTTGAGTGTGGTATAAAGTGATTTTTGTAGCCCTGGTGTTGAGCACACAAGTGGGGAAACTTTCCCAAAAGGGCTATTTTTAAAGTCTTCTATTTTCGAAAAGCTTCTTACCAGCTGACCTTGCTTTGTGAAAATGAAGTTAGGAAGTTGTGGTGGGTGTGGGCTTAGAGAGAGTATTGGTTTATCAAATGATTTATCATCTCTCCTTTAGTCAAACTCGCTTTTAAACTCTGATTTTGTATCGAAACAGCTCTCTGGAGTGTTGTTAAACCAGAGGCTCCTGTTTGGACACAGCCTGTCCTTGTGCTGCTGGGGCAGAATTGCCAGCTTGGTGAATTTAGCAACCCTTCACTCATTCATTCAGTCTTAACCTTTGAGCACTGAAGATTTTGTAGGAGAAAAAATGTAGAAAGAAGAGGAGGAAAATCAGTTAGCAAGGAAGTTTTCCAATCCTGGAGAACTAGGATTAAAATTCTGAGCCTGATGCCTTAAAACCCCTTTTTTAACTTGCTGTGCACATTGTCCTTGTGGAATCATGAGGCCACCCAGGACTCGGTGCTGTCACTCAGCTCCTCGAGAGGTAGGAGAGCGTTTCATGGGGCAATTCCAAAAGTTCCTGTCTACCTTTAGAACGAAATCCTACCCGAGTTGCAGCTTGAGCCCTGGGAAGATCAGGGAGGTGTCGCTGGTGGGAAAGCTGCGGGCCGATGAGCAGAGAGCTGAAATGACTTGCCCGGGGCCACGGTGAGCCAGCAGAGGCAGGTTCAGGGAGCAAGGCTTGGTCCTAAGCTCTGCGCTCTTCCCTGGGTCACCTCATGCAAAGTGACCCTTGAAAACTCCCATTTCTCCCTGTTCCCCTCAGTTCTTTTGGTCCTTTTTGGAGCTGGGACAAGTTTTCAATCACTGAGAACAAGTTTGGGTGCACCTTGAGAATTCCAGGTCAGAGTGACATTTGGTGATTTACAGAAAGGCATCGCTCTGAAACTTGGTTTTTTTGGCAATTGTTGAAGCTGGCAAAACTCATCCAGGAAAAATTCTGCCTGCAGCTGTGCTGCAGGAGCAAATGTTACATTATTGGCCATCCTCCAGTTTCAAACTGCATTAAAAGTCAGCTGAAAAACTTCATTGTTCTTAAAGAACTGGTGCAGTTGCCAGAGCTGGATTGCAATTAGAAGTCGGAAAGGAAGGGACCCGTGGGGGTTGATGCCAGCATTCAAATACTCTCAGTGTCTGTAGTTTTAGCTGTCTTTTCTTTTTTTTCTAGCTGAGCACCCAGTGAGGGCAGGTTTAGATTAGATTAAAAGTTAGAAAGAAAGTCATCTACTGCTGGTGAGGCGCTGGCAGAGGTTTCCCAGAGAAGCTGTGGCTGCCCCTGGATCCCTGGAAGTGTCCAAGGCCAGGTTGGACAGGGCTTGGATCACCCTGGGACAGTGGAAGGGTTTGGGACTATGTGGTCTTTTCCCACCCAAACTGTTCTATAATTCCTGGCTCTTTTGCTGGGATCCTCAGTGATGATGACCATCCCTTCCCCATTGATAAAATGTGGGAACAGCACCCTGCCTGTGCTTTGGCACGCCCACCTCGATCAGGTTTGCTGCAGAAATGCCACTTTGGTGGCTTTATTGCCCTGACTAAATTGCTCTGAAAAGCACATTAATATTCCTGCAGCGCTTGCTCGGTTTGTCAGAGGATTTTCCAGTCCCTGGAAGACGCAGGGATGCATTTCCCTGCCCACTGCAAGTGCCGGCACGTTCCATAGTGAAATTCCTCCCTGCAGGCACGAGGCGGTGCTGCTGCCCCTTTCCCTGTAGGAATAACGTGGGGGAAGAAGCTCTGGGGAAACCCTTTGCTGTGTAATGCTCCTTTTGCTACCAGGAGATCGGAAACCGGGCTCAAAGTGCTGCATCTCTGTCAGGATATTTAAGTTGCGATCCTTGCTTTCCCCACAGACGCTTTCATTGACGACTTTTTTGTAAAAAACTGATTTGCTGGTCCTTTCTCTTCCCATTAGGGCTTAATGTGTGAGTGAGAGAACGGATCTCGGCCTGCTGGCCCTCAGCTCTCCCACTGCAGGCTGAGGAGTTTGCCTCTAGCTCAGGGATTCTGTCGTCAGGTGGCACTGCCTATCAAACAGGCAAGTGCTGGAATTCCAGGGTCAGAAAAGCTTGGGCAGCAGAGCTATCCAGGGTGGGATCACATAAAAAAAGTGACTCAACTTGGCCCTCGGGGTATGGGTTGATTTCCCTACCCATCCCACTGGGAGGAAAAAGCCATCTCAGCAGAGTAACCTTCTCTGGAGTTACACAGCAGAGACTCCTGTGGTGCCTCTTCTCAGGACTAGTAAGGCAGTAATTAACTGTCCAGCAGGTTAATTCTCTCTTTCTGGCAGTGTTTTGTAAATTAACAAGCTCTGTGGTTGCAAAGAGAGCATTTGTACCCCTAAAATAACCTGGCACAGCTCAGGAACGTGATCTCTGTGCTGTTAAATAGTGAGGTTAATCCTCCACGTGGCTTTAACCTGCTCACTGTCTCCCAAAGTCCTCCTGAGTGACTCTGGGACTGAGCCAGCCCCGGAGACCATTCCCAGAGGACAGTTTAGATGCAGTCCCTCTTCTGGAAGCCTGGAAAATGAGATAATAGGGATGTGGCAATTTGTTCTAGGTGGCCTCAGGGACAGAAAAGCTTTGTCACCATTCAGTTTCCTTACACAGATGTATCAGCTTATGCCCAAATAAAGGTATTTTGTGTCGGGTTAGAAATGAAAATCCTGTGGGTTTTTCTTTTTTTCCGTTTTTCTTTCTGCCCAATTAGATTCAGTATTTTTTTTTGTACTATTTTTTACATCTTTCTCAGACTCTAATGCTGGAGATACCCTATAAAAACAGCACTATTAATATTTTTTAACCACAGAGATGGATTTGCCTTTGACTTGGAGTACCTGTAGCTGCCTTTTCAAATCACATTGGATTGTAAGTGGGAAGGAAAGGGGATGGGGCAAAAAAAAAATCAAGCATTGACATATTTCAGACAAAACTTAGAGTGCTGACTTCAGTAATACTTTATGATATGTTGTTGACTGGATTTTGAGAGAGAAAGTTGAAAACACTGGTGTTTGAATTTGGTGGTTAAAGTACCTCTAACAGAGCTGGAACCTGTTTGCTTGGGGGTTATGTTTTTTAGAGTCCTCAGTGAAAAAGCAGAAAAAGACATTCAGCCTCGAAGAAAAATCTAAATCTTCCAAGAAACGTGTCCATTATATGAAGTTCGCCAAAGGTAAGAGGAGTTTTGTTGTTTCATAAGCTCTGGCCAAGATTAGAACAAACCCTGCTCAAGGCGATCTGTTGCCTTTTGGAGTCTAAATTTGGCAAGTAAAACCTGGGTTTAGAAACACCCCCTGCAGCAACTTGCTTAAAGCTCTCATGTGCTGTTCCTCTTTATTTTGGGGCAATTTTGGATGGCCTTAGGCTGACGTTGGGAATAAAACAATTCCTACGTGAAGGAGCTGAATAAAGGAGCAGCGAATATTCCAAGCGGTCGGGGCGTGGGCAGGGATGGGAGCAGGAGGCAGAGGTGACATGGGGGTGACTGAGGCATCTGCGTGGCACTAACCCCTGCAATCCCCAGTAACCCCTGCTCAGAGATCATGTGGATGAGATCAGGGATCAGATTAAACCTGCATGAAGGAAGAGGAAAACCCTCTTACATCGACCAGGTACTTTATGGGATAAATTAGGGCAGCGCTTGGTAGCCAGAAAAACTCTTATCAAGAACTTGTGGAGTTTAGTAATTTCTTTCTTTCTTAGAGCGATGGCATTATTTGAGTCAGGCCAGGTTGTGGCCCTTGACAGTTGTTCAGTCCTGTCCCCGTTGCTCTGCTCCCCTTTCACACGGTGTGTGTGCCTGTTCAGGGCATGGATAGGATCAGTTTCCACTAATGGCTGATTTATTAAACTGAAAGCTCTGTGTAATGTATTCGAACAGCAAATGCCTCTGCTAAGACAGAGCTAATTGATATCTGAATGGAGGCCAAATTTTCGTATCGGGGTTTGGGATTTTTGGTGGACTAATTCGACCTTGAAGTCCCAGCTGTTAACATGAGCCTGCCACTTTATGACATTAAACAATTAAATTGGTTCAGGGCTTGCAAGTACAGAGGCCATGGCCTGCTTGAGGTAGTAGCAAAGAGGATTTATTTTGATTTGGATTTAACCTTTTACTAAATATAGAGGAAAAAAGAAGTGTCTTTTGAGCATGTAAAATACAGCTCCAGGCTTTCATATTCCCAATATCCCTGATTTGTTTGGTCATGTTCCCACAAGGCAGCCCCTCACTCACTTGTACCCTCTGTGGCCTGACACAGCTAAATTGTCCTTTTTCAGGGAAAGAGGAAAAGTTGTTTGAGAAAGGCTCGTGCTGTCGTGGCCCTTGTTGTTGAAGTCCAGTCCTGCTTCCTTTCAGACTAAACAAGACAAGCTCACACAAAAGCGGGAGAAGGGAACAGCGACGGCACCAAACGCGGCTTCCGCTCCCGGGGCTAGCTTGGAGCCTCGCTGCTGGAGGATCAGCCACCCCTGGAGCTGGGAAATGCACCCCAACCTCAGATTAAAACACTGATTTCGGTTGCTTTTCCAGTAGCTGCTCCCCTGTGATGCTGCAGGGGATTTGGGCTGTCAGCTGAGTTGGTTTTCTGAGAGGGAAGGAACGGGGGATGCATCCAGGGGGAGGCACGGAAAGGAGGCGTAGCCTAAAAACAGGAGCAGGAGGATTTTAGGTGTCACATTCCAAGCCTTGGCCAAGATAAAGCTGAAAACAGACCCGATCTCATCCAGCTTGCTTGGACAAAGCCATTTAGAGGCTGTGCAGTGAGGCAGCAGGAAGCTGGGGAACACTTGCTCCTGTAGGATGATGTGTCTCTTTACCTTCTGGGGGTAAAGGATCCCAAGAGAAAGAAACAGGGTGAATAGTCAGATTTGGGGATTTATATTTTGGGGGTTTTCGGCCATTACAAGATTCATTTTGAGGTCAGTGATTTTGGAATCAGAAAATCAAGTGATTTAAGACCCCAGCAGACTCTTAACAAGTTGACCTGTCTGGGCTAATTTTGTTTCTTTAACTTTTGCTGACCTTTTCCAAAAGAATTTTCTGACAGAAGCAGTGGCCAACTCAAAAACTCCTGCACTGTGGAACTGGCTAAACCTTTGTATCTCTGAGTCTCACATCACACCCTCCTGCTTCCCGCTCCCTGCTCCATGTCTGATATCCAGCTCACCACGCAACAATCAGATGGGAATAATGGACCTCCTGGAAATCTTTGCTTCACCCTTGAAGTGGTTTTCAGTTGGAATAATCCAGTGTTTGTCAGAGGGGGAGGTTTTGCTTTTCAAAAGCAACATCAGAAATCAAAGTCCCCACTGAGTAAAAATGGATATTTTTTTTTTTCATTGTGTGGAGGAGCTGTAACTCCCTAATTCTGCCAGAAATGGGCAATCCTCATGAGAATCCAAAGATCCCAGTGCATACACACATTTCCTCAGGTGTACCTTCATTTAGTGGCTTTAGCATGGAACCACAGCACGGTTTGGGTTGAAAAGGACCTTAAAGCTCATCTCATTCCCACCGCCTGCCATGGGCAGGGACACCTTCCCCTATCCCAGATTGCTCCAACCCCCATCCAACCTGGACTTCCTGATTTTTGTTCAGCTCCAAGAGCAGTTCCTCTCTGTCTGTGGGTCACGCTGTTACCAAAATGCATCCTCAGATGTGAAGGTTTGGGGTTTTTTTTTCCTCTCTTTACCCCTTCCAGGTAAGGATCTCTCGTCGCGCACTGAACAGGACCTGTCCTGCATTTTTGGGAGAAGACAGAAGAGTGCCAAGACCCAGGTAAACAAGAATCTTCCCCTTTCTCTTGTTTCCTTGTTTATTATCCCTTGCACAAAACATCCAAATGTCTTCTGCCAATGTGTTTTTTCTACTTGAAGGGCTGTGCTTGAACTGTGAGAAAATAAGAGTAAGTTTAATCCCTGTTTTTATGGATTATTGTGATGTAACTTCTTTGGAGTTGGGGAACTCCAGTATTTTAATTTTTTAGTAGGAAATGTACATCACAAAGGAGAATTTTGCTTGACCTGGAAGGTCAAAGGTTGGACTTGATGCTCTCAGAGGTTTTTTCCAACCTAAATGATTCTGTGAAAGATCCATAAATATCCCAAATAAAATTGGATGTTCAGTAACAACTGGGCCATGCCCACAAACTGCCCTTGTTTTCACAAAAATTGGGAAAGGCTGAGCCAACTGAAAAGGATTCAGAGGTGGCCTGAACAGTGATAAATATTTAATGAGAAGACCTTTCCCCTGATTTTGTGTAATGAGATCAAAGTTTGGACCGGCTTTTATTTCATTTATGTGTTCATTAGCATTTTGCTCTTGCAGAGTACAGACCTGCTCTATCAGTGGATAAAAATAACTGACATGACCAACATATCCAGAAAAATTCTTTGGAAAAAATAACACCTGGAAAAGCACAAATGAATGTGTTGCAGGAATCGCCCTGTTGGTTCCAAGTTCTTGGAAATCTCTGGTTTTAAGGGAAGAGTGGGGCTTGAGCTGAGTGGAAATTTCTGTAGTGGTTGACACCTTGCTCCTGGTGCTCTTGGAAATTGTCGTGGAACTTCACTGCAAGTCACTGGGAGCTGAAATGAGGATCTGGGAACTTCGGTCTGTGAGAGCTGTTGGAGCTCTCAAATCCTGTGGATAAACTTCTACCAGTGTTGGGCAGCACTTCTGATCACCTGAATATGCCATGGAGCTGCTCCCTGGCTCCCTTGCTGTCAGATCAATGGGATGCAGGGCAAACTGGGATTTAAAGCAACTCAGCACTGCTGGGGTTGAGGGAGCAGATTTTGCCCACCCTTGTGCTGTCTCAAGTAGTTGGTTGTGTTTTCTCTGTATGTTTTACATCTTTTGAAGGTCAGGGTTGGAAAGTTGCTTCTTGTGAGACTTTTTCCTGCTCTTTTGTGGATAAACACTGCAGATCACATGGATTTTATGAAGAGTGTCTAAGTTTGTGCATGTTTTTGCCAGTCCCTTGACAGATGCAGGGGTTGGCTGATGGCTGCTGTGCAGATTTCCTGAAATGGTTCAAGCTTCTGGCAGAAAAGTCACAGACTGTTCCCTCCTAAGCACCCAAATCTCCCCATGCAAATCCAGGCAGGAGAGAACAGAATTTGGGGCTGCACTGTTGTCTTCTGGCTGCTGCTGAGCAGCCACAGGGAGAGGAAGCAGCACAATTGCTTCCCCCAGCTCCCCCTTCTCCTTCTCTTCATGGATCAGAGATCTGTGGAGTTTGCACAGAACAAAAGTGCGTTGCTCGGGCCCTCCAGCTCTGAGCAATTGCATTTCACTGCACCCATGAACTCCTGCGATCCCTTTCCATCATGTTCCAGACCCTGGTCCTTAAGGTGGCACAAGGGGAAGTGCCCCGTGAGGCTTTGCAGGAATTCTGTGTGTTTGCGTTCTGGTTTGAAATCCCCGAGCTCTGGGCGTTTCCCTGCTGTGGCACAGAGCTCCCTGCAGGAGCAGGAAAGGCTGCCATTCTCCTGGAAGTGAGTTGTTCCTGCGTGGAGATGCTGTAGGAAGAGCCCTGGTGCCCAGCAGAGCTCTGGGTTCGCCTCCAGATTGTGGTAGGCTCCAATTCCCTTCTAATTTCAGCTGCTACAACCCAGGGCTGGTTTCCCTGTTCCCAGGGACTTCCATACCTCCATAGGAGCCAGAACTGCTCCTGTCCAGGGCTCTGATTGCAGGTTCCCTGCTGGGGCTGCAATGGAGATGATGCATGGAAGTAACTCCGTTGACCCTGGAAAAGCTGCAGCAGTGGCCCACAGGAGTCTCAGGGATTTAACAAGACCAAGTGCTGGTGCTGCATCTCGGTTGGAGCAGCCCCCGGGATCAATCCAGGCTGGGGATGAAGGGATGGAGCAGCCCTGAGAGAAGGACATGGGGGTGCTGGGGGGTGAGAGCCGGACATGACCCAGCACAGAAACCCGCCATGGGCAGCAGGGAATGGGTGGATTCTGCACAAGGAGATCATGGAGCTGCTGGAGC
This sequence comes from Dryoscopus gambensis, assembly GCA_013389985.1. Classification (NCBI taxonomy): domain Eukaryota; kingdom Metazoa; phylum Chordata; class Aves; order Passeriformes; family Malaconotidae; genus Dryoscopus; species Dryoscopus gambensis. The sequence continues at coordinate 474,799 of WEIT01009661.1, read as the reverse complement.
AAATCCAGAGGAGGCACCAGGATGATCAGAGGGATGGAGCAACTCTGCAGTGAGGAAAGTGGGGAATTGGGATTGTTCAGCCTGGAAAAGAGAAGCTTCGGGGTGACCTAATTGTGGCCTCCCGGTACCTGAAAGGAGCTACAAGAAAGATAGAGAGAGACCATTTTACAAGGGCCTGGAGGGGCAGGACATGGGGGAATGACTTCAAACTGACAGAAGACAGAGTTAGATGGGATATTGGGAAGGAATTCTTTCTTGTAAGGGTGGGGAGGCCCTGGCACAGGGTGCCCAGAGGAGCTGTGGCTGCCCCTGCATCCCTGGCAGTGTCCAAGGCCAGGTTGGATAGAGCGTGGAGCAACCTGGGCTAGTGGAAGGTGTCCCTGCCCATGTCAGAGGGATGGATCTGGATGATCTCTAAGGTCCCTTCCAAGCCAGGCCATTCCATGATTTTATAGCTTGAAGTCCTGTCCCTGAGGCTCCTCCTGAGGTATCATCTCCCTCCTCTGTTCTCAGAGGTGCAGTTTGAGAAGCATTCAGCACACGTTTGATGTGCACTGAATGACCTACCAGCCCGCAAGAGAGCTCTCATTCCACTCTTGATCTTTTGACAAAGATTTTCAGCTTAATTCTTTTTCTCTTATTTCTGTTTGTTGGGATTAGAAAATCTTGGGTGTAACTTCATGGGAAGATGCAGGACCTGCTTTTCATAGAATGACAGAATTGCTGAGATTGGAGGAGACCTGAAGGTCTCCAGAGGAGTCACCCTGCTCAGGGTCAGCTCTGGCAGCTTCTTCAGGAGTTTGTCCAGAGTTTTGATTATCAGCCTTCCTTAAAGCCTCCAGCTTAAGCCTGTGACAAAGTTTCAGTGCGTGGATAAAAGAGGAGGAGGAGAGCAGAAGACATCACAGAATCAGGGAATTGTTAAGGTTGGAAAAGACCTTTACAATCCTCAACTCCAAGCCTGTTCACCACGAAGCCTTGTCCTCAGGTGCTATAACCACGTGTTTCTTGAACACTTCCAGGGATTGTGACTCCTCCACTTCCCTGCGCAGCCTGTTCCAGTGCCAGACAACCCTTTCCATGAAGAAATTTTTCCTAAATCCCATCTAAACCTCCCCGCTGTTGCACTAGGTCTGGCTGGTTGGCTGGTGTCGCACTAAACTGCCTTTAGAGGTTAGGAAGAGGGAGGAGAAAAGCGAAACACAGGGAATTCTGTCTGTGCTTATGGCCTAGGGGGAGTCAGTGGCAGGACTCAAGGCTCAGTGGTGGCCTCTGGACCAGCAAGGTAATCCTGGCTCTTCTGAAGTGCTTGTCCCAAATCTGTCTCCCCTGAACTGCTGCAGGGATAAACAGGGTCTCGACAAATCAGATGTGTCACGGTTCCAGTTAGTCCTGGCCACTCTTTTCCAGTGTGGTCATTCTCAATCATTCTGTGATCTTGACCTGTGTGGGGGCCTTTGGCAGGAGATGCTCTGCACCAGTTTAATCTGAGCTGTCTTAACTGTGGGGCTGATCTCAGCCTCACTTCTTGGCTGTCTCAGTGGCCAAGGACTGATCTGGTGATGGATCCTTTCCCTTGTTTCACACCAGCTCTGCAGCAGTAAGTGGAGAATGTTGAAACTTGGATTATCTGCCTTATCAAAGGAAGAGGGAGTTGGCCAGAGGATTGTAAAGATTGCAAAAGAGGGGAATTGCAGAGGATGTGGAAGGAAATGCTGTTTGCCCCTGAGGGTCAAAAGGAGTTTCTCTAGAAGTAATAAAAGTACAAATACTGTTGTTTTGATGGCTCTGGGATATGTGTTACTAATCAGAGGCACTTGCAACCTTTAATTCTCATGAATGTTCAACATAACTGTCCTTTCTTTAAATTATTTTTGATAAATCATGTGTCCAACTCAAACCTCCTTAATAAATTACACAGGGACCTTTGTTTAAAACAAAACACCAAAAAAAAATACGAGTCAAAAAAACGAGGTGGGGAAGAAAACAATGGCTGGGCTTCAGAGTGGACCTAAATTGAAAACGTCTGCAGTTTTTCCCAGGGAGAGCAAGTGATCGAAAATATTGAATTGTAATTATGATGCTCTCTGGAGACCTGCAGTGAGGACCTGTTTTGCAGGGTAAGATCTGCCAGACTTGTTTTTTGCCCCCACTTTCCCTGTGATTTTCTCACTTGCTTAGGAACACTGGGAGCTGGGGAGACAGAAAAACAAATTCCATTAGTTCCTATCTGGTTGAACTTCCTGGAACCCCCACTATTTTTTTTGCTTCTCAGAGTTTCCTTCCTCCATCCAGCTGTGTTTCCTGATGAAGCCTTATCACTGGAGAAAATGCTCCTGAGCGAGGCTGAGGATTTGGGAATGAGTTGCAGACGGTCCCAACTTGGTTGCTGAACAACATGATTCTGGCACTGATTTCGCTCTGGGGGCTGGGGGAGCAGCTCTGATTTGCTCAAACCCTGTTGGAGATGCATAAAAACCCGAGTGTTTTGCATCCATCTCGCATCCACGGCTCAGGCCGTTCCATGAGTAATCTGCTTCCTCCAAATTTGTGTAACTTGGATGCAAAACCTGCGTAAGTTCCCTTAAGCCACCCAATCCAAGTAGCCCGAAAGTCTCGGCCTTGCAGTGATTTCTTCCTTGTTAGGCATTAGAAATGGAACTGTCCACCCCTGGTGCTTTTTCACTTTTTTTTTCTTTTTTTTTAATCAGGAAATTGTCTTCTGACACATTTTGCAGAACTTCCTCAACTGACTTACATTTCCCAGCACTTATCAGAAAAGCATGTTGGCTAATCTTAAGGGACATAGCTGAAAATCCATTAAAGTCTGGCTCTGCCATGGGCTCCCTGAAGTTGTGGGTGAGCTGATATCATTCCCTGTACCTCAATTTTCTCTCTCCAAAATACCAATCACGATATTGGTGTTTGTGGAGTTGCACAATTGTGACTTTTAGGCAAGTTGCAAGTTTAATCTTAGGGGTTTTTTTTACCTGTGACCAAATTTGTTGCAGGGTTAGCACATAAATTAATTTGCTGCTCCCTTTTTTGGCAATGCCAGGGAAGGAAAAAAAAAACCTGCAGAGGAGAAACATGAGTTACAAATTAACACAGATTTTTCACTGTTCTGCTTTGGAGACCACAGTTAGGGAGAAAAAAAAAAAAAAGACATCAAAAACCTGGAGAGAGTCCAAAAGGATTTAGTAAAATGGGAGACAGGGTTAGAGGGCATGTCCTAGAAGGAGAGAGTGGAGGAACTGGATGCGTTCATCTCAGAAAAGAGGCAGAAAAAAGATGACCTCTCTGCCTATAAATATCTGGGGGTCGCGGGGAGGGAGGAGCAGAGGAAGGGAAGGGACAGTAATCAGAGCAGGCAAAAGCCAGGAATGGGACTGGGGGGTGAGAACTTCAATTAGAAAGAGGAAGACACGGACTTACTCTTCAGCAGGCTTCCTCACAGTGATGTCAGCGGGGCACTGGAGGAGTCTCCTGAGGGAAATCCCAGCTCCTCAGAGAGTGACGCTGAGAAAAAAAATGAGTTTAACACTTTTAGACCCATTGGGATGGGCAGAGAAGGATCAGTTTAAGTCAAACATCTCCTAAAAGGCATTCTGAGAGCAGCTGTGGTACTGAAGTTGGATTCCTGTGGTTGTGTTGTGCTTGGATTCTGTGTGGCTAAAGGAGATGGGCTCGTGGTGGAATCCCTGATCCATGTCCATGGATCTGTTGGCCTTCCCTGTCCAGTCATGAAAAGTTTTAGAGTCTTAATATCATTTAAACCTCTGCTGCTTTGACCAGCACATTTTACTTGCTTCAGAACTTTAGTCTCAAGTGGTAGGACAAGGGGAGAAGAGAAGGCTCCAGGGAGACCTCAGAGCCCCTTCCAGTGCCTGAAGGGGCTCCAGGAGAGCTGGAGAGGGACTTGGGACAAGGGATGGAGAGACAGGACACAGGGAATGGCTTCCCACTGCTAGAGGGCAGGGAGAGATGGGATACTGGGAAGGAATCCTTCACTGTGAGGGTGGGGAGGCCCTGGTCTTGAGATGAGGCAGAGGAGGTTCAGATGAGATATGAGGAAAAAATTGTTCCCTGTGAGTGTGGGGTGGCCCTGGCACAGGGTGCCCAGAGAAGCTGTGGCTGCCCCATCCCTGCAAGTGTCCAAGGCCNCCTTTCCAGTTCTGCTCTGCGTGCCACCATGGACTCTTAACAGCCAAAAAAGTCAAAAAGAAGAGGAAAAAACCAACCCAAAGCCAGATTCTGCCAGCAGTGAGCAGTGCAAGGCCTTTGCCTGTGCCTGAGGAGCAGTCGGGACAGGCTGGTGACACAAAGTCACAAGGAGGACAACAGGGCAGTGCAGCTGAAGGGCTGAATCACAGAACCAAAGAATGGGTTGGGTTGGAAGGGACCTTAAAGCTCACCCAGTTCGAAGCCCCTGCACGGGTGGTACAGGTAGAGCAAATCTGGCAGCACAGACCCATCAAAAGTGGATCGAAAGCCTTGTTGCTTTGAGCTGGTAACTTGCAACATCCTACACAGCACGTCAGAAAATTAATTAGGCTCGAGGTGTTAATTTGGGCCATATTTTTAATATTTCTCCATGCAGATGAGATTGTTTCAGGAACACCAGGAAGAATTCCTTTACCCAGCATTCTGTCCTAGTCGTGCTTTTGATAAAAAGGAGGAAGAGCAAAGTATTGATGTTTTGATGCCTATTCTATAAGCACCTTGTTAATCAACTGGAGGATAAATTATTGCTGTTCAGATAGCAGGAGAGAGGGAGAGGGGGAGATATCTCCCAGTCTGGAAGAAAAGGTGCTTTTTCTTCCTCTCTTCATTGGAGAAGAGTCTTGCCTCCACATTTGTTCCTTGGGGGGGTTGTTAAGGAACAGAAACAAAACTGGGGGGAGCTCTTTTTGATTTATCTTCTCTCTTTCCCTTTTGGTCACTTCCAGAGGCTTAAAGAGCCGAGTTGGCTTTAATGTGTTACCATTAGAGACCAGGCATTAGCTGGAATAACCCATCCTGCCTCACAGTGAAAAATATACCTTGATTGGCTAATTAATCAGTCAAAGGGGAATGACATGGCCCTTGGCTTGAGGGACTCTGCTGCACAGGTAAACAGGTCAGTGATGAATGGTTTACCCACAAATTCATATATCAAGAAAACTTAGTCATTTTTTAACTACGCTTGGTGTGAAAGCTGTGCTGCGTTTTTTGGAGGTGGATTTTTGCTGCCTTCGCCTTTTTTTTTGCATTCTGGGAGCTTTTAGGTTGTGGAAGTTTGCAAGAGGAAAAGGCCAGTCAGAACTCTGTCGCGATTGGAGTTCTTCTGTTTTCAGAACTGGAATAAAAAAAAACCCTCGAGAATTTTTTTCCCCCCTCTCAAGAAGAGGAAATCATTGACATGGCTTTGTGTTGAGATTGAGTGGCTCTGATATCAGGATGGCTCAGTTGCTTTTGTCGTTTAAATATCCTGAGGCTGCTCAGTTGGTCATATCCAGTCCTCAGGCACTGCATGGACAAAAAATAGATCCATAAATGGGTCTGATCAAATAATTGGGGAAAATCTATGGAGTAAGAGGCAGGTCTGTGTTGGTAAAAGGCTTTAAGTGACCTGATTTCCTATTGGCTTTTGATATCTCTCTGCTGGACCTTGTCATCTGTGTATTTTATAACACCTTGTCCTGCAAAGGTGGTTCTCCAGTGGGATTCTTCACTGAGATGTAAAGAAAAAAAGAGGGGAAAAAAGAAAATGAAAAAGGGAGGGGGGGAAATGCAGCTCTAAATTAAATTGCATAAAAATGAGATTTAGAAACACTTATCCATGGGGTAGATTGGGTTAAAGCAGTGGAGTCATGTAAGGAACCACAAAATAATGTTTGGCAGAGCTGCTTAACTGGGTGCTCAAAACAAATCCTAATTGTGCTTTTTTCTTGCAATTGTCTTTTTTTTCCCCTTTTCTTATTTAACTGTGTATAATGTGAGAAAGTAACACACCAGTACCTAAGAATATGGGTTTGGGGATATGGGTAGGGAATAAACCTCACCTTATTTTTGTCCTGTGTAATCCCTTCCTCCAGGCAGCCCTTGCTATGGGCCTGAGCTTTACAGACCAGCCTTGTTTTGTTTTTCCTTTTAAAAATACTTGTCTGATCAAAGAGCTTTCCTTAAAAAAAAAAAAAAATTAAACAAAATTCCAGTGCAGCAGTTCAAAACAAGGAAAAGTACCTTTTTTTGATCCTATCATAACAGGATTTGTACATGGAAGTGTGAACTAAGCAGGTGGCTTCCTGTTGATTTTTAAGCCAGGTGGGCAAGTTCTTGGTGATGAGTTGGTCTCCCTCCCTGCCCGGCTTTCCCTGGGGCAGGAATGTGCTTATTCCTGTGTCTGGAGGAGTGGGGTTTGGGCTGGCAGCTTGTAGGAATAATGCTGCTGTGGGAATGAGAGGGAAAACAGCAGCTTGTTCTCTCTCAGAAATCAGGGGTTAGGATACATTTTGTGACCTCTAAGGCTGCAGCCGGATCCACTCAAGCAGCCTGCAGGGACTGGGTGTTCACAGCAATCTGATTTTTGCTGACTTAGTGTCCTTAAAGGGTGCCTAACCTTCCTCCAAGGGTGTCTTCTGATTTTTGGCTCATCAAACTGGTTATGAAACTGCTGGTTGGTTCAGATGGGTTAAACAAACCAGGGGCTGGAGCAAAAGAAATGATTCAGCCTGAGAAAGTGCTTAAAATCGAAAGAAACAAGCTTTTCCACTTCCAATCCTGTATTTCAGCTTCTCTGTTGGATTGTTCTTTCTTCAGCTGTGACTCTTTGCCTTTTGAACTCTCCAGTCAGGAGAAATATCTGGTGCTGGAGAGTGACTTGGTGGCAAAGTTCCCCACCAGTGTCCAAACTGGTCCCTTCTCTCTCTGAGCTCCCTCCAGCTGCCTGACATGTTTGCAAACGTGGCCATTTGAACTTAGTTTGGGCTTATTTGGGTTTTCCCAAGGTTAAGACAAGGTTCAGAAATCCAGTGTCTGTTTTTCACTGCGTCTGCAGCCTCGCTCTGCAAACCACCATCGACCCCAGCGTGTTTCCTCTGAACAGTTATGGTGTTGCCATAGGGAGAGGGACAAATGTGACAAGAGTGCTGATTAATGTCATGAATTTGACCATCTGTTAATAACTGTGTGCATCCCTCAGCTAAAGAAAGAGGAAGAGGATGATGGGGAAGACAAATCGTGCAGGGGGGAGTGTTGGTGCCTTCTGTGCTCTGCTGCCTTTAGCCTCAGCTTTAAAATGTGTCCCTTGTCAGGATCCTGGTGATGAGGAGTTGCTGTTCTCCGTCTCGGAATACTCTGTGGGAAGGGCCTCAGATTTGGTGTTAGGGATGAATATTGTCCAATTTTGATTTCTTGAGAGGAGAGAGCAAGGACTTGTGGACCTGTTAGAATCACAAGGATGCTCCCAGGACTGGAGCCCCTTTGCTCTGGAGCCAGGCTGGGAGAGCTGGGGATTTTCAGCCTGGAGAAGAGAAGGCTCCAGGGAGACCTCAGAGCCTAAAGGGGCTCCAGGAGAGCTGGAGAGGGACTGGGGACAAGGGCTGGAGGGACAGGACACAGGGAATGGCTTCCCACTGCTAGAGGGCAGGAAGAGATGGGATATTGGGAAGGAATTGTTCCCTGTGAGGGTGGGGAGGCCCTGGCACAGGGTGCCCAGAGAAGCTGTGGCTGCCCCTGGATCCCTGGGAGTGTCCAAGGCCAGGCTGGACAGGGCTTGGAGCACCCTGGGACAGTGGAAGGTGTCCCTGCCCATGGCAGGGGGGGGAACTGAATGGGCTTCAAGATCCTTTCCCAGCCAACCCATTCCATGATAACAACTGAAATCAGCCACAGAGAAGGCAACCAAGGGGAGTTCAAGAGTTTTGCTGATTTGGGCAGTGTTTGGATACTCTGCTGAACAGATCGCGAAATTTCCATGCAGGCAGCAGGGTCTGAACTCTTCCCTGCACTGCATTAAGGGATGTGTGTCCATCTGGGGTGTGTAGTTTGTCCCTTCTCTCCTTGGGGACGCTTGGCTGTGCCCTCAGGTGTTTGGGTTTGCAGACTCGCAGTGCTGCAAACCCAGGGGCTGTCGGTGAGGGCAGGCTGGAGGTTGGTCTGGTTTAGGAGCAGGAGATGCTGCTGTCTGTGGTGATTCCTCAGAAATCTTTTGCTGTATCCTGGGATAAACCCCCAGAAGGTTCTGCCTCGATGATGCTGGTGGAGAATGCTGGAGTCCCCCAGGATCCGGAATTCCCAGGGCGGTTTGGTGGCCACCTTGCAACTACATCAGCTGGAGTCAAAAACCAACACGTTGGATAAACTTTTCAGCTCCCACGAAAAGTCAGGATCAAGGATGATTTCACCGTGGGTAGTAGAGTGACCGGAGGGTGAGAAGTGTGGCTGTCCACAGCATTCAAGATTTAGTCCTTTATTATTCCTGCTTCACAGGGATTTATTTTAAACCTGCTCTGTTTCACCAGGAGCTGAGTTTTTCCAAGTGCTGGGACGTGTTTTTGACAGCAGAATCCAACCCAGCTCAGGGTAACACTGATCCTGTGTCACCTGTGTGGTACAGGTTGTTTTTTAGCAAATGAAGGGAAGATCAAAAATATTGTCTGCCCTAAAATCCTGTTTCCCAGAATATTGAAGAATTTAAATGTCACTCAGTGCTTCAATACTTGAAAGAAAATTATTTATTCTCAATACTTTTTTACAAAGAAATATCTAAGCTTGGGAGTAGAAGAAAGTTTCTGTAGTACAAAGTAGTCAAAGGCTAATGCTAATTAGGAAATGTTTTCTAGTTCACAGAAAATACTATTTATTTTTCTTAAAATTTCTGAAAAATATATTTTAATTTCAACTTGTCAGCTTCTGTGTTTTGCACTGAGTATTTGCTGTTAGAAAAGTAGTAATTTCTACAAAACATCTTGCTGTAGTGAAGTGCAAGCTTGAAGGTGCTTTTTTATTTTTCATTAAACCACTATCATAATGGAGTGAAAAACTCTTAGATGAGGAAAAAAATCAAGCAATTTTATTTATTATTTGAGGTAACCCTTTATTTCTATATTTATTCTTTGATGTCTCATAATATGAATGTGGGGTTTATATTTAGTGGAGAAAAAGAGGAACAGTTAAAGTAAATAAGCAGAAGGGTTTTTTTGGGTCTCTCCAAAACTCATCTACTGCTTTAACTCTTAAAAGTATTGAAAAGGCACAAAATACACTCCCAAGTGCCTGGAAGATTTCTTAGGCTTAGTAAAATATTTGTAAAGTCCTCTGGGTATCAGTGCATGTGGAATTTCTCTCCAACTACTAATGGATTAAGCCACCAAGAAATTTGATATGAAATATGTCAAAGACAACATTCCAAGTTCTGTCTTGATGCATTTGGGGGGCTGCTGACTCTCTTTGTCCCTGCTCTCACATCCAAGCAAAAGCTGTTTCCTCCAACAATTCCCAAATCATTTTAGAGCTTCTGATCTTTATTGACTTGCCTGGCCCGGCTCATCCCAATGTCAGCTCCTTAATCAGTTTGTAAACACCACATTTAGCCTGGTGGGTTATTAAGTTTTCTAAATATCTTCCTTTTCTAAGGCCTCAATCTGTGCACTGATGGCATCAGTTCAAAAGTCCAGTTGTTCCATGAAGACCACCATAATATATAAATTACATAAATTATATAAACCTCCTGCTGCTGCTTCTCAGCTCCAATCTGGGGCAGTGATATAACAAGACACGTGACTGTTGAGTTATCCAGTTCTCAAATTGCTTCCCCCGAAAACTGTTTCTCCTCCTGAATTAAAGAATGGATGTTCTGTGGGGAGCGATTCAGCCTTGGCCAAAGTGGCCTAAATTCAGCCTTTTAATATCTGTGCCTGTGCTGATGCTGGGAGCTTAAGCATTCATTTACATTTCATCTTAAGAGCAGTGAGAATGCTGGGCCAAGCTTTGAGGTGATGAGAGAAAATTGGGTAATCCTACACGTCAGCAGGCGGCTGGAAGAGGAAGTTTTTTGTTGGAACTTGCACACTGAGAAGGCACAATGTCCCTATTTTAACTTCTGCCTTGCTAAGCCTCCTATTAATCACTGCTTTTGAACTCCTCTCTCCCAGCCCCTCTGGATTTGGAGGATGGGATTTGTCTGCAGTGGATCCCAGGAATGTGGCTCAGGTGAGGCACAGCCAGGCTTTAGTCAGGGCTCTCTGGTTCCCTTTCACCACCTGCTGTGCAGCCCTGGGTCACGTCTGCATCCCAATTTCCCAACCACTAAATCTGGGGATGATTCACATAACCCATGCAACTGGTATCAGCCTAATTTGTGCTGTGTGTGGTTCTTCACGAAGTGCACTGAAATACTGAGATGATAATTGAGAATTTTGAAGTGCAAAGTGTCTCACCCAGATTTCTCCCAGTGGTTATTTCTGGAAAAGCTGTTGGAAGCGTTCTGTGTGTGCTTCCCTGTTTACCTTTTGAACTTTACAGCCACGGTGCCCATACTGTGGTTTTGGACATTACCACTTAATTAAACTTTCAGAGAGTCCTGGAGCGTGACTGTCTCCCGCTTCCCTGAAATCCCTGCAAAAGCAGAGCTGTTTACACAAAATCCGGCCGGGAGGGGCGTGCTGTGCTCCAGAGCATTACCTGAGAGCACGACCCAGGGTGAGGGGTGTGCAACCCCGGGGATTTGTGGCTCTTGGGGAAGCTGAGGTCAGGCAAGAAGTGCAGGAGTATCCCACCTGCAGGAGCGTTTGTGTAAGGGGTCAAGTGGAGCAGCAGCCCTTGTTTTTGACAGGCAGGACTTCACGTCTCCCTTGTGCTGCTGATTCCCTGCCCTCCTCTCATCCCAGCAGACCCCCTCTGCCTGCCCAGGCCTCCCCACCCGCAGCACCGCGGGGTCGGGGTTTTTTCCCCCCTTTTTTACTAAGCCTGCTGTTTGTCAGTTACCAAATGGCAAAGGAATGCTGTGTGTAGCAACTGCGGTGGATCCGATCCAAAGGCAGGGAGCGTGGCCCGTTCCTTTTTCCGGCGTTGTCGTAGGGAAATGGGTGTCTCCAAGAGACGCCCCGCGGCAGAGCCCTCGCTCCGCAGCAGCGCCGGGCTGGGGGCTCTGATCCGAGCGCTTGCTCCTGGAAAACAGAGCTTTGTCACTCCTGGCAACTGGCTGTACGAAAACACTGATAACAATAACGGGCTCCCTGCCCAGCCCGGGCTTGCTGTGGCTTTCTGGGAATCTTCCAGGGTAGAGGAGATGCTGCCCCTCTGCTTTAACCCCCAGGGGCATAGGGCATTTCTGCTCCCAAATTCTGTACCCCCACATACCTAAAGCCGTGCAGGGCTGTGGCAGATCCTGTTCCAATCACAGAATTTTGAGTCTTGAAACTCCTTTCTTTCCTGTATCAGTGGAACAAAGTGCTCTTCCCCTTCACAGAGTGGCTGAAGGGATGGGAACTGCTCACACACTCAGAGGAAGCTTGGGAAATAGGAAAAATTACATCAAGTTCATGTCAGGCAACAAGAGATTAGAATTTTGCCATGACATCTGTAAAGCGCTTTTCATACTTTCCAAGAAGCTTTTATGGTTAAAAGTTTTGGACCAAAATCTGCAAAACTCTTTTGTCCCAATTAGTAACCAATTTTTCTGGAACCTGGACTGTCAGGCTGGTGGGAGAATTCTCTGTTTTCCTGGATCTGAAGTCCTTGAAATAAAAGATGAGATTGCTCCCAAGGGGGAGTCGTGGGGTTTGACACCACGTAAGGGCCCTGACGCAAAGTCACCTTCAGGGTGTCGTGCAGGAGGCACCCACTTGGCTTCTTGTTTTGTCCATCAGGATATCTTGTTGCTGCGGAGATTTGCTGATCCTGATGGATTCAAGGCAATATTCTCCGATTGTTTCAGAGTTAAGCTAAGTGCCTAAAGGAGAGGGAGAATAATGCCTGCTGAGAGGTTAAATATAGTCATGTAACATCTAAGAAGCGGGGGAAGAGAAAAGCCAGTGAAGGGGCATTTAACCTGCTTAAGGTGTGACCTGGGCATTTGAGGGTCACCTTTCTCCTTTGGATATGATGATTTGAGACTCCAGATTTAAAGCTTCCACTAAATATTAAATATTTGTTTTGAGATTTAGGTACAAAGCTCTTGGTTTATAATCATATATTGCAAGTATATAAAAGCTTCATATTATTTTCCTTTCCATGCAGATTCTTAGGCAAGGCAATATGCTTTTGACAGTTTCTATCTTATGTTTTTCATAGAACAGAATCACAGGATGGTTTGGGTTGGAAGGAACCTTAAAAATCATCTTGTTCCAACCCTGTGCCATGGCCAGGGACCCCATTTTTGGTGTAACCAAAAGGATGTAATACCCAGAACTTGCACAGGACCTCAAGGAACACTGGACGGGACCATGTGTACAGAAATTATTCTGTAAATTAATGCCACTTCCTAACTTATCCTTAGATAAATGATCTTTCTGTCACTTCTGATTGCTTTCCTTTCCCAAGTTCTGTAAATAAAAATACCTTTCTGTAGGAGATCCAAGCAGAAATCCTTCTTAAGGCAGGAGCTTTATATGTCCAGGCATCTATAGGCACCTTTTCCCTGGTGTGCAGCTCTGAATCGGTACCTGGCTGTTATTTAAGAGGGCACATTATTCACTTTTCTCCAATGTTTGGGAAAGCAGGACATGCTGCTCGTTTGAAAATCATACCAGCTCCTTTATCACTGCCAGTCACAGTCAGCAACGCTGCATTCCCAGCTTGACACGAAGGAGGAGGTTTGCCCTGAATAAATAGAGGAGATAAATGGTCTTTCTGTTCCTCAGAGGAATTTGGGCCACTTCTCAAAAGCTGGTGCCAGGAGTACAGTAGCAGAGTGGCATGGTTAAAGTTAATTGCCCTCAGATTTTAGTTAAAAGTCTAACTAGCTTGTCAGCTTTGAATTTATATTTTCACAGTTCACTAGGGAGTGATAATAGGGAGGCTTTGATGTAGCTGCCTGGTTTTTGCTTTGTACGAAGTGCTCGAGTTTAGTGAATAAACTTTTATTGAGAGAGGGGCAGGATTGACAGCTTGGAGCCAGCCAGGAGAATCACGGATATCCCCTCACCGAGGGGCAGAGGGGCAGCAGGACATTGGGGCTGCATGGCTGGAATTATAAAGGAGATTTTCGTGGAGCACCGTGCTGAGCTCTCGAAGAAACCGCTCATCAGAGATTTGTTAATTAGGTGTCACCGGAGACTTGCTGAAACAGTGAAGCTGCGATGCACAAAGCACTGCCTTATTAACTCTTTAACAGCCCTGGAATACACTTGCTAGTTCCCTCCACCAGGGAAACTGAGGAATGCTGGATTAATTCCCTGGGGCTGCCCAAGGCTGTCCTGAACAGCTTTTGAGAGAATAGAGACGTGAGACTCATTCAGAGCTTGGCAGAGGAGAATGTGGCTTCTAAACCAAGAGGAACCTCGCTAAATTAGTTGTTTAGAAAGATGGTCGTTCTGGCTTTAACTGGAACCAAAGTATCTTTTCCATTTTTTTTTTAAATTTTAATTTATTACGACTCTCACTGTATACTGTACTCCTACCCTATAGCCAGCTGGGAGGGACCCCAGCTGTTCAGTCATCTTTCAAGTACAGACGCAAAAAGGCACATTTCGAAGATTTGCTACACCTTATTCTAATATTATTATCTTATTCAATATTACCTAATAATGTCACTCAGAGGGTGGGGAGGCCCTGGCACAGGTTGCCCAGAGAAGCTGTGGCTGCCCCTGGATCCCTGGAAGTGTCCAAGACCGGGTTGGACGGGGCTTGGAGCAGCCTGGGCTAGTGGAAGGTGTCACTGCCCATGGTATGGGGTTGGAACTGGATGATTTTTAAAGTCCCTTCCAACCCAAACCATTCTGGGGTTCTGTTACTGGTTAACTTTCTATTCACAACATTATTAGGGTTGATACCTTCCAGGCAGCTGTTTTCTGGTTGAAGGACAGATCAAATCCCAGAAACTGGAGTGCTCCCCCTAATCCCTGCTAAAACCATTCTTGAACACTTCTAAATAATTTTAATACAATTTTAATCCTTTCTCATTAAATGAGAAGGAAGAACTTGCTCTCCTGTTTCACCTGGTGATGTGAAAAGAAACCATTGAGCTGTTTGAAGGTGCAAGTGGTTTCCTTGGCTCTGCAACCAGGGTAGATGGATTCCACTGCCAGGATCTTACTCTGCCAAACAGACCTTGTCTCAGTGGGCTGCTGCTTTTTTGGAATCTGTTCTTGAGCTGCTCCCTTCACTGCAGGTGGTTCTGCAGAGCGAGCTGGCGGCGTTGGGACGCGGAGATAAACTCGTGCCTTTGTGCCTGAGCTTACACAAGCTCAGATCACCTGCTGGCCACCAGGAATGTGGTCTAATCTTGTTCTGGCTGACCCCAGTGAAAATGGGAGCTTGCATTGCCAAAACTATTGGAGCATCCAGTGGCTCCAAGGAGTCCAACAGGCTGCAGACAGGTTTGAACCGTCTGAGTGGGAAGGGACTTTCTGTTTTGCAAGCGCTGCAATATTGATTTCAGTCCCTTCCAACCGGGGCAGAGGTGATGTCAGCGCCCAGAGGAATAGCTGTGGCTCTCTCTGAAGGCAAACTTGGGATTTGTCCGCTCTGAAACCGTAAGAGTGAAAATGTTACTGCCTTCAGAAAATTCTTAAAGGAAAAGAATCCATTTGTAAGGCAAACAATGAAATAGTTATCTGTAAAAAGCCATTATAGCTTTAAAATAAAATCATGGAGTCATAGGGAGGTTTGGGTTGGAAAGGACCTTAAAGCTCATCCCGTTCCACCCCCTGCCATGGGCAGGGACTCCTTCCACCATCCCAGGCTGCTCCAAGCCCTGTCCAGCCTGGCCTTGGACACTTCCAGGGATCCAGGGACAGCCACAGCTTCTCTGGGCACCCTGTGCCAGGGCCTCACCACCCTCACAGGGGAGAATTTCTTCCCAGTATTTAATCTAAACCTAATATCTAATCTAAACCATAACATATAAAGGGTGGCTTTCTAAGTTTCAATGTAAGCTGAAATAATGTGTTGATATTTAACATTTTAGCTTCTATTTGAACTTCTCTTACCTTCTGTGTGTTTGTTTGACACAGTTGAACATTCCAATGTAAATTTCCTCCAATTAATTTGTAGTGAAGTGTCTGAGTTTTGATTGAACTTAAAATTCTGAATTGTTTCACAGTTTCTGCCTGGTGTCGTAAGCGCTGTATTTGAAAGTCAGTTGTTTGAGGGAGAGGATGTTGCTCTTGGGTTTTTATGGCAAATTTTTGAAAGACATGTCTCTTTAAAAAGTTTATGCCTTTGGGTTGTCTCGAAGAAACTTGAACAAATACAATCCTGGAGTCCTGGCATGGTTTGGGTTTGAAGGGACCTTAAAGCTCCTCTAGTTCCACCCCCTGCCATGGGCAGGGACACCTTCCACTACCCCAGGTTGCTCCAAGCTCTGTCCAACCCAGCCTTGAATACCAATTAATAAAATCCATCAAGATTTTGGGGGATTTTCCCTTCATAAGACACATGAGGATGTCATACAAGGAATGTTTAAGCTGCCATGAGAATTTAAGTGCTTGTACTTCCATCAGGCTGGAATTGTATGTTCTCCCAGAGGGATTTTGGTTTGGCTGTGCTGGAGTTGGTTGACCCATGTCTCCTAGAGGCCTTCATAAAATGCCCTTCTTGTATAGTCAGGAGTTCAAGGTTTATCTCATCCTTTTTCTGCTCTCTGTAATGTCACTTCTCCACATATATTACTGAACCTCATTCAAATACCAATTTGTGTAAGAAAAAAGACAAAACAAACAACAAAAACCTCTAAAAATGCTGAATCTGAGCTTGATCGTGTAACTCGACTCGCCCCAACCCTACAATGAGATTATTTAGACAATCATAATTGTTAATTACATAATTATGTACTGTTCATTTCTCTGGAAATGGCACTCACATAATGAACAGCTATTCAGTTTTGTTGGTTTGTTTTATTTTTCATTTAGGGTGTGCCCTTGGTCTTTACTACATGCAATTCAAACACTGCTCAGAAGATAGGATTAGGAATATTCTTGCTGGGAATTTGGGAATGTTCTTTCTATGTTGTTTACAGTTGTTTGCAGTTGTAGCTACATCCTTTCTTTCCAGTCTTCCTCTCTGGTCTGGGGATGGTACCAGGTACTTGTAGAGGACAGTTTGTTAGATCCTGAATAACAAATCAAAATCTGGAGTCTTCTAAGCAGCGAGAATTTCCCCCTCAGCTGTCCCAGTTCTCAAAGCGTTGCTATGAGGAGAGGACACAGTCCCAGCCTTCTGATGGACAGCAAAGCTCAAAAGTTCTATGTTTTATTAGCAAGCTAAAAAACCCCCAAAAACTAGTGAAAGTGTAGTGGTTTATGATTCTCCATGATTTTAAACTGGACGCACAGTCCCTGGCCGAGGGATGGTTCCATGAAATACCCTGGCCTGTTTTAGGAAACAGCACACAGCAGGATCTCCTCTTAGGGAGGACTTTGGGTGCAGCTGCCCCACAAGGCAGTATAGATATTTACTGATTCTAGGTCTGCAGGTTGAGGTGGCTGAGACCTCAGCTCCTTCTGTTTTCACATTGCTTCAAATGGTTGAGTTTGAGCCCAAATTCACACATCTGGAGCTGAAAGATTTTGTGTTTTCAGTATCAGTCTCTGGTGAGAGAACTGAAGTACTAAAGGAAAGAGTTTCTGATGTCAGCCCTGCTGCTTTGCTGTTCATTTGTCATACATAGGAATGCTTTCCTCATCCCTCCATATATTCCTGGATTAAAGGAATAAGCATTATTTCAGGTGATACTATTCATGACAGCACAGTGGGAAGTTATTGTTTTATTCAAGAGGCAAATTATGCCTCAGGGAAATACGCTGGTCACACCACCTTCCATTTAGAAGGCTTTTCCATATCCAACATGTCTGCAAACAAAACAGACAAATTTGGAAATTTTTTTTGCCAATTGGATTCTTTTTTTTTTTTTGATGTATTGACACGTCTGCCTTTTTTGGGAGGGGTTACAGTTTCTCAGATAAGTACAGTCAGCTGGCTCACAAGGGAAGGGATATAAATACCTGGCTGGGAACTCGGCCTCTGGAGTTGCTCTGTTAATCCATGCCATCCATCAGGGATGCTGCTGATGGATGTCACCTTGTGAACAATGCAGGTGGGAAAATGGAGGATGAGAGCTTTCAGACAGCGTTTCCTGTAAAAATAGCAGGTGATGCTTCTAGAGGCCTTTGGCTACCTGAGTATAAGTGATATCCTTGTGTATAAAGCACACAGGCCTGGTGCTTGCCTGTGTGCCTGGAAGTGCTTGTGAGCACAAATTCCCAGCTTGTGCCTAGCTGGCATGGTTTATTAATCAGATCCAATTGATGGCACTCACTGGGAATTCACTGTGAACACTTCCAGGCGCTCCGTGCACAGGTTTTGTTTGCTGCCGTGCAATTCCTGGTGCCCTCCGTGCTGTCGTGTGGCCTGAAGGCTTCTGGGGTCTGCTGAGTGCCTCTTTTGGGATGCATAAAGGTGCTCAGGTAGGAGAGTGTTTAGACTCTGTGAGTTGGTGGAATATCACGGGATAGGCAGCAGGGGGTGAGGGATTCCGCCCCTCTGCCCCACTCAGGTGAGACCCCACCTGCAGAGCTGCTCCAGCCCTGGGGCCCAGCACGGGAAGGACGTGGAGCTGCTGGAGCAAATCCAGAGGAGGCAGCAGGATCATCAGAGGGATGGAGCAGCTCTGCTGTGGGAAAGGCTGAAGGAATTGGGATTGTTCAGCCTGGAGAAGAGAAAGCTTCAAGGTCACCTAATTGCCCCTCCCAGTACTTGAAGAGAGGCCACAGGAGAGCTGGAGAGAGACTTTCAAAAAGGACCTGGAGGGACAGGACACAGGGAATGGCTTCCCACTGCCAGAGGGCAGGGTTAGGTGGGATATTGGGAAGGAATTCTTGGCTGTGAGGGTGGGGAGGCCCTGGCACAGGGTGCCCAGAGAAGCTGTGGCTGCGCCTGGATCCCTGCAAGTGTCCAAGGCCAGGCTGGACAGGGCTCGGAGCCCTGGGCTAGTGGGAGGTGTCCCTGCCCATGGCAAGGTGGAACTGAATGGTTTTCAAGGTCCCTTCCAAAGCAGTCCATTCTGGGATTCTGTGATTTGCAAGCAGCACTTTGCTTGATGCACTTGGGTTACAGAGAGAAAAGTGTCTGTGTTGGCTCAGTGGTCTCTTCACTCTCCAGTTTCCATGGTTGCAACCCAACCCTTTTCCCAGTTTCCCACCCTCCCCACAAGTGGAGTGTTCGAATAGTTTCCGATGTTTCCATTTGATATAAAACATGTCACAGTGGCAATGTAGCAATCATACAGAGTTTAGACCTCGCTGAAACACCTCAACATATCCATTTTTGTGGATGCACAAACCATTCACTTTTTATTAGTGTGGAGTATTTTAAGAGTAGCAGCAGGAGGATCTGTGGGTCAGGCAAAAGTTTCTTGTGCTGCGGTGTAAAAGCATCAATGATTTGTCTCATTATGAGGTGCTTCTCTACTGTGCCACATTCCTGCACCATCCTTTTTTCCCACTCTCCAGGCTGAGCTCTGCTTTTGGGGTGGATCAGGGCAGAAAAGGACAGCTTTGTGTTTCTTGGAGAGCCGTTAAATTTACTCCTGGAGAGGCAGGAGCTGCCCAGGTTTTCTCCCTTTCAGATACATGTTATCACACATTAACTTATCTTGATTAATTTTGCACCAGATAGGGGAGCAGTTCCCTGGAGTTCTCGTGAAAATGAGAGGGACCTGCTATCTCCTCATCATCCTCCCTCGGCGTCAGAGTGTCTGTCTCTGGCATGACTGGGAGCCAAGGGAAATTGCTTGACATCACTTCAATTTCTGAATCTCTCGGCGGCGGGAGTTTGGCACTGGGAAGGTGAATTCCAAAGCCAGTTTTATCCATCGGATGGTGCAGATCATGTTGACACACTTCCTTTGCTGCTTGTGCTAAATCCTCCGGGAAGACTTCCCCAGGTGAAGTCGCCGCAGCTTGAAAAGTTCAGGATTTTCTCTTTTTTCCCCTTTTTCCTTCTCCTTTTTTTTTTTTTTCCCAGAGATGGGCAGACGCCACCCTCCCATCTAAACACACTCTGTTTCTGGGCATCAGGTTGTGATTCTGGTCTCTGTAAGATCCAGATGCTTTTCCCAGTCTGAGGTAAATCCTCCTCTGCGTAATACAAGCAAATGAATCAACTTTGGATAGAAAGTCACATTTCCAAGCCATGATTTCAGTATCATATCCAGGTAATAGGCCTGCATGTCTTCAAGACAGAATTTATTAAACTATGTCACTTTTGACTCATTTTAGGTGATGGAAACCTCCTTTTTAAAAAAAAAAATAAAATTCAAATAGCCTAGTTTCTGCTGGGGAAACTTTCTTCTGAATTCAGCATGAAATGCTTTTTTTCTTTTTTATTCAGAAAATCTATTTCAGATGTGTTTCAGACTTTTGCTTTGATCAACAAACAAGTTGCCAATCAGCCTATTGAAATTTGCTTTACCAAAGGAGACCAAAAGAAAAAAAAAAAAAAGAAATGTTTTAGGAAGTTCACTCCGAGTTTTGTTTCTTCAGACACCACCTCAAAGCCACTTTGCCAAACAGATTCCCGCTGAAATGGCTGGTGTCTGTCTTTTTGTCTTTTTTTTTTTTTCCTTTTTGGCTTTACATTTTTGTTGTTCTTTGACAAGATTATCTCAGCAGTGTCAGAAAGGACCTGACTTACCCAAAACAGCAGCAGTTAACGAAATCCAGCCTCTGATCCGGGTTTTCCTCCCGAGACTCGGCTGAGTTTATTTTGCCATTCTTGAGAGGTGGTTGCTTTTCCAGTCAGCTCTGCCTTTGATATCCCAGCTAAGTAAAGCTGCTAAATTTGTCCTGGCTGTGTTTTCTTTCTGAGCATTTTCTGGACAAGTGTTTCAACTCTTCCTTTCCTGTCCTGTCTGATATCCAGGGATAAACACAGCCGGACACACACACACATAACACATGCTGGTTTATCCAGAATGCTGGGCTCAGTGCTGCTTTCATGTGATTAGAGTCTTCAAATACTTCTTTCATTCCAGTCTGAAGGAATATTTGACATTTTTGATGCCATCACCATAATTCCTGCCTTGCCCATGGAGCATTTCATCATCGTTTCCTTGTTTTTCTATTATTGCAGGAGGTTTGAGGGAGGAAATTTTTCTTTATTGTGGTAGAACTTAAAGAGAAATGGCGGAATGAACTTGGAGAAATGCTGAGATCTCATGATTTGCTTTTTGAATTCTTTACTCAATAGCAGTAGGAGTAACATCATACGTTTTGGAATTCCATACATGCAGAGAAGTGGTTTTTTCCTTTAATGAGGATCCTAAGTCAGGTTTAAGGGTAAAACTGTATCAGCAACACAATTATTTTAAAAGCAGAATTTTAGAAGCTTCTTTCAAGGAGGAGGAGGAACAGGAACTTTTAAGAGGGAAGTTCTGCTTTGGCTGAAAAGCCAATACATGGATTATTTCTGCGTTTGCGTCTTTATTTTGGGTCTCCAGATGTTCTTCTGTATATATACATAGTCATGTCTTTCAATCACCTGGAAAGTTAACGTATTTTAGGATCTTGTGTGCTTTTAAAAATGAAACTGGACTGTTCTTTTAAACTTCACCCCAAACACCTTGTCCTAGAAGAAATTGGTAGCAGAAGTAAGTCTAGAATTGGGGAATCTTGAAGTGCTTGAGGACTCTGCCCTGGCGCATCCAGAAAGTTTCCCCCCCATTTTATGGTGAACTGTGACATCTGTGATGTGGATTTAACAGCTGCTGCAATTCCATGAGAGGTATTTTCTAAAATTGTTTCAATTTACAAATTGACCGTGCAGCTATAATTTTAATAATGATATTGAGGGCTGAGGAAGAGCACGGGAGCAATTCCTGGGTTTCCAGAGCAGCCATTTGGCAATTACATGTGGGTATTTGCTAGATGATTTTTGGTTTTCTCTACATGGGTAGGTCCAAGTGGGGCTTTGTGGAGAGCTGGACACTTGGTTTATTCATCACCTCTATGTTCAAGTCCTACTTGAAGGTGCCTCCTAAAACGACGTTGAGTCCATCTTGCTTGTGGCTGACAATGTTTTAACAAGAAGTAACTCCAGTTTTATAGAGGGTGGAGACCAAAGCACCCATAAATTAAATCCTATGTGGGCAGGAGATGGAAAGATGGGAGATAGCCCAAAGTCCTTGGATCCTCTGTCTAGCCTGTCCTCTGCACCTGAAGAAAATGCGGTGGCAGGACTGAAGGAACGTAAAAAGAAGGAGGGAGCAGCAGAGAGAGAAGGAAAAAGCAAAAGAAACCATGAAATAAAAATATTAATTTACAGAATGAGGCTTGGAGCAGCCTGGTGTAGTGGAAGGGAGTGGAACAGGTTGATCTTTAAGGTCTCTTCCAACTCAAACCATTCTGTAATTCCATGATCATTTCCATATGCAGGGAGTGTCCTTTTGCCAGCTAATTGGTTTTATTTGCAAGGGGAAGAATTCTCATGTAGTAAAGATTATTTAAGTAGTGAGATATCTTTTAAACCCCAAGTGATCCTGGGTGTATCAGTTTACACTGAGGATACAGAAGATTTTAAGTCGTTTTCAGTACCCCTAAAAATCCTACCACAATTTTTTTTCCCCAAACATCAACCTTTTGAATTACAGTTATGAGAAATACTTGTCTCTTTTTTTTTTCTCCTCCTTTTGCTTAAGTTTAATTTTTACTGCCAGTCTTGGTGGTGTCTGTTCTGGAGAGTAGCAGGAAAAGCTGATAAGGGCATAGGACAGAAATCTTTGTGCTTATCTCCCTGCAACACATGGAGCTGAGAGTGCATCCTTTTCCTGTGCTAGGACAGGAGACGTAAACTGACCATCTCCTGACAGCAGGGACTTCAAACAGAGCCTCCAGCGTCCAGAGGGTAGGAATCTTCTCTCAACTTCACAGGCCAGCTAGGTGAAAGTGGGTCACTGGCTGTTTAGAAAGCTGGGTTTGTGCCAGAAAGAATAAAAAAAAAAATAACCACCACATTTCTGATAACTGCAGGGTCAATAGACATCTCCGTAGGTATTGTGGTGTTTTGTGGTGGTTTTTTCCCCGAAGGGCAGAAATCCAGCATGACTCCTAATTGTTTAGACTTTTACCAGAAGGTGAATTAAGTTTAAAACTAGAGGGGAAAAAAAATGTGTTTTCCAAGAGAGTTTTATGAAAATCAGAATTTTGCTGTCAGATTTGGAACAAAGGTCAGCCAAAAATTGTCCTCCCAGAAGGGGTTATTTGGACAGTGTTGCTACAGATGAACATCAGAGGTTTTCTTTTATGTATTGTCTTTCTGTGACCTGAAAGTGAAGGTTCTAAGGCAGAGGGAATGGGAATTGGAGCAAAGAGAACCTTCCACCAGGAATGCCTGAGCCTCGGTGTGCCTGGAGCTGTGCCAAGGTCTGGGCTGTGACTTGGGGTTGGGAACCAATTCTTGGAAAACGGTAAACACAGTGAGGAATTGGTTAGAGCAGCTCATTTGTCACACTTAATAATAGTTAGGGTTCATTCCTAATTTTCACCATTAAGACGAGGCACAAAAAGTCCCAGCTCTTCTGGCTCCATGTGAAAATCCACCTCAGTGGCCAAAGCCCAGGAAGAGAAATGCAGGAAGAAAACCAGGAGTCCCCACATCAAATATTGATGCCAAACAGTTTGGGACAAACTGCTTCAGTGCTTCCTGGGCCTTGGTGTCCCTGGTGCAGGACAGCCCAAGAACTCCACGGCAATGCCAAGTTCAACACAGAAGATCACAACGGGAAAGAGGCTTTGGAAGTGTTTTTCTTCTAATTAAGTGCCTGCCTGGCAGCCTGACCCTTTCCAGAGTGGCTGTGCTCTGGAGTCTCCCTTCAGGGAAGCTCAGCGCCACATCTTCCTTTTCCCAGAAATCCTGGGACTCCGCGGGTTTCCCAGCTCTGACAGCAGCTCGGTGTGCTGCCACATCAGCTGAAGGTGCAGCCTCATCCTCTGAACATTTATTTATTGCTCTGACACTGGCAGGCCTTGCTGAGGCAAGTCTCCTCATCTGCCTCGTACGTTCACTTGGAGACCTCACCAAGGCTGAAGAAACAGCGATGATCTCATCCTTTCCTTTTGTTTCAGGATGCACAACAGTTCCTCCAGAATGATTGATTTGTTTTATTTTTTTTTAACAGTCACTCCTAGGAAATGTGAGGGCTGGAGGAATTAGGAGCATTAAATCTCAAAGGTTTTCAGCTCTAGGCTGGGATTTGAGGTTTACTACAGTCCTTAATCTCAGTTTGTGGTCACATAACTTTGATAAAGGCTGGCTTTGAGTGGAAAACCAGCAAACTTTTATCTCTTCCCTCCTTCCAATCTGATATTCCTGTCCCAGCAAACCTCAAATAACTTCCCAAATGCAGCCCGGGCAGTGCAGAGCAGCTCTAGGACCCTTCAGCAGCGGGATGAATGGGATCCCAGGAGTCGTATGATTAATCCCATTATAATCCCAATTTCCTAGTTCTCTTCCAGTCCCTGTGAATCAGATGCAAATTGTAACCTGTGGAGTTGGCTAATCTGTCAGCCATAGCAGGCTCCCAGCTGCCTATCCAGGCCTTTTGGTGTTTCCAAAATCATCTTCAGACCTTTACATTGTTGTTCTTCCGTGACTTGCAGCTCTCTGGGATTCATGTTATTGTCAGCTCTGCTTTAAAGACAAAGCACCACTGCTGGGGAATGTTGTAAAAGCTTTTCCTAAAGTGCTGTGAATCTGAGACCGGGTTTAATTTGCTGAGATTAAGGGTTTTCTGCAGTCTTGAAACTAGTGATGGACTAAAGGCCTAAGTTTTGCATTCCAAATCCAAATTTAGGGATGCTGAGTTTTCTGAGAAGCAGAGGAGCTGGAGCTGGGAGTTCAGCTCCCAACTTACACCCACATCCCCTTCTCTCCAAGGCAGGAAAGCTGGGAACTGGTCTGAGCACAGGGTGTGAAGATCCCAGTCTGGGAGGGAACATTCTTGTACACAGCTCACCCTTCCCCTGGACTTGGCAAAATGAGCTCAGCTTCCTCCCTCTGAATCACTTTTACCTTGTGCACTAGCACAGAGTTTTCTGGTTAGGTGGTGAACTGGGGTAGAAGATGCAGAGGCAAAAATTTAGGTGGTAATTAGAGTTATGGATGGTTTGGGTTGGAAGGGACCTTAAAGATGATTGAATTCCAACCCCCTGCCATGGGCAGGGACACCTTCCACTGTCCCAGGTTGCTCCAAGCCCCATCCAGTAACTCTTGTGTAAGAAACTTGCCATTTGCTGTCGAGCCTGAGGAAAAATTCAAGTAGCTGTTGGTTCTGCAAAAATTTCTGTCCTCTCAGAAGGACCCTGACCTGCAACTGGAATTTATCCCTAATCTTCCACATCACTTGGCCACTGCCCAAAAGGCCACATGACCCAGTAATTCCTGTTGGGTATTGCAGAGGCTGTCACTCATCTCTGGAGCTGCCCAGCAGCGTGGTAGGAGCTGTTGTTGCGTGAGTCCCATCAGCTTTTCCGTGCCCCGGGACATTTGGGAAGCGAATCCCACTGCCTGCCAGGGATTTCAGGGCTGTCGGTAAATTCCTTAGTTCCTTGAGAAGCGTTGCCATGGAACAGGCCTTTTATTCCTGTTTGTGCTGGCTTGTCTGCCTGAGTGTCAATAGCAGCATCAGACTGGGCAAAATGAAACCTGTCAGTAGCTGCCTCCCGATGTTAACATTGGCAGCAGCTCCTCAGAACTGTTGCGGGGAAGCAGCTCCAGTGGCCAAATTCTTTCAAAATTCAGATATTACCTGTTGGAATGGTTAACTCCTTCAGGAGAGCCCTCAGTCTGTTTCCAAGCTGCTGTCCATGTTTCTTTATGTAGGAGGTAGTTTAGGAGAGGACCTAAGAGCTCACAAATCCATCACCTTTTCTCCAAGAGGGATCGGCTCTGCTCGCCTGAGTCTTGACAGATGTGTTCAAAAATCCCACTGTAACTGGGTGCTCTTTCACATCAACCCCACAGGCTCTGCACAGGCCGTGGAGTGCCTGACTAAACGTGGAAAGGCTTCTCCAGCTCTTTAAAAAACGCATCTCTGTTGCTTCTGTTTTACAGTCATCATTTCTTTACCACAGAGAGTAGAACATGGGGGTGAGACCATCGTTCTCACCCAACCTTTGACATTCTCGTTGCTCTAGGAATCATAAACCCCAAATCATGCTTTCCTGCCTGGATCCCTGGTTAAGGTTTTAATAGCTACTGGCACTCCAGGCAGAGATGAGGCTGGCAGATTGTCAGGTTTCCTCAATCATCAAGGCTAAATTACCATTTTTCTCCTCACAGCGAGTATAACCTGACCAGCCCTCAGTGTGAATCATGGCAGGCTCAGACTCTGAATCTGTAGTCTGGCATCTTGACCATTACTATGACCCTGAACCAGCAGATTGTTGCTGTGTCTGACCCTTCCTCTGAACATATTTTAGGGAGTTAAAGTGGAAAAGACATTTAATATTGTTTAGAAAGTGTGTGTGGGAAGCGGGGAGAAGATGGGCAGGGCAGGTTGAAAGGTGAAGGTGCCGGAGCACCAGGAGCAGCTGAGGGAGCTGGGAAAGGGGCTCAGCCTGGAGAAAAGGAGGCTCAGGGGGGACCTTGTGGCTCTGCACAACCCCCTGACAGGAGGGGGCAGCTGGGGGGGTCGGGCTCTGCTCCCGGGGAACAGGGACAGGAGGAGAGGAAATGGATCCTCCACAGAAGTAAATTCCCTCCCGAACTCTGCTTGGAAGTGAATGAGCTGTTTCTCTCCCCTTTGAATTTCTGGAGACAGTGTCAGGAACCCTTCCAGTTCCAGCCATATGGGCAAGACTGAACCAGGTCTGCCTCCTTCCACCCTCCCAGCGGTTTTTTGATTCCCAAGTGTGGCCTTGCAGAGGATGTCTAACAGGTACCTTCACTTCCACGCTGGGAAAGCAGTGATGCCTGGCTGTGCTGGGTGGGCTTTGCAACAATTAAACTGTTATTAAT
Organism: Dryoscopus gambensis; assembly: GCA_013389985.1. Lineage (NCBI taxonomy): Eukaryota > Metazoa > Chordata > Aves > Passeriformes > Malaconotidae > Dryoscopus > Dryoscopus gambensis. The sequence goes on along the minus strand of WEIT01009661.1, from coordinate 448,642 downwards.
TGAAAACCGTCTCAAATACACACACACACACACACACAAAACGTGTAACAAGAATTGCCAGAGCAGCATCCCATGGTGAACTCCCTCCAAGCCCCAGCAGAGAGATAAATCCAAATTTGTGCTTTTTAACTCCTACAGACCTGCGGCAAACGAGGGGAAGACTATTAGGGAATGAAGAATGTGGTCTCTCTCTAGAGAGCTGAATCTGTCCTGGTGACTCCAGGCGGAGCAGGAGATACAAATGGTTCTGTTTGGCTGCTTTGTTTCAATGTTGATTTGTTTGTAGTCTGCCCAAGGTACTAATTGGTGCTTTACAAGTAGAAATACAAAGGTGTCTGCCCTGAAGAGCTCACTAACAAAAAGCGCTGCAGCACCGTGTTAATGACAGTGAAATTTTCTGCCTAATGAACCAATCGCTTTGATAAAATCTCTACCTCCTGGTGAATTCCCTGCTTTGATTTCCCCCTCGACTCCCATCTCCTTTTACACCTCACTTTGTATTCTTTTTCCCCTCTGCTTTTAATTTTGGGGGCGGTTCGCACTCTAATCAACGTTTTACAGTGCAGCTCCTGAAGAGAAAGTGAATCACCTCTTTCATTAGGAACAAGCAACGCTGGGCTGATGTTGCAACTGTGGATATTTCAGCTGAGAAAGTGGAAGCCCCTGGCCTGGCTCGGGATTTTAAGAGGGATGGTGGCCTGTCATTAGCTTTTAATCCCTTCAGCATGCTGCGGTCGCGGACAGGTTGTAACACGGATGTCAGCGCCTGCATTTGCAATGCTCGTACCCAGGATAATAATTGAACAATTCCTCCTCTTCAGTGCCGTGTTGGCTTCTTACCACCTATGACTTAGCATGGATTCTTTCTTTTTTTTCTTCAGGAGGTGTTGATTGCTGCAAAAATAGTCGTGTTAATGGTTGCCATCGGCACCTTACTCTCACCGCTTCCATTTGGATGTTGCTGCCCCTTTTCCAGATTTCCTCTCTGGAAGAGGCTCTGTGGCTGCTTCTTGTCTGCTTCAGCATGAAATATTATTCTAAGTGGTCTTTAATGGTTATTGATACTCTTGTTACTGTTTTCCTGTTTCTCATTGAGCCTCACTTCCACCTTAAACCCACACCTCCATTTAGCACAAGTCATGTTCTCATGAAGGAGGTGAGAAATGTCTGAGAAATCAGATTAAGGGTAGTTTGAATTAATGGTAAATAGTTCTGGCACATTTGATTTTGGGCCAATCAGCATTACAGGAATTTCTTTTTAACCTCTACCTCTGTGATATGCTGATTTCTAAGTTGTCCGACTACTTTTGGTATTTTAGACATGCAAAGTATCAGTAAGATCCAGTAACAGGCTGCATGAACTGCTGAAATAGATCCTGACTTCCTAATTTTTATACTATTTGATGCTAGGTTCTATTTTACCCAAGGGCATTTCGTTTTATTTATTGTTTTATTTATGAATTATTTTGGTTTTATTTCAACCACTTCAAGGACTGCTTCACTTTTAGCCTGGTTTCCAGGTCAGTTAAAGCATAGATTATTATTTTTTGGTTTTGAACACTCACCATCCTTGGAAGTGTTCAGAAGACGTGGATGTGGCACTTGAGGACGTGGTTTATGGGCAAACACGGTGGTGGTGCTGGGTTGACTTTTCCAACCTTCATGATTCCATGATTCTGTGATATTTTTTTGGTCTGTTCCATTCTTTCTCACTGATTTTAGGCACAATCCCCAGGCAGACAGCAGCCTCACAAACACGAATTTCCTACTCTTTGTGAAAATAAATGGTTGCATGAAAAGGAAGGACAAAGTGTTTTCCCAGCTGGGCTCAACTGTATCATCAGACATCACAGAATCCACATGGAGGAAAGCTGTTAAAAACTCCACAACCACAGGAACAGCTTCTATCAGAACCTGTTAGAAGCTTTATCAGGTCCAGGGTCATCCACAGGATCCAAAGCCACAGAAAATCGAGTTGCTTTGCTTAGGGTTACCACAACCATCCTTTTCTAAATGAAAAACAGAGCTCCCACCTCGGAGCTGCCGTGACCTTCACCTGTGCTTGGAATGACTTCTTGGAGCACTCCGTGGCTCCACCCTCCTGCTTTTCTCAGGGCATTAAGCGTGGGGTGATGAAGGGAATAAACCTGAGCTGGCATTGCTGAGTCACTGCAGGGATTTGAGATGGGATGACCTGGTAGTGGAGGGACCACCCAGCTCAGGAGGCGGCAGGAGGCATCAGCAGTGGAAAAACCCAAGGCAGGAACAGGGCAGTGGAGGATTAACTGGAAGGAGGCAAAGCAAACCTAGAAAGCAGATTTAAGGTGGATTTTAGAGTGCAGTTGTGGGTAAGCAACATGGCTTGAAGCTTCTGTGTTCCTGCTAAACACGGGGCCACTCAGGTCTGCTGATGAGGGGGACACTCCCCATCCCTGGAAGTGTTCAGGGCCGGGTTGGATGGGGCTTGGAGCAACCTGGGATAGTGGAAGGTGTCCCTGCCCGTGGTCTTTAAGGTCCCTTCCAACCCAAACCATTCTGTGATTCTTTATTCCCCTTTTCTCTATACCCGTTTAGTGCTTAGTGTCAAGCAAGAATTTCTTTGCTGTTTGGCATCTGGTTTTTTCTCTGCTTCAGGACACTTAGGACTTCTTGGTGAGCTCTTCTGAGCCCTCCATTATGGATTTGAGACCCCAACCAACAGCACTTCCCTCTCAACAGAACAGCTTCCCATGGCTGAGGGACTGGAGAGGGCCTGGAGACAGCAGCTCTTGTTGGGCTGATACATCCCTGACAGGAGGGTGCAGCCAGATGGGGGTCAGGCTCTGCTCCCAGGTTACAAGTGACAGGACTAGAGGAAACGGCCTCAAGTTGCACCAGGGGAGGTTTAGATTGGATATTAAGAAAAATTTCTTCATGGGAGGGGTTGTCCAGCCCTGGCACAGCTGCCCAGGGCAGTGCTGGAGTTCCCATCCCTGGAGGTGTCCAAGGGAGGCCTGGACGTGGCACTTGGTGCTCTGGGCTGGGGACAAGGTGGGGATCAAGCACAGGCTGAACTCAATGGTCTGGGAGGGATTTTCCTCCTTAATAATTCCATGGTTCTGTGATCCTTGCTGTCTGACCACCAGTTCCTGGGTTCCAGCAGCACCTGGAGCAGCTCCCTGTCACTGAAGCCCCTGTGGCCCATCGCCGGGGGCAGCAGAGCTCTCTCCAGGCAGGGGTTGTGCCATGAGCACAGCCCGCAGTTGCAGCTCTGCTTTTCCATTCTTTAAACCTTCCCTTGGCCGAATGTGCCCAAACGCCCTGGGATAGACACAAACCCGTCAGTGAAGCCTGCTGGAGCAGATGATGGCTATGCTGCCTCCTGTTCCGCAGGCTCAGGAACATCTCAGCTGTTAACTCTGCAGCTCATGAGCATTTGGAGTTTACAGTTATTTTATTTTGCGAGGACAGATGGCAGACAGCTCTGTAGTAGAGGGGCAGATGGCTGTGCACCTATGAAAAAACCAAACCAAAACAAAAACCANTCCAGGGAGACCTCAGAGCCCCTTCCAGGGCCTAAAGGGGCTCCAGGAGAGCTGGAGAGGGACTTGGGACAAGGGATGGAGGGACGGGACACAGGGAATGGCTTCCCACTGCCAGAGGGCAGGGTTAGATGGGATATTGGGAAGGAATTGTTGGCTGTGAGGGTGGTGAGGCCCTGGCACAGGGTGCCCAGAGAAGCTGTGGCTGCCCCTGGATCCCTGAAAGTGTCTAAGGCCAGGTTGGACGGGGCTTGGAGCACCCTGGGATAATGGAGGGTGTCCCTGCCCATGACTGGAGCTGGAACTGGGTATCTTGGGTTCCCTTCCAACCCCAACCATCCTGTGGTTCCATGAAAAGCAGAGCAGAAGCACAAAGGTTGGCCATGGAAAGCAGCCCAAAGGAACACAAGTCTAAGGGTGGGTTTAAAGGTGGAAAATGAGGCTCTTTACTCCCAGGAGAGGAATTCAGTGTAAACCCAAGAGCAGGCTGGACAGATGCAGATGTGAAACAAAAATAAACCAAATGTTTCACTTTGAGTGCTTGGGAAGTCAGGCCTGGATTGCCCACGAGCAGAAAAGCTGAGATAAGACCCTGACTGTGAGGCTACAAATTATCTCAACATTACAGGGTCAGAGAATCACAGAAGGGTTTGAGTTGGAAGGGTGCTTAAAGAACATTAAGTTCCAACCATGCCATGGCTTTTTATCAGTTTTGAAGGACAAGACCTCTCTTCTTCTCTTGGACAATTAAAATTTTCTTTGCCATGGGAGCAGGCCTGGAAAATGCCAATCCTGTACCTGCTGAGCTGAGCTGTTCTGTCCTCAAATGACCTGAGGTTAAACCAGGTGAGTTGTTCGGCAGGTTGGCAGAGCCAAAGTTGTGCCAGGGATGGCAGATTTCACAAAGTGACCACGAGGAGCCTTTGTCCCAGGTCACAGCAGACGTGCTCTGTCTTGCTCAGGCTGCAGGGCTGGGCGAGACATTCTGGCACTCATAGGTTCCAGGGATTATCCAGAAATTAGTGCCAGCTGCTCCATTACAGGTTTTCCAGCTGCTTTGTGGCCGAAATGTGCTGTTCACTGTCCTGTTCTCAGTAGGGACCACCTCAGTGTGGTGTTCCAAGACAGGATCTACAGCTGGTATTTCAGAGCCTGGTCACTGCTGCTGACCTACTCAGGGCTGTGAGATGTGGAGATTTAATCACACACTTCCTCCCCCTTCTTTCCTGAACGTTATTCCTTCTCTGTACATTCCAAATGCCATCTTTCTCCATCCCAATGACCACTCCAAACTGATCATTTATCCTTTTATTCCCTTTCTTCGTCCTCCTTTATGCTTCCTTGGCTCCCCAGGTCCCCACAAAGTGGGAATTTTGCTTCAGCTTTATTGGAAACCTTTGCCTAATCGTTTTGGCACCTTATTTTTTCAGTATTGAAGGGATACCCAGGACTCCTAGCACTTCCTAGGAAGTGTGCAAGAGGCTGGAAGTGCTCTCTTACAGTAGGAAGCCTCAGCAACTGAAAATATTTTTGTTTGCTGCTGAAAGAAGAGGGAGTTTTTAGGCTTTCCCTGATAACTGTTATCATTCCCTGCTGGCTGCTGTGGGGTGTGTGGATGAAAACCCAAGAATAGAGGTTCTGTCCTTGCCTCCTCCAGCAGTTTTTTTTCATCCTAAATGATGTCATTACATTGGTGTTGCATCTTGCTCATGGTTACACTCATCCTGTCTTGCCTTCCTTTGGCGCTCCCGTTGCCAAAGTTAATTTAGAACCAAATTATGAGCCTTTCACCTCCAGTTCTGAGATTTATTGTAGCGTTCTCTGTGTAAATACTCACAACTGGTCGTGTTAATGAGCGAGGAAAAGCAGCAAAGCCTGGAAATCCAAATAAAGTCAGAACATTTTATGTCTTCTTTAAAACACAGCGTTCACCTTTGCTTTTGTGCCGCCTTGGAGGAGAATCTGTGCCTCCAGGAACTTGGAAGCTGCCAGCAAGCACGGAACAATGCAAGTCTCTGCAGAAATGGGGCTGTGATAACTTGGCTTTTTTGGCCTACATTTCTCAGTGGTTATTATTTGTTAATTATGTTGTAGAGTGCTCACAAGTGGGCTAATTGCTTCCCCAGAGAGCTCGCAAGGAAATGATGGACAGAACAAGGGCAGGATGTTACACATCTCAGATAGCGAGAGGGTAAGGTAGGACACGGGCAAGATGGGTAGGGAAGCACTTGGAGCAGCATTCTGAAGCTGAGAGGAGAAGAGTTGGGTTGGTTTTTGGAGGGGAGGATGAGTCCCAGTTGGGATTGATCTGAGGAGCTGATTGTCAGAAGAGTTGTTTAAGGAAGCACCGAAAAGGCAGAAATGAAGAAGAAATGCAAGAATTTATGTAAAAAAGGCTGCGGGGAGGTTGTACCCGGCTGGGTTGTGGTCACTGGGCTGTGCTGTGTGAATCCTTGAAAGCAAGGATAACATCCTTATCAACTCTAGGCACACTGCATGAATGGTATTCCTTTAAAAATAAACCCCTTTCCTCAGACAAACTCTTTTCTTCAGACCCTTATAGATGGGAGAGAAGGAAAAAAATGTGCACACACATCCATATTTCAAATTTAATTCTCGTTCTTGCTGTTTGTGTTTCTGCATCTGTCTTTTAGCCTGCACAGGAGGGCCCTGCTGGTATTTATGGTATTTCTGGTCTGTGCTGCCCCAAATTGTGAAGTTCTGATTCATTTCCCTGTGCTGTGAATCCCCCTTCGCACCTGCTTAGAGGAAAGGAACCAAGCCTGAGGAAGGCATACTAAAAAGTGACAACAAAGTGACACAAGGTATTCCTCAGGGGCTCCTGGGCCACTGCTGGTGATGAAAAACAGGAAATGTCTGTCCCCTTGCCCAGAGGTCTGAGCTGGTTTGGATCCGTGGATCAGCTCTCCCACAAATCACCCTCTCGGAGCAGAGGAACGGAAGAGACTCAAATCTGTATTTTCCTTTTGAGAAGCATTTTCTGAGGGGAAGGGGGAAGGAGCTAAGCTTTGGTTTAATTTAACTGCTTCAAATGCTCCTGGAAGCACTTTATTTGTACACAGATCTGCTCTGCTCCATTTATTATTAGAAAAGAGCCAGAAGAGGAGTTTCACATAGGCAGGTGTTATTTTCAGGTTTCAAAGCACGTGTGGTTTCCTCTGCCAGAAGCCAAAGCTGTGATGCTGAGACTCTGCTTGCTCTTGGAATTGCTACCAGAACTCCTTTCTCTCCTCTGGCTGCATGCAATTGTTTTTATTCCATCCTTTCTCTCAGCATCCCAAATCTTCAGGCCCCTCACTAATACCTTTGCTTGTATTCACAATCTGGTTGGCCAAGCCCACTTGTTTCCTCTTGTGGGGTTCTTCTGTCTCTGTGGAGCGCAGGAAGAAAGCCTGAACTTGAGAATCAACGAGGGTTTGGTCTCCTGAACCCTGAAGAGCAGCTGCCCATTCCACACACATTACAAAGGGATAACAAAAAGTGCCCAGGGGATGACAGGACATGCGAAGAAGGCTTGGATTGCTGCTGAGCATGGCAGTGCCAAGTGGCCAATACCCGCAGTACTGGGGACAGGGATGACTGTCCTGGACTTTTGAAGACTTTTTAGACATTTAGAGTCTGGATTCAGGATTAAAAAAACCAATCTGCACTGGTTTCCATTCTGGGCTGATCCCCAGTGTGGGCAGCAGGGAAGGGAGGGATTCTGCCCTGCTCAGGTGAGACCCCACCTGCAGAGCTGCTCCAGCCCTGGGCTCCAACAGCAGGACGTGGAGCTGCTGGAGAGAGTCCAGAGGAGGCCACGGAGCTGCTCCCAGGGCTGGAGCCCCTCTGCTCTGGAGCCAGGCTGGGAGAGCTGGGGGTGTTCACCTGGAGAAGAGAAGGATCCAGGGAGACCTCAGAGCCCCTTCCAGGGCCTAAAGGGGCTCCAAGAGAGCTGGAGAGGGACTTGGGACAAGGGCTGGAGGGACAGGACACAGGGAATGGCTTCCCACTGCCAGAGGGCAGGGATAGATGGGATATTGGGAAGGAATTGTTGGCTGTGAGGGTGGTGAGGCCCTGGCACAGGGTGCCCGGAGAAGCTGTGGCTGCCCCTGGGTCCTGGGAGTGTCCAAGGCCAGGTTGGACAGGGCTTGGAGCAGCCTGGGCTAGTGGAAGTTGTCCCTGCCCATGGCAGGGGTTGGATGATCTTTAATGTCCTTTCCAACCCAAACCATTCCATGTTTTTTCTCCTGCACACTCCTTTGAAATACAATATCTGAGGCCCCCGGTGATTTGATTCCTCGCAGATCTATCACAGAAGTGCTACTGGGTCAGTTCTGTGTTCGGTGTCCCAGCCTCAGGTGCAGGTGAGTGGAATTCCAGGGTTATTTCCGTCCTTGCACATCTGGGATACCTCTTTGAAGGATCTCAGGGCACCTTACAAACACTTTATGAAGCCCTTAGCTCTGCTGTGAGTTTCATGCAGTTGATCAGGCATGTTCTGTGCTTTGATAACCTGTGCCAGAGCTGGAGGGAATAACTTCTCCAGCATTTCCCACCAGCTGGGAAGAGAACTTGGGAAACGTGACCTTCCCAGTCCTGTGCTCGCTTTGCTGGGCTGTACTTCCTCTGTTATTCAAGGTGAGAACAGAACAGTTAGAATTGATTTAGGTGCTTTTTGGGAAGATGAAGTCACTGTGTTTGGATCTCTGCATCGTGCCAATAGAGAGATCCTAGGGGAAATCTCTTCCTTTAGTTTTGTTTATATCCAGTCTAAGGCACAGATGTAATTTGCAGGGAAATGCGAAGGAAGAGAGGTTGTGCTGGCCTCAGCAGTGGAGCAGGAGTGGAATGAGATGTCACAGGGATATCTAAGTGTCTCTCGAGATATGAAAAGGATTTTCTCTGCCGTGTGCTGAGTTTTTAAACTCTTTCCTTATGTGTTTTCAGCACCTCTTGGGACCTATCCCATGGTGTGTACTCCCCCTCAGCCTCAGCTCCTGGATTTTACTCGCTGCCTTTGTTGTGCAAAAACTTAAATAAATGGGGGCTTTTTTTCCTGAAAAGTGTAAGAACAGTAGGAGGAAGTGTGTGTGTGTGTACCCTGTGGGACGTGGTGCCGGGATTCCCAAGCTGCCCTTGGAAGTACAGGTGCTGTGACCTGACCAGGATCTGCTCAGGACAGCTGGAATGAATCCCCAGGACTATCGTTGCAATCAAGTCCCTGGCCAAAATCTAATCCGCTGCACTTTTGCTACCCTGTTGTTTCCTGTTCCGCTGGTGTTTGCAGGCTGGAGGCAAAACCTGGCTGAGTGTCGCAGCTTTATTGTGCAGCTCCTGTTTCACTGATGGGAGCAGGCTGGGCTCCAGCTCATCCTACACCGCTGAAAATGGATTGTTTGTGTCACAAACAAATGGCACTTTGCATACCAAGAGTATTCAGCAAGAGAGATGGGGGCTTTCTGTTGTACGAATTATAAGAATGAATGAAAATTGCTAAATTGGCCACTTGCTGAGGTATAGGATGGGCTTTTGACAAAAATATAAAAGAGAAGGACAAGACAGGCTGGGAGAATCTGGATGTGGTTTTAATAGAAACGCATCACCACGGAATTTAAAACTGAAATAAATAATGGAATCAGCAAATACAATGTCAATGAAAACCAAGCACCTGTAGATTGCTGCAGCGGGCTGAAATGGGTGCTGTTGCGTGGTAACAAAACCTCCTCACTAGGATGTGGTGCCTCATCCAAGGCCAGGCTGGATGGAGCTCGGAGCAGCCTGGGATAGTGGGAGGTGTCCCTGCCCTTGGCAGGGGGTGGGATGGGATGGGCTTTAAGGTCCCTTCCCACCCAAACCATTCCGTGGTTCTGTGATCAGAATGGGGGTATCCTGAAGGATGGTAAAACCTCTGTCTTTGGAAGTTTCCATGGCTCCACTAAAAAAGTGGAGCTGGTCTTGCACTCACAGTACTTCTGCTCCAGAGGTCAATGATTCTATTAATAACCCCCAGATTATTCTAGGCAGAGATTTACTGTAATAAAATTCCTTGGCCTTTTGTTTGCAGGAGAAACAATCTGCTCTTTCTTTTGTAGTTGCAAGTGTAGCAAAAATGGATCTCCATAATTCCATGGAAGAACATTGTATTTTTTAAAACATTTTTCCTTGTCCCCTTCCCATTAATTACTTCCTAACCTCTCTACTTGTCCTTGCTGGGTTAGAGACAGCTGATGGCTCCTGTGGAGTGTAGAAGTTAATATCAACTGCAAGACAGCAGCTGATGTTTCAATATATTCTGGTACAGAATTTATTTTAAGAGAGTCAAGGCAGGGAAGTGCTTCTCTGTAGTAATTGGAACTTGTCCTTTGAACAAGTGTCATGTCATCCAGGTATTGGACATTCAGGATTTTCATTCCATTTCCCATCAGTGGATTCACTGCTCTGTTGGCCCTCAGGATAAACAGTGGTAAAATTAAACCTTCCTGTGGATATGTGATGCAGCCTGGTGATTACACCACCGTGGCCAACAAAAACCAGGAGTTGCAGGTGACCTGAATTTTTATCACTTTCGTCCAAGCTGAGTATTCCTGGTTCTCATCTCTTTTATTAAACCCTCATTTGGTTTAACAGCCTCCCCATGGAAGTGGTAGAATCATCATCCCTGCAGGATTTAAAAGCTGTGTGGATGTGGCACTTGGGGACATGGGTTAGTGATGGCTTTAGCAGTGCCAGGGAATTTTTGGACTCAATGGGCTGTGAGAGGGTTCTTCCAACCTTAACAATTCTGTGATCACCCAGAGATCAAATTGTATCCCTGCTGAGGTTTTTGAAGCATTACAGGACTGAAAGATGCTTCTGGAGTCCAGATCCCACATTTTCCATTCCAAGCAAGGATTAACTCCACCTAACACTTCCCTGGTAGTTGTCTGAGTTGCTTTCAGTGGCTGAGACTCCCAGTGGTTGTTGAGGCTTCACAAAGACACTGATTTCTCCTGGCAAAGTTTCCTGTGGATAATTTCCATCTGCTGCCTGTCCCTTTCCTCACGAGCACCAGGGAAATGGTCCCATTTTCCCTTTGCATCAGCCCTCCGTATTGGGAGCCTGTTCTCATCAGCTCTTCACAAGATGCTGTCTGCAGTAAACCAATTTTAATCAGGTAAATTAAAAGCATTAGAGCCTCCTGGGTGCCTGTTCTGATGCCAGAATTGACTGCAGAACTGATGGTATGTGGCCCTATTTATGCATGTATTTATTTTAATCCTGCTTAAACTCATCAGGCTACAGGTCTTTGTTCACCCTCCTGCCTGTTTGATCCCAATCCAAATGTTAATGCTCGTACTTAACTTGAAGTTGTCAACTCCTTAAAGCGAGACTCTGTCATCGTTGATGTCTGCAAAGCTCCAGAGTGACTCTTCAGGAAAGATCTGCAGCCATTCCTGGGATGGAGAGATACAGGGATGCCCACAGCTCTTGCCTGTCAAGTTTTGTGCGCTGCACGGGAGTCCTACCAACCTCTCAGTGAGCAGCTGAAGCAGCAGGAACAGAACAGGATTATTTTAATCTTGTTACGGTTTCTCAGCAAGAAAGTTGGTAAGAAAGGCAGAACAGGGGTGGCTGCGTTTTAAAGCGAAGAGTGATCCTGTGGTTTCACATGGAACTCAGGCTCCATGTGCTTCATCCAGCCCACTTTCTGTAATTTAAGTGAGAACCTACTGAAATAGTTTAGCTTTATTCTGCCTTTGTGATCATCCCTTCTGGACTTTGCCTTTTGTGTCGTTTTTGTGAATCAGATTTCACAAAATCGTTGTGGATTACTACCAACAAAGCAAAGGCACATGAAATTACTGGGCTTAAGTAATAGTAGTTCATATGTAGCAGACTGAGATGGTAGAAGAGATGTTTTTATTCCCCTCTTGTAAGATTTTAAGTGCTAAAAAATAAATTCTTGGATTCTGAAGAGGAGGGAAACTTCCCTGAATGAATCCAGGCTGCTTCTGTTGCTCCTGTGCTTTGCTGGTTGGTTCTATCTCACTTCTCCTTCCAGACTGCAGGTGCAGTTCTTCTCTTTGAATATTAATTCTAATAATCCCAGAATGGTTTCGGTTGGAAGGGACCTTAAAGCTCATCTCATTCCCACCTCTGCCATGGGTGGGGACACCTTCCACTAGACCAGATTGGCTTTCAAACCCATTTCATTTCATGAGGTGTCAAAACCCTTCCCACTTTGGGCTTCTGCTCTTGCCAAACTGTTTTCACTGGTGTGAATTCCTTTGATAATTGACCATAATCCCCTGTTTTGTCCTTTCACTAAATAACTGACAGGTGCTCTGAGAGTGGGGTGCCCTAGAGATGCAGTCCTGATCCTGCAGGATTCGAGGGAACCAGGATTTCCCTCTGTGAGTTTCGTGTACTCCCTTAATGATTTAATCCGCAAGCGGAGAAAGGCAGAGAAAAACACGGCGGTACATGGAGTGCTTTATGTCCTTCAGCTTATTTTCCATACATTTCACTAATTACATAAACAGATGATATTTACAGGGGACTTCTGCCTGTAATTGACCTTCATCTCTTCCTGTGCACTTCCCAACCTCTCCTTGAATTTTCCTATTGTTTCCTCTTACTCATTCCGCATTTAACACCATGTTCCAAGCAGTCCTGTTCTTTTGCTTGGGACCATCCTACCAATTCCCTATTCCCAATTCCTTTTAACTTCATCTCCTCAGCTCGATTTTGTGGGCAATTTTGGAACTCATGGCGTGGGCAAGCATCCTCTCCAAAGCCCAATCTTCAGGTTTCCCTCCAGTTACAGCACAATTGCTCTTTCCCATTTACCTGATCATCAGTTCTCTGGAGCAGGAATATTTCTTTCTGTCTTTTATCTGGTGGAAAGTTGTTTTTGAGAAGCTGAAGCAGCACAATCCACTTTTAGGGGTATCTGCTGCATTTTTCTTTGAAATTTTTCTCTGTGTTGGGTCAAGCAGGGGAGGAATTGCATAAACTGTGAGGGGTTAGAGAAAACCCCTGGTTAGAGTTCAGCAGTGTTCCCATGGCTACTGGGACAGGTACACCACAGAAGCAGGAATACCTTGGCATTTAACAGCACTTTCAGGTGATTTACGGTTTTACATAAGCTTTTCCTAAACCCAGAGGTTTTCTAGGGTTGGCACCTCTTTGCTTGTCTCCATGCCCTGTTAGTTCTGTGCTCAGTGGCCCGTGGTTATTAAAATTCTTATCAATAAAGGAGTTTCTGAGCAAGGTTCTTATTTTCTAAACTTGTACATACCTTTGGAACGCCTCTGCTTAACCAAAGGAACATTTGGTTTTATGCCTAATGTACCTCATGAAAAGAAACATGTAGAGTTCAAGTAATATTTGCCTTCAATTACAGTAATTAAGTTGTCAGGACGAAGTCACCAAGGCAATGAGAAAATCCTTTCCTGGTTGGCCAGAGGGTAACGGGTGTTCTGGGCCCAAGTGTGTTTTACACGTCGGGGTGGGGAGGGAAACAGTTCTGGCCGAAAACCTGGGAGTCTGTTTGTCCTTTTGCAATGCAGGGTGTCAAAATCCTGCTCTGGGGGAAGGAAAATGACCCTGTTTGCCTGGGCTTCAGCTGGGCAGCCGTTTCTGATCTGCACCGAGGCTGGATAGACAGGCTGAGACCAACGGTGTGAGGGTTACCGAGGCCAAGTGCTGGGTCCTGCACTCGGTCACACCAACCCCTGCAGCTCCAGGCTGGGGAAGAGCAGCTGGAAAGCTGGAGAAGGACCTGGGGGTGCTGGTGACAGCAGCTGGACAGGAGCCAGGTGTGCCCAGGTGGGCAAGGGGCCAGTGGCACCGGGCCTGTGTCAGGACTAGTGTGGCCAGCAGGGCCAGGGCAGGGATTGTCCCTCTGTGCTGGCACTGCGGGGGCACCTCCAGTCCTGGGGACACTTCTGGGACCCTCCTGACAAGGGAGACCCTGAGGGGCTGGAGCGTGTCCAGGGAAGGGAACAGAGCTGGGGAAGGAGCTGGAGCCCCAAGAGTGGCTGAGGGAGCTGGGAAAGGGGCTCAGCCTGGAGAAAAGGAGGCTCAGGGGGGACCTCGTGGCTCTGCACAACTCCCTGACAGGAGGGGGCAGCCGGGGGGGGGTCAGGCTCTGCTCGCAGGGAAGAGGGACAGGAGGAGAGGAAACGGCCTCAAACTGTGCCAGGGCAGGTTCAGGTTGGACATCAGGAGGAATTTCTTCATGGAAAGGTTGTGAAATTTTGGAAGGGGCTGCCCAGGGAGGTTTGGAGTCCCCATCCCCGGAGGTGTCCAAGGAACACCTGGATGTGGCACTCAGTGCTCTGGGCTGGTGACAAGATGGGGATCAGTCACAGGTTGGATTTGATAGTGTTGGAGCACTTTTCCAACCTGCATGATCCTGGGATGCCACAGGATTCTGTGTTTGTTGGGTTAGGTCTTACTAAACACAGGTTTAATATAAATGTAGCTGAACCCATTTATCCTGGGAATTCTGTCCCATCAGACTTCTGCTGCAGCTCTCCTTTCAAATGTAACCTGTGTGGAGACGTGTGTGGATACATCCCATTTTTCCCTGTGTTCCACATCCCTTTTCAGGCTTCTTTGCCAGAAGTCAAATAGTTTCAGTTACTTCATAACCCTGCAGAAACACTACAACATATCCCTGCAAGAAAAGTCCCTAATTTTGATAAGTGCCCACACAAACATCACTGGAATCTCAAGTGCAGCCTTACTTTCGTTCCACTGGAATAGCTCTCTTGAAAGCAGATGGATGAGGAAATCACCACTCGTAATGCATCACTAATGACACCAATTTTTGCATTCCTGCTCATGGGAGCAAAGGTTATGGATGCATAAGGAGCCAGACCTGGAAAACCTTACTCACAAACCCTAATAAACCCCACTTTACCCAGCAAGTTTAATGATGCTCTCAAGAGAGCCAGGTCCCTTATCTGCAGCATCATGCAATAACTATAAAGTGTTGAGATAAGTGGGATTTTATCTCCCAGTTCTCTGCTGGCCTTCCCCGAGTATCAGGTTGTGGCAGTGAAAGTGGCTGTGAAATCTGACTGCTCTGATTTGGGCAGGTTTTATAGTCCCTTCATTCAGGATGTGTAGGCAGAGTGGGTGCTCTTATCCACCTGTGCGTTTATGAATGGAAAAACTGGGAATTATCTCTGACTGTGATCCCTGTGGATCCCCTTTCCTTCAAGAAGGGGTTGTAAGGCAGATGTTGGTGAGGATTCTACACCATCCTTGCCAGCTTCTCCCATCCAGAGGGGGTACCTGGTTCCCTGTGGTGTGTACAAGGCTTTAAAAAAACAATTAATGAGCTGAGAGAGCTGTTGGGGCCCAGCCTGGAGAAAAGGAGGCTCAGGGGGGACCTTCTGGGTCTCCACAACTCCCTGACAGGAGGGGGCAGCCAGGGGGGGGTCAGGCTCTGCTCCCAGGGAACAGGGACAGGACGAGAGAAAACGGCCTCAAGCTGTGCCAGGGGAGGTTCAGGTTAGGCACCAGGAGGAATTTCCTCATGGAAAGGGTGGTCAGGCCTTGGAAGGGGCTGCGCAGGGAGGTTTGGAGTCCCCATCCCTGGAGGTGTCCAAGGAAGGACTGGACGTGGCACTCAGCGCTCTGGGCTGGTGACAAGGTGGGGATCGGTCACAGGTTGGACTCGATGGTCTTGGAGCTCTTTTCCAACCTAAATGATTCTGTGATTCTGTGAAAATTTGGGACATTTCCAGGAGTCGTTTGTGACTTTTGCCAAGCAAAAGGCTGTACCACAAAGGCTTTGTTTTGAGTGCTTTGGTATGTATGTGAACAAGCCTTAATTTCAGCTGCCTTTCTGGTTTGCTTATTTTGTAAACTTCAGATAATTTAACAAATTATACATTTCCATCTTGTGGCATTGGTTGCTTTTCTCAGAGTCCATTCTCTTCATGCCGTCCATAACGTCCAGCTCCAGAGCTACAGTTTGCTTTTAGTTTGGTATTTCCTTTCTAGAAAGGAGACTCTTCACCTGCAGCTGGAGATGAGCAGCTCTTTATTTCATGTCTGCAGAAACCTTGTAAGATGTAACCTGTGATGTTGTTTGTGCCATCTGATAACGTGTGATCAAATGGAGCCTGTTTGAATAACAGCATCTGGGACACCCTGACAGCAGAGCAGCTCCGAAACAAACACTTCCAAAGATCAGATAAGATGGAAGCGATGCCTCAGTGCTGGATTGCTCCCTGGATCGCAAGTTCTTTGCTGGAGAGTTATTCCAGGCATGGGATTTCCTTTGTGCCACAGGCTAATAGGTTGTAGTGGATCATTTTTCATGCTGGGCTGTGTCTTGCAGAGACATGTGCTGTGTGAAGTCAGTGTAATGCACTGAGTGTGACAGTGGTAGACACGAGTTATGCAGGAGTAGCTACTGAAAATTGTCTTGATTTGTGTTCTCTTGCTGCCTTCCCTCCTTCCACCTCTCCTCCCTAAACCGTACAGCACTTTTTACATTAAGGGTTGCCTCACTTCCACCCAAATCTGTACTTTTCACAGTTAATTTTCCTTATTAGTGTGCAAAAAACCAGCATTATGTTTAAAGCCATGATTCCTGACTCTCACTCCTGCTCCTCTCCATTCACTTACAGGAGGATGTTGCTGATCCTGACTCCCAGGAAGAGAAGGAGGGGAACAACTGGCTCTCCAGCCCTGGAGAAGGTTCCAACACGGTGAAGAGTGGTCTCACTGTCCAGGAATATTTCGCCAAGCGCATGGCAAAGCTGAAGGGATCCCAGAAGGAAACAGAAGCAAAGGTGGATCGTTCCAGCCCGACGGCTGACGAAGCTGTAGAGCCTTCAGAAGAGCTGGAAACCAAAGTCAAAAAGAAAAAGAAGAAGCAGAAGAGAGATGATGAGGCAGAGAGGACAGAGGACTGTGAGAAACCAGGGAAAAAGCCTAAGACGGGGAGCTTGAATGGAAAAGAGCTGGATGATCCACTAAATGAATGTCACAAAAGGAAAAAAAAGAGGAAACATAAAGAGGAGAACAAAGGGGAAAGCATCAGTTGTGATGAAAATACAGGCAATGGAGAAATTTCTGTGGGAATGTGTGAGGGGGAGGAACTCGGTGCAGAAGAGCAGGAAGAAAAGCAGAAGAAAAGCCGTAAGAAAAAGCACAAAAAGCAAAAAGAGGAGACAGAGGAGTGTGGGGAAGGAGCGCCCAGAAAGAAAAAGAAGCACTGCAAGAACATTTAAGCCCGTTCAGGCTCAGGCTGGGGCTCTGGGGTGAGTCTGTGTTGGAGGAGGCTCTGTGTAAGCCCAGCACCAGACAACACGTTGTACTCCAGGCTTGTACACTGCTCCAGCTCCAGCTGGGACCACAGACTGGATCTAAACTCAGACTGGATCTAAAATCAGACTTGATCTAAATACAGACTGGATCTAAACTCAGCCTGGATCTAAACTCAGCCTGGATCTAAACCCCATGTTTCCCAAGGGAAAACATGGTGATGGGCCAACAGGAGCTTCAGTGCCACATTTAAAAGGGATCCACGTGGAGGATTAACACATCAAGACTGTGAAAGGCAGGGAATGACTTTCTGCTGCTTCACACTGACTGTGTTTTTCTCAATCCAGGAAAAAAATAACCAAAAAAAAAAATATCACCTGAGTACTGCCTTTTTATTAAAGTTGTTTTCACTTGTGAGAGCCCAGCTCTGCTTCTGGAAGCGGGAGGGGGTTTGCAAAGCTGTCTGTGTTTCTTCACTGATTTTTGCAAAGTGGTGTCTAATTTTTACATTCATCTCTTTTTACTTATGAAATGAATGTTGTTTCTTCCCAAAATGCTTACTCTGATTTAAGGTTTGCTCCTGAGTGTCAGCACTAAAGGATGAAATAAAAAGACCTCCCTGTGCCTCCAAACCACTGTCAAACTTTTGCAACTTTGCACCAAAGCTAAAGGAACTGCGTATTAACCGTATCATTTATTAACCATATCCACATCTTTGATTCCCAAGCAATATTCAGGATCACTTCAGCAGTGCCTCTGGAACTCAGAAAGATGCCTTGGATAGAGCAAGGTTTTTTCCCAGAAATTGGGAGACCAATAGGTTTTAAAAGCACAGTCAGATGCATTTGGTATTGCCACTCACACATTGAAAACTTGCATTTTGGATTTATAACCAAACCAGAGCTTGTTTCTCATTGTAAGCATGGAAATGAGGAATGCTGCAACTGGGCGCTGTCATGAGCAGTTCTGTGGGAGATCTGAAACATTCAGCATGAATTTTGGGGTGTTAATATCACTCGGAGCTGTCAGAAGAGATGGGTGAGCTTGGATGTGGTGGAATGGGAAGAAGGGTTCACCTTCCTGGTGTCCTGTTCTGGTATTTCTTTGGCCGCAGCAAACTGGCAGCACAGCCCTGAAAACCAGCCAGTCACCCTGGCAGAACCCGGAATCCAAATCCGTTCGCCGCTCATTTCATTCAGGCCTGGCTGGGTTTCATCAGTGTAAATCTAAAACATCCCATTGGCCGCTCTGCTGAATAAAATGGGTACATTCTTATATTGTCTCAGCTCGGTGGAGTTGCTTAACATGGTTTGAGGAACATTGTCAAGATGCAGATGTTAATAAGGAAAAAAATTTCCTTGAGCTGCCTTTATTGTGTAGTGGAGGAAGCTCCATCTGCAGCACCCAGACCACATGGATGGTTTGGTTGCAGCTCAACTCCTCCTTTTTTTAAGATCTCTTGGTTTCCAAAGCACTTTTTTTTTTTTCTGCCCTCAGGACATGCTCGTTCACTGCAGCAAAATGAAGTTTCACTTCTTGTATGGGAGAACAAGATGCCTTTCCCTGGGTTTCACATGCCAGGGGTTTTTAACCCTTGTTGCATCTCCTTTTCAGACTGTACAGTTATTATCCACCATAATCCTGCTTGTCCCTGGCTTCCTTAAAAGAAATACCACTGAATACCATCAGTTGTTATCAAACTGGGAGGAAACTCCATGCTTGAGGTGGAAAAAAAATCGTATTCTCAATGGAAGAAGACACCAAAATGTTTTGTATTACACTGAAGCATCCCTCCTGATTTCTTGCTGACCACAAGTCAGAATTTTTGTTATTGGAATCCAAAAGCCTGATTGTTTCCAATTATTATTTTTTAACTCTTAAGCAGCTAAACTTTACAGCCTCCCTGGCATTTCAGTTTAAAAAGGTGCTAGTCAAGGAATAAGGTTTCCTTCTCCGAATACTGCTGGGCTTGTTTGTTTGTTCCCCCATGAATTTCCATGTGTTTCTGTGTGCTGATTCTTGTGGGTGCTTGGCCACATTCCAGTGTCAGTTACAGGAAGAATAAAACCAGGAATAAACCTTTAAATTTGTGCTGTTGCTTCTGTTAAGTTCAGGATACCCAAGACTTAAATCTGGCTCAGATGGAAGTATCAGCTACCAATGGAAGAGTCTATTTCTGCGAGAAATACATGGCACTTTATCCCGGGAAATGTGGGATTGTAATGTGCCCCGAGCTCTGAATGTGGTTGTAGGAGGGGAAAATCATAATAAATAAATAATCATAAATCATAAATTGCTTGTATTTGACAGAAGCAATTGATTTAACTGCTCTGCTCTGTGTTTGTGGTCGGCATTACTCAATGAAAAGCTCTTCTTACCAGATACTGTCCAGTGAAATGGATGATTGGAACAAGAGGAACATGTTTCAGAGTAATAAATTACATATATATAAATTTTTTTTGTTTGTTTCTAGTGGGTTTTGAGTTCGGTTTTAACCCAACTCTGGTTTGGCAAGAAGGCCTTTTTTAGAAAGCACAAGAAAAAGAATTACGTCAGTGCCCAGATGGTGGAATTAGCAGAATGTGAGCACAAAGGAACGACTTGGTTTCATTTCCGCGAAAATCAGACTTTTAAACTCCGAGGCCTTTTGTTATAAATTCATCCATTGTGCTCACAGAATGAGGTGGCTCCCAGTGAAATTACCTGGGCACCAAGGAAGATGAGACTCCCCGCTCTGCTGTCGCTCCCGAGTGGAGAACGAGGCACGCGCAGCACAGATATTAAAATGTTCTCAGTTTTGGTAACCCCAGGTCAGTGGTGACAGAAGGAAATTTCCGCTTTTGCATTGGGAACATTCCAACACTGGTTTGTCCCGAGCTGTCCCATTCTTTACAGGGATAGGGCTGTTCTTCGCCTTGAGGCTGGGAACTCACTGCGGGATCCACGGCCAAGGACGTGATTTCCAAGTGCAGTGGTAGAGCAGCAGTAATGGAGCTTGAATTGTGCTTGTGAACACCTGCAGGCACCAAACTACCCTGGGAAGAAGAGACCGTGGAGAAATAGTCCTGGTACCCAAATCTGCGTGAACTTTATGGGCTTTTGGAGTTTCGTCTGACTGTGGAGCTTTCCTTGGAGCCAGGGATGGGAGATGGCACTGGAGCACCCCAAGTGACAGCCCAGATGTGTGGAACAGCCAGCATAAAGGGGAGGCAGAATTGTAGAATCATGGAATCATTAGGGTTGGAAAAGCCCTCTGAGACCATCGAGTCCAACCATTCCCTCAGCACGGCCAAGGCCACCACTGGCCCATGTCCCCAAGTGCCCTTTAGTTACAACCAGTTACAAAGGCAAGACACCACTGAAGATTTCAGAACCACGTGTGCTTGTGTTAAAGTGAATTTGAGTCCATTGGGATGCAGCTGCTTTGTGACATTTGTGAATAGAAGGGGCTGGAGCGTGTCCAGGGAAGGGAACAGAGCTGGGGAAGGGGCTGGAGCACCAGGAGCGGCTGAGGGAGCTGGGAAAGGGGCTCAGCCTGGAGAAAAGGAGGCTCAGGGGGGACCCTCTGGCTCTGCACAACTCCCTGACAGGAGGCGTCGGGCTCTGCTCACAGGGAACAGGGACAGGAGGAGAGGGAACAGCCTCAAGCTGCACGAGGGCAGGTTCAGGTTGGACATCAGAAGGAATTTCTTCATGGAAAGGATGGTCAGGCATTGGAAGGAGCTGCCCAGGGCAGTGCTGGAGTCCCCATCCCTGCAGAGATTTAAAAGCCATGTGGATGTGGCACTGGGGGATGTGGGTCAGAGGTGGCCTTGGCACTGCTGGGGGATGGTTGGACTCGATGATCTCCGAGGGATTTTTCTACCCTAAACCACTCTGTGGCTCTGTGAAATGTTTGGGGCAGCTCAGCATCGTGTCCACAGCTGCCGTTCTCCTTTCAGCTGCCCTGGTGCTCTCTGCCTTCAGCTCCTCAGCTCTCAGCAAGGACAATTAGCTGCATTCATCAGCGTAATTAACCTATTTCTCCTGACTAAACACACGAGACCCAAGTTGTTGCAGCATCCACCTTCAAAAGGCACGATTGACGTCACGAAACCTCCGAACCTGCCAGCACCGAGGGGAGGAAGGAAGCTCCAAGAAGAGAGGGAAACCACACAAAGTGTATTGGAAACGCTGCCCGGCATCACGCCTAGCTGGAAAAAAGATCTGGGAATGGGGTATCCTATTGGATACAGCGTGAGGATTGTGGGCATCCAAAGCCATCCTTCGTTTAATTCATCCTCATTCCTGGTCAGGAACCCCCAGGAAGGATCCAAGCTCAGGGAACTTGGGACAATAACAAAGACTTTTGCCTCTGTACGTGTTCCACCCAGGGATAAACCAATCTTTTCTTGGATCAGCAAACTTTTAGTGATGTGGGACTGGGTAACGCAGTACAAATACACAATTTTGTGGTGGCAGAAGTGAGAATATTGTAAAACAAACTGAAGCTCCATTTCTCAGCAAGTCAAAATCTGCTTCTGAATCACTGAAAGATTTTTTTTTTTTTATCTTAATCCATCTTTATAAATTTAAAGGTATAAGAGAGAAACTCTTCCTGATTCCTTTTAACCTAAAGGCACTAAAATATATATTTTTGTAGCCTTAAAACTGCATTTTAAAAGTAGTAAGAGCAGAAATACTCGGCACTACGCTGAAAAAATTAGAATTTCATGGGGGGTTGTCTGCATTATTTTGTGTAATGGGAAAGCTCTGGGGTTGTTCTCCTAGAAAATGAATGGTCCAGGTAGCAATCCCTGGGGAAAACCTGGTGGAATCACGGAGGATGGGCGGTGGGCAGAGTTGGGAAGTGCAGCACTGAGGGGATCTTCTGCTGGGAACCCCCAGCTGTCTCTGCAAAAACTTCCCTTGGGAGCCGAGAGTTTCATCAATAATTAAGGAACACGTGAATATTGAGCTAATTTAGGATTTGCACTTTATCACACATTTTAATGTCCCTGAAGGTTGGTGGGGTGGGGGCATAGGGGGTGAAAATAAACCCCCCCTTGGCAGGAGTAAAATTCCAGATGTCAGATCCACCCAAAAAAAAAAAAAAAAAAAAAAGAGGGATATTTTTAAAGAGATGGTCGTTCCATACAGGGTTCAGCCACTCATTTTCTGCCTGGCCCATGGGAGTTGTTGCCACTGTTCCCCATCCGTGAAAATGGGGGAGAACAAAGCTTTCTTCCCCCCTTTGTCTGCTCCGTCTATTTTCGCTCGCGGCTTTTCGCCGTAATTTCCCTGTTCCCAAAGCCCTGGGAGAGCTCTGCTGCTTCCTGTGCCCCAGATACAGGTGAAGCCTCGCAGCGGAGCAGGGAAGGTGAGCACATACACACACGAAAAAAAAAAGAAAAAGGTAATCCCGAGGTTTTTCCAGACTAATTACCCCGATCCGGTGGCAATTAAGAGGTGGCATTTTCACATGGCCCCAGCCTCCTTTATGTAACGCGGGAGCTTCCGACAGGACAGGTTTGACCAGCATTTTAGGCACGGTGCAGAATGAAACCCTCCTTACTAATGCCATCAGAATGCCAGGTGCTGCAGGAGAGGGGGAGAAGGGAGAAAAAAAAAAAAGTGGTTATTAATAATAGTAGCAGTGTTTGCGCTTAAAATTCTGTGTGGGGGCCCTGGGAAGGGAGGAAATCCAAACGAGGAATATTCTGCCGGATTTCTTTGTGCTGTAACCACAGGAGCCCCAGACTGTGTCTCAGGGGGTTCTGAAAAGCCACGAGTTGACCCCTGTGATACCTTTGGGAGGTCAAATGTTGCTCCCAGGATGTGGCATGAATATTGAGGATCAGGAACACCCAGAGAGCTGCTCCAAGAGCTTCCTGGCTTTGGCAGCAGAAGCAGGAGGTGGGTGCCGGTCCTGTCCTTGCTCAGGGTTTTATCCTCTCCCGAACCTTTCCACCCATCCTACAGAATGTGGAAACACAGGGCAAGGTGGAGGCAGTCCTGTAAAAGGCATCCAGCAGAATTCATCCATCTCTTTCCTTTTCCCAGGAAGGGAAATTCTGCTGCAGCTACTAAAAATCCCTGTCCTCTGGGGCCTCAACAGAGGTGTTTGTGTATTAGTGACATCCAGGTCCTGAGCATCCTGAGGGTTAAAAAAACAGCACTGAGCCATGCAGCATATTCACCCTACCCACAGAACCACCCTATTCCAAATAAAACCTTGCAACCCCGGGCAGCCTCTTTTTCAGGGCACTTCCACTCCTCCTAAAGGGAACTAAACAAAATTAGGGATGTTCCAGGTTTTCTTCCCAACTTCTCTCTGCTGCCGACCTCTGCAGCAGCTCCAGCCTGCAAAATGCACCCGGGAGACCTGTGCAGGGCAGGGTGGAGGGTTTGGCATTCTCCCTCCCTGCCCCATCCCGGCACTTCCAGGCGTGAGACGGGACTTTGGGAGAGATGTGGAGCTGCTGGGACAGAACAAGCTGTCCCCAGGAGCGTGCCCGGCTCCAGGCCCCAGATAAAAGGCAGCTCCTCTGTGTGTGTGTGTGTGTGTGTGTGGAAAGGGTTTATAAATCTGTCCCGAGACCAGGAAATCTCCTGCGCCTTTTAGATTTAAGAGAAGCTGCCTTCCTGTTGTATTCCCAGATAACGCAGCTCTGATGGAGCCCACTTGTAAATAGCTTAATAGATTTAATCAGTTCCTTTGGAAAATGTTGTTGCTTCCGCAGGGTTTTAGTTCGGTCCCGGGGAAGAGCTCGGGGAGGGCAGCAACTGCTGCTTCTGCTGCGAGCGAAGTTGGCAAATTCCAGCTCTCCTGACCCCAAAATCGCTGCAATCCACGAGAAACCAGAGCCATCCCGCTCCTGTGCGGAGGGAAGGGAGAGACCAGGAAGCCCAGGCGGATCCTGCCCGGCTCACATTTACATGAGCTCTCTCCATCACTCCTAATCTGACAAGAGTCAATAGGAACACCCAGGCACGTGGGAAACCTGCCCGAACTCCCCGGCCTGGGATCCGCGCCGGGGTTTTTCCCCCTGGCTCGGGGTCAGATGGGGCAGCCTCGGCCAGCCCCAGGAAGCGCCCGCCCATCCCGCACCCCGTCCCGCTGCTTCTCTGGCGGCGCGGAGAGGAAATCCAGGGTCAGTCAAAGCGGAGCCGCTGCAGCCCTGCAGCCCCATGTCAGCGGGTCAGAGTCATAAAGGAGCGCAGCCACCAGACACATTCCTCGGGGCAGGTTGCAGGGATGCGCCGGGAAAGGGCAGCCAGCTGGGGATTTTCGGTGCCATCACCTTCCTGGAGATCCTTTGTCCTAGTGAGGGGAACGCTGCTTGGATGACTTTCCCAGCCTTGTGAACACCCAGCTGGGGTTAGTGGGGAGCACCACTGTGTGGCTTTGGGACTTCCATCCCATCCAGGCTTTGTGGGATGGGGCAGCACTCCATAAAGGGCAGCTGCAAGGAAAAGATCCTTTGTCTCCCCGTGTCCAGGGATGGGCAGCGGGGACGGACTGGGGATGTTTCAACCTCTTTGAGCTGTGCCCAGCCCCATCCCTGCCTCATTTTTTCCCAAAAGGTCCCTCAGGAGTCCGACCAGGCTGGACAAGCACCCGCCAGCAGGTTCGTTGTGTTCCAGTTTCCATCCCATATAAAGGGACCTGGAAATTTGGGGTGAAAACCCACGTGGGGTGGCCAAAGCACAGCCTGGACTGGTGGTTAAAGCAGGAGGAGTGGGGAAAAGGGGCCCCTGCCTGTGGCATCCATGCCCTGATTTCCCCCGGCAAAGCGGGTTCCTGCAGCTTGCCAAATCCTGGGGAGGGGCCTTCTGCACCCCAGTGGGATCTTCCTTTCGGTGCCGTTTTCCTTTTCTTTCCCAGTTTTCAGTGCCTTTATCTCCTCTCTCTGTGTTACCCCCAGCCTCCGAAGTTTGAAGTCTCTGAGGTGCAGGGGGGCAGCGCGGCTGCTTGGGGGAGGGACATTTCCAGCTCTCTCCTCGCTCCCTTTCAAGCGGGCAAAACAAGGAAAAATAATAATAAAAGAGGGGGAGTGGGGAGTGGAAAGGAGAGAGGGGGGTCTGGGGGGTGCTGCTTCCCCGGGGGGTGCCGGGCAGAGGGTGGGGAGAAGTTTCCTCGCAGCACCATCCCGGCCGGGGCTGAGGAGTTTGCAAACAAGGAGGAGCAGCGAGTCCCTTCGNACGCGGGCGAGGGGCTGTCCCCAGGGCCACCCCCGCGAGCCTCGCAGGGCGAGAAGGGCTCCGAGAGCCGCATCCGCCGGCCCATGAACGCGTTCATGGTGTGGGCGAAGGACGAGAGGAAGCGGCTGGCGGTGCAGAACCCCGACCTGCACAACGCGGAGCTCAGCAAGATGCTCGGTGAGGAGCGCGGCGGGCGCGGGTTTGGGGGGCGAGGAGCGGGGGGAGGTCGGCGACCCACCCGAGCATCCCCCGGGGTGCAAACCCTGCCCGGATCCGGTGCCCCGGCGTGAGCACCCCTGCACGCACCCACCCAGCCAGGTGTAAATCCCGTCGGGATTCAGCGCCCTGGGGCACCCACCGGAGTTCCCTGCGGGTGCAAACCTGGTCCGGATTCACTACCCCTGAGTGCACCAGGGCATTCCGAGGGGTGCAGATCCTGCCCGGATCCAGTGCCCCGGGGGCAACGGAGGCACCCACGCACCCACCCGGGCATCCCATGGGATGCACACCCTGCTCGGATCCAGCGCTCCGGGCTTGGTCCCCAGGCACCAACCTGCGGCCCCTGGAGTGAAAACCCCGTCCGGACTCAGCGCAGTGGGGCGGGGATCCAGGCACAATCCCGGCGTGCAGATCCCGTTCGGATCCGGTGTCCCGGGGTGGGCACCACACACCCACCCGGTCATCCCGGGGGGCAAATCCCACCCAGATCCAGCGCCCCGGATTGGGAATGAAAGCACCACCGGCCATCCCTGCGGATGCCAACCCTGCCCAGATGGGGACCCGCTCT
Source organism: Dryoscopus gambensis (assembly GCA_013389985.1). Lineage (NCBI taxonomy): Eukaryota > Metazoa > Chordata > Aves > Passeriformes > Malaconotidae > Dryoscopus > Dryoscopus gambensis. Next base: position 422,875 of record WEIT01009661.1, on the reverse strand, counting down.
GGCACGCAGCAGGAGGACACCCCTACTCCTACCTGGCAGTTTTGGGGGTGCAAAGCCCGCCCGGGTGCAGCACCCTGGTGCTGCAAAGCCTGATGGAGTTCCACACCCCGGGAGCAGCACCCGTGCACCCACCCCGTCACCCACGGGGTGCTCACCCCAGAGCTGTCCCACACTCCAGGTGTGCAGTCACCCTTCAGGGTGTCCCGATGGTGTCCTGCATCCCAGGGGACAGGCACCCTGCCGCCCCTCTGCTGCAAACCCTGAGAGTGCTGCCTTGCTGTGCAGGGAGGGATCCCCAAATTTTCCTGGCCTGTCCTTGCTGTCCCACTTTGTCCCAGTGTTGCACGGCTGGGGTGTGTGTGTATTTCTGCTGTTACTTTGGGGGGATCACAACCCATTTTGAGCACACATTTGTTTCCCACTCCCCATCCACTATTTCTCCCTTTCTCCCAATCCCCATTTTGATGTGAAACCAAGAGGGGAAACCGAAATTATTGGCTCAGACAGCCTGAGAAAGAGCTGCCTGAATTGCAACACAGCTTTGCTGCCCAACCCCTTATCCAAAGTTTGTGTTTCCCTGGACAGTTCTGCGGTGTTTTCTTTGGTGGTTTGGGTTTTCTCCTTGCTGCTTTGCCATGCAGCATCTCAGCTTATTAGTGTTATTTCTGCTGTCTCAGGCCATGGGAAAGCATCAAAGGCTTTGATCTGTATCCTCATTTCTCCCCCTTACCCTGAGGAGCAGCCTGGGACAGCCTCGCTGTGGGATAAATCCCCCTTCCTGCCCAATGCTGCTTCTCTATCCTGTGTCTTGGGGACATTTTATCTCAAACAGGGAAGAGCGAGGTCACAGAATTACAGAATGATGGAATGGTTTGGGTTGGAAGGGACTTTAAAGACCATCTAATCCATCCCCCTGCCATGGGCAGGGACACCTTCCACTATCCAGACCAGCTGTCACAGTGCCCAGGTCTCCTTGTGCCCTGGTGCAAGTCCTGGCAGGGCACAGGCTGGGGCACCTTAAAGGACACCACGTCCTGACCCCCTGCTCAGCCAGGCACGGCCTTGGCTGTCCCTGCTCCACAACCCAGCTCTCTGTCCCAGCCCTTGGAGCTGGGAGAGTTCGTCTGCCTGGATTTATTTACTAACCCCGAGCCCACCTCGTGTGGGGACTTGGGATGAAGGGAGTTGGAGCCCCTACAGCAGCCTCAATTCCCCCTTTCTTCTCCCACCCGCTGCCACCTCGTCCTCCTGCGGGGGTTTTGGGATGTGTCCTCCGCGTGTGCCAGCTGGGATACTGGGAGCCCTTGGGAGGCTGCGGGTGCTAAGGGAGCGTGTCCTCCGTTTCAGGGAAGTCCTGGAAGGCGCTGAGCCTGTCGCAGAAGCGTCCCTACGTGGAGGAGGCCGAGCGGCTGCGGGTGAAGCACATGCAAGATTATCCCAACTACAAGTACCGGCCCCGGCGGAAGAAGCAGGTCAAGCGCATCGGGAAGAGGGTGGATCCCGGGTTTCTGCTGGGCAGCCTGACACGGGACCAGAACTCTGTGCCGGAAAAGCGGACCTGCAGCCGGGCCGGGGGGGACAAAGAGGGCCCGGGTGAGTACCCGCCCCGCCCGGGGCTGCCGGCTGTGCGGGGGTACCGGGAGGCTCCGGGCAGCGGCAGCAGCACCAGCGTGGACACCTATCCCTACGGGCTGCCCACCCCGCCGGAGATGTCCCCGCTGGACGCCATAGACCCCGAGCAGAGCTTCTTCTCCTCACCCTGCCCCGAGGAGCATCACCGCTCCCACCTCGCCGGTGCCACCTTCTCCCCGGAGTACGCGGGCGGCTCCCTCCCGTGCGGCCACCACCCGCTCAGCCCCATGCCACAGCCGGCCACCTGCATGATCCCCCCGGCCTCCAGCTGCCCTCCCCTTCCTCCTCCTCCTCCTCCCAGCTACTACACACCCGCCTTCCCCTCCCTGCCCCCTCCCAGCCTCCATGCCCACCTGGGCCAGCTCTCCCCGCCGCCCGACCACCACGGCTTCGACACCTTGGACCAGCTGAGCCAAGCGGAGCTGCTGGGGGAGATGGACCGCAATGAGTTTGACCAGTATCTCAACAACCCCGGCCACGGGGACCACCATGGCGGCGCCTTGGCCAACGGGCACGTCCCGGCGTCCGGCAGCTCACAGAGCTCCGAGAACAGCCTCATCTCCGTCCTGGCTGATGCCACGGCCACCTACTACAATAACTACAGCGTCTCTTAGGAGCCCAGCCGGGGCCGCCTGGACCGGCCGAGGAAGGACCTGACACTGTTCCGAGGCGTTGCTCCCTGGGGACATCGCCCGCGGCCCCTCAGGGTGACCGAGTCCGAACCGCAGGGCCATGGAGTCTCCTCGGTGTTGTAGGTAAAGGATTTGGGTGGTTGGGTCACCACCGTGCAAAGCCTGGAGTGCTCTGCTCCGACCGGAGCCGGGGGCACTTCCCGATGGCGAAGCCCTTTGGCCAAGTCCCTCTTCCAAATCAGGGATGCTCCCGGGAGCGCAGGAAGGCTGCCCCTCATTTCGGGGCATCCCCAGCCCTGCTTTGGAGTCAGGAGTGCGGCAGCACCCCGCAAACGTCAGGTCTGAATTCCCCGTGGAAGGGGGAAAGGCAGGGATGGCAGAAGGGAAGATTTTGGTGAAGATCTATGAGCTGGTTTTGGATTCCAGTGGCAGCGCTGCTGCAGACACCTTGACCTGCCCGACTGATCCAACGGGGATAAAACTCCTCATCCCCTGCCCCCAGAGCATGGATTGGGCGCTTCATCCCTCAGGAAACCCCAGAGGGGATGGGACACCAGCCAGGAGAGGGGCAGCCAGCCCTGAGGGCGCTGAGCCTGTTCTGGAGAGGGGCAAGGTCAGGGCTGGGAAAGGCAGGATCCGGCCGGCATCCACCCCTGGGAGCAGGTCCTGGGATGAACGTTTTGGCCAAGAGGTGATGATGTAGCAGACACTTTTTTTTATCAAACATCCTTTGAAGGGGAAGGGTCCATGTTTGGAGCCACAGTGCCCAATGCCTCTCCCAACTCTGGCGTTTTATTGCTTGTAATAAAGCTGTACATTGATTTATTCCTTCCATTATCCCCTCCCCTCCTCGGATTTTGTATTGCTCGAGTTCTCTTCCTTTCCATAAAGATGAAGCTTTATTTTAAATCAGTTATATGACATGATTAATCTTAGTGTTTACTGTATGGCACTTGGTAATGATTAGTTAGTAACGTGGTTATGATCTCCTGGTTTCAGTCTCCAGAATGTATTAATAATAATTGCAAAGAATACTTAAAGAAAAAAACCCCAAAAGTTCACTGGTTTTTAAGCTAATACATTCCATCTCTTTTGTGTGACTCTATGCATTTTGAATGAGTGTAGATACGAGTTTGCATAAAATATTTAATTTAAATAAATATGTTTTTATACGATGATTGTTCGATGATTTAAATCGCTGTCGCTATTGACAACAGTTTCCAAAACAGAAACATTTCCTGTGCAAGTGCTATTTTTTTATATTTTTGTTGTTGTTGTCATTGTTGGTATTTTCAGCCAAATTTTTCTACTTCCATTTTTTTATAAATAAAACAAAGATCTGTGGTTATCTTTACAAATTGTGGATTGCTTTCTAACAAACCAACTCAGGGCGTGACGAGTCCCTACCCTCGCTTTCCATGGAGTGTCTCGGGCTTCAGGTCACTGTGCTGGCCTTGATTCTGCTTTTGCCATGTCTCAGATATGAGCTTTTAAATCCTGTTTCCATATCACAGTGAAGTCAAGAGCTTTGCCTTTGGTGTCTTGGTGAGCACAGATGACGTTGCCAATTTATGGAGCGAGTGCCAGTGCCTGGAGTGTGGGCTTTAGTCACGTTTAAGGCTCTCTTTTCTTTCACAGTTTGGGCTGATTCACCTTTTAAGTTGCTCCTTTTAAGGTGAGGACCTTGAAAAGGGTCCTTGTTTCAGGTGCAGATCAAGGCAATGAGGGCTCAGAAATGTGTGGGGGCCAAATTTGGGGAGCCACGTGAAGGTGGCTTTGAGTGATGGTCTTCTCCCCTGGCTAGCAAAGAGAAAAGCTTAATCCATGTTGTTGTCCGTGGAAAAACATCACAGCCTACTCTTGCCAGACACTAAATCAGGCTGTGTCCCTGCTGTCCTTGGGGTTAAGCCATGCACAGAGAATCCCAGAGCTGTCAGGGCTGGAAGGGAGCTCTGGAGATCCAAGGCAGGGTAAACACTGCCCAAAGCAGTGTCCTCCCAAGCTGGCTCCTCCTGCTTGGCCCCCAAAAAGTGGAGGAGCACGTTTCCTAGTGCACTGTGGGATGCCACCTCTGTGTGGTGGCTGGGAGGGGTCTCCAGAGGTACCCAACCCAACCCAACCCAGTCCTGTCCCTCAGGATAGTTTGTCTCCCATAAATGACATCTCTGATCCGCAGAGCCCACGGTCCCAGGTGGAGGCTGTGTGAGTATTTGGGGAAGCATCAACATGCCCCTGTCCTGTTGTCCTTCATTCCCCACTTTTATCCCCTGGATTCAGCTCTCCCATCCTGCCTCTTCTTTCTTCCATCTCTCAGGCATCCAAACTCACCCTTGGCCTTTCATTTTTAGGGAGAAGGGAATGGATACCTTTGGGTGTCCTGCCAGCCCCCGGTACTGCGGTGGCTCAGCCCGAATGTGACTCTTCCAAGAGGATTTTGGAGCTGGAGGGAGGGAGGTGCCAGGATCCTGTTTGGCCTCTCTGCCCAGCAGCGTTGACTCACTTGGGACCATGCCAGGAGCAGGAGTGGGGCTGGGGAAATCCTGCTTTTCCCTTCTCCATCTCTCCCTGCAATGCCTGTGGTGCCCCAGGCCCGAGAGGCAGCCGAGAACAGTGAAATTGTCTTGGGCAGGAGGCTCAGATGCACCAGCTTCCCCCCAAAAATCAGCTGTGGGTATTGCCACCAGCCTTTGGTTTGGGCTGTCACATTCTTACCCTGCAGGACCCTTTCTCCAGGACATTGGCTGCTCCTACTGGTCCTTCTCTTTATTTCCATGCCCCAAGCAGCAACGGGATCAACTGCACCACCCCATGAGCCTTTTCCCTCCTCGCTTTCACCCCGTGCAGGGTTGGTGGAACCAAACCCCCCACCCAGAGCTCCCAGGAGCTCCCAGACTCTGATTTCCCCAGGAAAAGGGGTTTCTCCACGCCCCTCCATCCCCAAGGAGCCCATCGGGCCGGGATAAACTGAGAGCCCCGCCAGCCAAGCCTGTCCCCACTTGCTCAACCCAGAGCCAGGTGAGGAGAGGTGGGAGCTTGTCCCTGTGCTCTCTGCACGCCAGGAACAGCTACAGGCCCCAACCGGGAGCCGGGGCCCCCCGAGGGCGTTGGGAGCCGCAGCCAAGGCGAGGTGCGGCTCCCTGGGAGCCACGGCCGGATCCGGGCACACGCCCAGCGCCGGGAGCAGCCGGCTTCCACCTCCAGGACACTGCAGCCGAGATGAAATTCAGGAGAAAAACCATCCGCCCCTCCTCTGGTGGGATGGAAAATGAGATGCTGTGGGTCAACCCCCACCCCGCAGCAATTTTTTGGGATGCAGGGTGTTGCTGCAGGGAAAAGATGGAAAATAAGCGGCTGGAAGAGGTTGGGAAGGAGTGGCTTTGCTTGGAAGGCGGACATCCACGTGGAAGACGGATGGCCACGGTGGTTTAGGGATGTTGGGGGGGTCTCCACCCCAAGCAGGACTCGTTCTGCATCAGTGCTGGGCATGTTTCTCCTCTCTCCCCATCCCAAAGCCAGGAGCCCAAGGCTGTCTCTGTGCACACTGAGGAGCCTTGTGGTTTGTGGCCTGCTATCCGCAGCCTGGGAATCAGCAGGAAAATCAAATCAGGGCTGCGGGAAGGGATAAAACAGCCTCACACCACATTTGGGCTCTGGCTTGGGGGTGTCAGCTTGGGCCAGGACAGGGGTATCTCCTTGCCAGGAGGTGACCAGGGTGTGAGCCCTCTGCCCCCGGTGTCCGGTGGCCTTGGCCAGTCCTTGGCGCCCGTGGCTGTGCAGGTCATGGTGCCGGGCATGGGGAGCAGGGATGAGGTCACCTTCCCGGATAGCCGGGATTTGGGCTGGCCAGGAGCTGCCCTGTGTGTCATGCCCTGGGCGATTTCCTTTGCATCCCTTGAGCAGGTGGTGACTCCTCTCTGTCCTCGCTCTGCTTGTCCCAGTGCCCCTCACTGGGCAGGGGTGGGCCCTGGGGACAAACAGCCACGTGCCTGTTCCATGCCTCAGTTTCCCTGTCCGTAAAACAGAGAGAATTCTTCCTTCCCTCCCACCCCTTTTCCGACCAGCTCTGAGACATGATCTGTCTCTTCCCGAGAGTTTGAACAGGACCAAGTGCTTGTGCTGCCTTTATCACGAGGGGTCCCTGCCCCATGTGAGGAATCTGGATCCTGCTACAAAATCAGCAGGGAGATGACAATTTCCCCTGACTTTTCAAAGCAGAACCAGGTGAGGGAAGTAGAGGCAGAGAAGGGGGTGAGGTGACTGGACTGATCTCACCTTGCAAATCAGTGACAGAGCCTAGAGAGACCCTCAGCATGGCCAACTCCCCCTTAAATCCCCAAATCCTAAATCCCCTTTTGCCCCCTTTGTGCTCACCTTCCCCCTCCATCCCTTTTTTTCCCCCACCCTGACTCCCAACCCCGCTGCAACCCACGGCGGGGAGGGCAGGATCAGACCCTCCCTCCCGTCTCTCCAGAGGAGGGAATGAGACAAGCTGCTGAGTGGTTTCCTGCCCAGCACTGCCAATGGGAGCTGCTTGGGGTGCCGGGAGCAGGGGAGGATGTATCCGGAGCTGAGTGTTTCCTGGCAGATAAGGCCAACCCCTCCTGCCGGATGTTATGAGTCCAGGTCCTACCTCCACGCTTCAAGAGAAGGGGCCGAGGAAAGGCTTGGATGTTTATGTCAAGGAAAAATAACTTCTCCTTCTGTGTACAATCCTCTGGCTCCCCCAGGGCTACGTGCGGGAGGGTAAATGCTGGGAATGGGAAAATAGGGGCGAGGAGGGTGATGGGGGACAAGGAGGGCTGACGGCAGGCTGGGGTCTCTCCCTGCTCGCTGCGTGGGGCTGCGTGGGAAGGTGAAAAGGCAAAGGCAGGATGGATCTGGGGAGAAGAGCCTGAGGGTGGATAGTGCAGGCTCAGCACTGTGGGATCAGGCTCGGCATCAATCCTGGCTCACCTTGGCCAGACCCAGCGTGTCACCTCTGGTGCCCACCTGGAGCAGATCCAGCCCCCAGTTAGGATTTCTCCTCATCCTTCAGATGAGCCAGAGCCAAGGCCAACCACGGCTGGAGATCCACGGTTAACCTGCCCACCTCTGTCCTCCAGGGAATCAGCGATGCTGGCAGAGGGAGGATGGTGGCAGAGTTGGGTCTGGTGGCCCCGGCTGGCTGGGGAGGAGGGGGAGGTTGTGCAGTGGGTATGGAGGGAATGAGGAAAACACGGATTTTCTCCATATTTTTTGCAATAAGTAAGTAGAATCCAGTGCTGGCCAGTCTCCTCCTCGGAATGTAGCTGTGCTCTCCTAACACTCTTCTGGGAACATCCCCAAGGCTCAAGCCAGAACCTGTGCACTGCCTGAGGGCTGGTGCATGTCCAGAGCCACCGCTGGATGATGGGAGGAACATGGAGAGATCTGCACTAGACTTAGACTGGTCAAGAAATTAGGACAAAGACCTCCAGCCCTCAAGCGTTACCATTCCTGCTGAAATTACCACAGCTCCCAGCACAGCTGTGCCCGGGCCACAAGTCCTGCGCCAGCCCCGGGACAGGGGCAGCGAGGACATTCCTGGTGAGGGTTTGGATGTGGTCACCTGGTTTGGATGTGCCCAGACACTGAGCAGCTTTTGATGGAGAGTTTTGTCTTCAGCATCTATAGGGAGAAGTCTGAAAACAGAGAAAATGTGTCAGTCTCCTGTCCAGGGTGATTAGGGAGAGCTGAGCTGCCTCCCACTCCCATTTCAATCCAAAACAGGCCGCTGGAGGTCCCATTCCTCACCCAGTGGGTCCGAGAGAGGACTGAAAGACGACCTGAGAAGAAATCAGAGAGGGAAAAGCCCTGTTCTTCCTCCTCGGCCGAGCTCAAGGAGCCCATGAGGGTTCCCACAGACAGCTGAGGGGCATCCAGGGAGCACTGCTGCATTTAGGGAGAATTTTGGGATATGAAGCCTCGTGCTGGTGCCCTGACCTCTGCCCTCCTCCAGTGTCTCCCACCCCTCTTCCCTCAGCACCCGGAATTCCCCGGTGCTCCGCCGAGCCAGGACACCGCACCCCGCCTCGGCCAGGCCGAGATGTTGTTCTTTCCCTTTGATTTCCAGGAGCTCCCACTTGGCCCCCAGAGCTCGGCGGCAAACAAAACATCAGAAGCGCGGGCTTGGCGGTGCAGGAAGGAAACCGGCTCATGCGGGGCTGAGTCACGATCCCGCTGCTCCCTCCCGGCATCCCAGGGAGCAGGATCGGGTATCAAGGGATGCCAGGTCCCACCGACCCCTGACCAGCTGGGGCACCAAAAATCCTCCGCCACCTCCACCTCCACCACCATCGCATTTCACTTGTTTTGATAAACGAAACACGGCTTGTGGGCTTTTTTTCTTGAAGTCTGAGTGGGAAAGGCTGGATTTGCTTCCCTGGTGAGGGAAGAGCCTCCATGCTGCCCGTTTGGGCCTCGGCCAAAATTCAGGGAGGATGCCAACAACGTGAGGTTTAAAAGAGGCTCCTCAGCGCCCCTGACCTGGCACCAGCTCTTTGATTTTCTCCTTCGAGGGCAGAGTTGTTGTCTTGAGCATCACGCAGTTGTGATTGTCACCACTTTGATATATTCCCAGCTCTTCCTCTCATATTTACTGGAGATAAAAAATACACACACACACACACACACATATATATATACACATACATATATATTTATATATACATAAGAAAGAGGGGTACTCCCAACTCTATCCCTCTCATTTAGTGGAGACACCAAATACATGCATAAATATAAATATAAATATAAATATAAATATATAGATATAGATATATAGATATAGATATNTATATTTTAGATATATATATTAAAAAATATATATATATACAAACCATGTTCAAACTTTTTAGCAAGGCCTGCCATGATAGGATAAAGTGTAATTTTTTCAAATTAAAAGAGAGTAGATTTAGATTAGATATAAGGAACAAATCTTGCCTAGGAGAAGGTGCCCCTGCCCATGGGACAGGAATGAGATGAGTTTTAAAGTCTCGTCCAACACAAACCATTCTCAGATTCCACGATTTTATGATTTTATATATATATATAGAGAGAGAGATGTGTACCCACAGAGGACATGGGACATATGGCTTGGAGAAGGCAACATCCCTTGGTCTCCTATTCCACAGCTCCCACCACAGTCTGGTGGAACTCTCCGCAGACTGTGTGTCCCATGTGTCCTTTTAGGGTGGGTATTTGGAAAAGGTTCTTCCCCCAGAGGGTGCTGGGGCACTGGAACAGCTCCCCAGGGAATGGGCACGGCCCCAAGGCTGCCAGAGCTCCAGGAGCGTTTGGACAACGCTCCCAGGGATGCCCAGGGTGGGATTGTTGGGGTGTCTGTGCAGGGCCAGGGGTTGGACTCATGATCTTTGTGTGTCCCTTCCAAATTAAGATATTGCATGATTCCACAATTCCATGATTCTGATCCTCTTCAGCACTGGCCTTGGAGAGGTGACAGCCTCCGACTGTGCCTCGATGGCCTGGTGGTTCCAGAGGCTCCAATGACCCTCATGGATGCACCTACGCAGGATAATGAAGGGGTCAGCTCTGAACCCAACTGCTCCATCCTCTCAGCCTCCCAAAAGAAGATGACAGCACCCAAACAATCTCCTGGGAATGACCCCTGGCTTTTCCTCACCTTGAACCTTACCTGGGCAGTGGTTGCATCCCTGGCACTTGCTCTGGGCCAAAATCGCCCCAAACAACTGGAAGGTCACTGGGAAGCCTCTGACCCTGGTCCTATTCCTTGAGGGGCAGATCTCGAGTGTGGATTTGCCTTCTGGGCTTTTACCACCGCAGAAAACATTCCCATTTCCCTCCCCAGTGCGCAGGAGGATGGAAGATGTTACAGCTGCAGAACCATGCTCCAGGATTAGGAAACACCAGGCTGGAACGCGTTTGTGCAACCTCCCTGTTCCTTCCAGGTGCCAGGCATTGCAGGAGAGCTGGAGTTGCAGGAGTTCCCAGGATGTGACAGTGCATCGGAAGGCTCTGATCTCATGGTTACAGGATCACAATGAATTTTCCCCCCCTCTCGGACCACTCTCAGCTCAGGCAGGTTTGGGTGCATCCTCTCAACATTTAAGCTTTAACGAGGCCTGCCAGGTCCCTTCCCAGTGACTGCACTGGACAAGCCTGCTCAGTTATTAAAGGTGGGATTTAATTCCCGGGCGTGCCCAGCTGCCTCCACTCTGATCCCAGGGAAGCAGAGCTTGAACACCACAGCAGAGGCAGTGTTCAACTGGCTGAACCTGGAGCCCAGCAGGAGAAGATCCTGGATTCATTCCTTCTTCACAAAATGCCCAGTTCTGGGACTTGTTTTCTGTTTGCTCTATGTGCCCTGCTGTAAAATTGGGGGATTTGTGAGGGGTGTCTGCCTGATGTTTGTCCTGCCAATACCTTCTCTCCCATCTCCATCTCTCCTGGATGCCCAGAGGGGGTTATTGGGGGTTATCCCTTACACAAAGGCATCTTTTCCATTAGGAATCTACCTCGGTGAGTGCAGAGAGTCCCAATTCCTTTGGGACCCCATAAGCCAAAAGCGTGGGTGCAAGTCAGATCCAGCCCAGCGCAGTTTTCATCTCAGTTGTTGGAACATGGTGCTAGAAATGCCAAGGTTGTGGGTTTGATCCCTGTGTGGGCCATTCACTTCAAACCTGGACTTGATGATCCTTGCGGATCCCTGCCAGCTCAGAATATTCCATGATTCTGTGATTCTCACAGAAATGCTGAGGTTCTAAGGGACTTCTGGACATCCCATATGGGATCTGTGACAGATCATTTCCTAGATGGAGGCCTTGCTTTGAGGCAGAAGGAGGTGGGACTCTCCTGAGGTTGACTGTCCCTCTCCAAACCAACGTGGCATTCCAAAGTGCCTTGTCCTGGTGGCCTGGAGGCCCTTCACTTCAAACAGACCCCACATCTCCACAAGCAACAAACAGGTTGGGTATCTCTGCACCACGGTCCCATAGAGGAACCACGGAGGTCCCAACTCTCCCAGGATCTCCCACACCAGAACTCCCTCTAAGCCAGGCTCCTGCCTGCTCCAGGGAAAGAAGAGAAGGAAACCCACAGCCCAGACCCCCCACCCAACCCTGCCTGCCTTCCATCCCCCAACCTCCTGAAAAGTCCAGAAAGCCACTCTGAGGGGATTTCTCCAAGGTAAGGGACTCCCGTGTAAAGGAACTGCTGTACTAATGTGATCCATCAGAGCTTCCTGGTTGCTCTTCCCTGCTGCTTTCCCGAGTTCAAAAGGTGATTTAGGATGACATGCTCTGCTCTACATGCCTTTGCCAGCTATTGCCAGCTCTTGCCAGCAGCGTGACGAGACGCCCCTTCATTGTACATTAATTCCAGCAGGCGTACGGCCCAGCAATCAAAGTGCCTCATTAAACTTTAATTAAATTTCCCAAGCGATTTGCTCCCGGGCGGAGAACCTGCAATGCAAGCCCAAGCAGGTCTGTGTGTGTGTGTGTGTGTGTGTGTGTGTGTCTGGGCTTTTGGGGTGTCTTTTTTTCCCCAAAGTGATATCAACACTTTATGGCTGGGGTATGAAATAAAGCCAGAGGTGGAAATGTAGTCCAGGGGTGGAAATCCAGAGGTGGAAATCCAGAGGTGGAAATCCAGTCCAGACTGTAGGAAGAAGAGCCAAACTGAACAGACTTTCTACTCCTGTCACTCCTGCTGAGTGCTGTTCTCCTGGAGGAAGATTCTCCAGAGCCTTCTCTTCTCCAGGCTGAAGAATTTTAACTCTCTCTGCTGTTCTCCTGAAAGACCAGGGACATTTTGCACTACAGTCCCTTTGCAGGACATGGACGGGAGATAGAGAGGTGAGGAATTAGAAATCACCCTCAGATCAGTTTCTACAATCAAAGCACGTCAAAAAACCAGAGGAACAAAGGAGTTCTAAACTTGGAATGGATGGAAACAAAACTTGATCTCTTTCTATCAATGACAAGTCTTAGAATCAGAGAGGTTAGGGGTTAGGGGAAGGGACCTTAGGGATCACCCCATTCCAACACCCTGCCATGGGCAGGGACACCTTCCACTGGACCAGGTTGCTCCAAGCCCCATCCAACCCGGCCTTGGACACTTCCAGGGATGGGGCAGCCACAGCTTCTCCCATGAACCTGTGCCCATCCTCTGCCTCGATGACCAGTTGGGCTGGTCAAGCCCTTACAGTGAAACTCTCCCCAGAGCAAGGTGGCTGCAGCTGAACGACCACCAGGAATGGTCCTTGTGCCACGCTGACTCCTGACCCACGGCTAGGATCATTTGGGCTCACTCCAGCCAACTCAAACCCGAGCCAGGAGCGCAAATGAGCGACGTCCAGTCCATATCGAGACATATCCAGGTTGTCTCTGCTATTTCCTGCAAGCTGCAAGTTAATCTCCAGATTCAAATTCCCTGAGGACTCCAGAAGGAGCCAAAACCGAGGCCTTGTTCGGGGGACTGCACAAAACCGACCCGGCGTGGACTCCACAGGTCCCTGCGCCGTGATCCTGCACGAGGTGAAATTTCCCCTGTGTTTTTCCTTGGGCTGGAGTGGATGGATAGCAAACAAAAGCGAATACTGGAGCACTTATTCACATCGAAATAGGCACGAGCACAAAACCTAGTCACCCCCTTGAAACTTCGAGTGAGGTGGGGATTTCCATGTATTGCCTGTGCTTCCAGATCTGCAGATAAGGGTACAGCTGGTCAAACATTCTCCATTGATGATTTCCTTGCAGAAAACATCCTTCTAAGGAAAAAAAAAAAATCCAGTAACTTAAAGAAAACTCTGAATTTAGCTTTGTTTCCCTTAAGCACACTTACAAAGAAAATGTATTTTATGTAACTTTTCAACCTTTTCTTCTTGAAAAGAAAAATAAAAGTGATGAGTGACCAGTCAGAGTGAGATTGTTTGATTTTTTAAAATCACAAAATGTATATTTTTTTAATGTTTTTTCATAGCAATAGCCAAACTCCCCCCCAAACATCCCTAGAAACTAGAATATTCTTTTTTTTAGTGTTCTGTACTTACTCCTTTCCATTAGCTGTACTTGACAGTTTCTTGGTCAAGTTAAGCTTCATCCTCATCATCAGATTCTACCAGTTCAATGATCTTTGAAGACCCCTTTCAGCCCAGTGATTCTGTGATTCTGTAATTTGAACCCTTTCTACTTCAATATTAGCTATATTCAGGTGAATGACTGTGAGTAAAAATAACAGATTTTTCAATAAAATTGATAGATTACTATTCTCAAAAAAACAAAGATAAAACTGAAGTAGAGAGGAAAAAAAAAAGATAAAAAAAAAAGATTTTACTAAGAAGGTTTTTTTCAGAAAGGCAAATTTTGTTTTTGTTGAGGGAAGAACGATGAGAACCTAAACTGGGAGAACAACTGGGACTGTCCAGTTGTTTCTTGCTCATTTTCCCTGTCCCTTCAGTCAAGCTGGATAAAGACATTCATAGAATTAGGGAATATTCCTAAAAAAATATGTCTGGAGGCTGAAGGGAAACACGGATCTGCTTCCCAACTCTGCAGCCGGCATTATATTAATGGAAGAGAGTAATTAGGAATGGAACCAGAGCTCGGCATTTACATGATTTTGCTCCAGCCACCGAATCGTTCCACACCCTTTGCCAGGTCCCTTAGCCCCAGCGAGCTCTGCCTAACCTGTCAGCAGTACTGGGATGAGAATTCCTCTCTTAAGGGACCCGGGAACATCCATTATTCCCCGCAAGATCCTAAAGTGAACACACGCTGTTGTTGCTTTCCTCCGAGGCGACACGAGCGAGCGGAGAGAGCTCGGTATCTTCAGGGAGAGAAGTCTGCAGGACTGGGCTGAGCCTGGGAGATGAGGCTGTTAGCATGGAAACATTTGTCTGGGAAGGAGGATCCATGGCAAAACCTGGCAAAAGCCCAGCCCAGCCCACTGGGGAAGTGTTGGATAAACTGATGTGGTGAATAAGCCCAGCATTCCCTCAGTGCCTTTTTGGTGGGGAGTATCTGAGACAGCTTAATTACAGGAGGATGGAGGAGCCTGATGCCCACTGATGTCACTTGGAGGCTCATTCCTGGACTTTCTTTGGGCTGGATGTCCAAAAATGAGTCATGTCCCGGGAATGGGGTTAGGGGGTGAGACCAGGAATTGACTGGGTACGCCTCATCCTGCCTAGGCATGAAAAATCTTTCAGGGATCCTGTGGGATGAAGAGGAACAGGTTATTGTTGTGCAAAGTGCCTGGCTACCACTCTCCAACCTTTTGCAATTATAGGTGCATGAGTAAAAGTGGAATCTGCATCCTTTGTGCAATTATACAGGAAAAAACTTGCGCGGTTGAAGTCCCCAGATCCTGCAGCTTTGAGCACATCTCCCAGCAGACACAGAGCGTTATTATTTCTGGGGAACTGAAGGCCAGAGATCCACCCCCTGCTTCTGGTTTGTGCAGTACAATTCCCTTGTAGTGAATATGGCAGGATAAACCTCAGCATCTGTCTGAGGATCACGATCTCGGAGGTCTTTTCCAACCTAAGGGATTCTATGGATTCTTTGAGCACAGAATAAAATGCAAGGTGCTCTTTATCCTGCCTAAATTCAGGAGCTCAGAGCTTAATCTCCATTAGTTGTCTAAATATTCTAGGGGAAGGTGTCCCTGCCCATGGTCTTTATGGTTTCTTCCAACCCAGACCCTTTTATGATTCTGTGATTTTACTATGACTATTCCCTGCCCAAATAATCGTAATATTAAAGATTTTAGGATGGCACACCTACACTACCTGCTGGGAATCACCCTAGGCAGGGCAAACTCCCAAAATCTTCACAGGAATCCCCTGGGTTGGCCCTGGATTGTCCAAAAAACCCCATTCCAATGCCTTTGCTCTGTATCAGAGGGGACAACGGTGCTCCAGCAATGGTGCCTTGGGACTTCCCGATTTGCTGGAAGAAGAATAACCAAAAAATCCAGGACTCAGATAATCTAATTTGCCCCTAATCCAAGAGGAGGGCTGAGATTCTCCAGACATGGTCAGGGCATTTTTACAGCTATTTTAAAATAGGACAACCTGTCCTTTTCAAAAGCAACCTTCGTTCTTACTCCGTTCTTCACTTTCACTCTCCAGAAGGTGTAAAGGGAAGCAAGAGCTTGGATTTCCCCAGCTCCAGGGTGTTTCCTGCACTTCAGTGAATCCCAACAACACATGAAGAGCCTGGAAGCCTGTGCCAGGCCTTGACAGCCCTCTCAGGGGACACACTTTTCCTGATATCTAATCTAAACCTCCTTTCTTCTCAGTATCCCATCTATCCCTGCCCTCTGGCAGTGGGAAGCCATTCCCTGTGTCCTGTCCCTCCAGCCCTTGTCCCAAGTCCCTCTCCAGCTCTCCTGGAGCCCCTTTAGGCCCTGGAAGGGGCTCTGAGGTCTCCCTGGATCCTTCTCTTCTCCAGGTGAACACCCCCAGCTCTCCCAGCCTGGCTCCAGAGCAGAGGGGCTCCAGCCCCGGGAGCAGCTCCGTGGCCTCCTCTGGTCCATGTCTTGCCTGTGCTTAGGATCCCAGAGCTGGCTGCAGTTGAATGAGCCTCACCCCAGAAACTGATCATTCTGCCTTTTCTTTTCAGAAAGACAATCCAGATCAGGGAATGAACCAGAAATGTTCCATTTCCACCACTCAGTCATTTGCTTTTTCATCCAAGTTCATCTAAACGTCAGCTGCTGGAAGCTTGGAGATTCTTGTGCTCCAGCTGACTTTGCTCCTCCAGCCTCCCACTGGAGATTTCCCTCAGCGGAGCGAAGCAGGAAGAGCCTTTGTGCTCTCTAAATATGAAATAATTTAGGCTGGCTTAAAATTCCCACGTAATCAAAGCCACACACTTTGGCTACAGCCATTAACCTCAGGACTTCTGTTAAAAACCCTTCTAACCAGGGACAATTTCTGGGTTTGTAGAGGGAACATCTGAGAAAATGAGCCCTGCAACTCCCAATTTTCAATGTTCCTGACCCTCCAGATCTTCTCTCACTACCAGGACCCCACATCCCCCATGCCCCCTCCACTGGTCCTGGTGTTTGTGGGGGATGTGTGGGAGCAACAGCTGCCTCAGGATTTATTTTCAAGTATTAATACTTCTGCTACAGGAGAGGAAGTGCAGTACCAGTGTGAGAGCCCAGAAGGCAATTTCTGAAATATCCCCCCTGAAAAACGCACCTCCAGAAATTCATCAGGAACTCACAAAGTCCTCTAGGCTGTGCTTTCCATCCTGGGTTCTTAAACTGAAATGATTTTTTTTTTAATTGCCCTCTCCACACCTCATCTCAAAAAGAAAGGGGTTGTGGAAGTACTTCCTGGCTCCTCTGCGGGACTTTGGACTATCATTAGCATCTCATGCATTATTCAGTGGGCTGATTATGAATGAATCAGCATCGATCCCTCCCCTTGGAAAGCTGAGAAAAGCTGCAGCTCCGTCAGATTGCCCCACGGCTCTTCCTGACCCAGCTGGCTGCAAAGGGAGATGTAATTTCTTAGTGACGTTTAATTAAAATTTAATTAATTTGGGAAGAAGCAGTGGATGTCCTGAAAAGATTTTTATTTCAAAGGGAATGCTTGAAAATTGGTGCCCTGATCCTGTGTAGCACTGGGAAAGTACTGAATGGACACTTTTTTGTAAGGACTGGGAGATCGGTGGGGCAAGGAGCACCTGGAGGAGGGCTGGGGGTGGGATGTTTGATCCCTGACTGAATTTGTATTGTTTGCAAAATAAATAAGGGATGAATGACTATTAAGCATCCTCTGATTAGGAACATCAGCAAGAAGCGAAGATCCCCTTCAGGTTATAAAGACTGCGATAAATTCCTCCTAAACCCAGCAATCCAGGAGCAACTACCACAGCGAAGTCCAGCTGCTTTTCCCTTTTCCTCTTTCCTCCCTCTCAAAATTCACCCTGTGACAATTTCCTCCGCCTGAGAGCTGATCCCGTATCGAATATGCTGAATGGATAAAATCTGCAGCAGCAACAAGTTGTCTGTGGGATTAATTTGTCTCTGGAACCAGCATTATGCAAACAGGACCCACCCTAATTTGTGTGAACAGGCTGCCTGTGTTATCTTATGATTAAACAGCTTTGTAAGCATCAAAATGTCTCATCTGGCTTCCCTGAGCAGGGTCTGATCCAGGACGGGCTGCTGCGTTCCCTTCAGCTCTGCTCTGCACCTCCAGCATGATCCTTAGGGCTTAGAGGGTCCCAGCACTTTTTAGGGACAGGAACCAACTCTGTGTTGAGTTATAAATAAGTGGCATCTTAATTTTATTTCAGAGGCGCCCTAAGAGCCCCAGTGGACAAAGGTTTAATCCAGCATCAGCACAACCCCCTGTTACCTCTCCTTAGCCATGCCACGGACATGGACCACCTCCCAAAGGTGGCTGAGGTGGGAAGAAAACCAGGATATTGTGCAGAATTCCATGGTGCTGTAGCACCATTCCCTCTTTTTTCTCTGTCAGTGCAGGAGATGTTTTCTCACCCAACAGTTTTGTGGAAATCTTTTTAATCGATTGATGGAGCTTCACTGGCTCCTCTCATCTCCTGCTCCCTTTTCATTCTCCACGGAGGCACAAAGGGAAAAGGGATCATCCTCACCTTTCTCTGAGCTTGGATCCGATTCCTGCCTTTCGTCCATCAATTCAAATAAGAAAAAAATTCAAAATACCAAGAGGATAGATGTGAAAGGGTTCAGGAGGAGGAGAATCCTTTTTACACCTTCTGGAGTGCAATAGGGTGTAACAGAACAACATCAGAACGTCATAGAGGGCTTTTCTCCTTTTTGTGGAGGACTTTGGTACATGTAGGACACATCCAGAATACGGTGCCTGGTTGGAGAATTCCCAGTTTTGAGCTTGTCCACAAGGAGGGGATCAACAAACTGGACAGAGACAGACAGAAGGTCAGGGTACATATACATATATATGTTTATACTGCCGTGTTTAGGGAGATAAAGGGCAGGGTTTGGAAGCAGAGGTTGAGGGATCCGGGTTTGTTCAGCCATAACCAGAGATGTCCAAGAGGGATCTCACTGCTGCCTTCAACTATCCAGGGGGAGGGTGTAGAGAATGTAGAGTCAGATTTTTCTTGGATGCCCAGAGTGAAAGGAAAAGAGACAACTGACTTTAATGGCAAGAACAGAAATCCCAGTTAGACATTAGGGGATTGCAGGCAGGGGAAATCCACCATGAAGAGAATAAAAAATGGGAGGAGTGACCCAGAGATGCTGACGGGGTCTCCATCCTTGGAGATAAAACATTGCTGAGTGTGACCCCAAGCAATAAAACTTTGCAGTTGCATCTCACTTTGAACTGGGTTTTGGATCAGAGACCTCCTGAGGTTCCTTGTGAACAGCTTTGCTCCGGGATTCTGTGAGGAGCCTGGACAAGGCTCCAGCTGCAGCTGTCCTGCCCAGCCCTGGAGGTGAGGGAAGCTCTAAGGAAGCTCCCACCAGGCTCCACGGTCAGAGGTGATGTTCCCATTACCGCAGAGAGCCATGCTGGGGCACACGGGGCACACCCCGTGCTGCGAAGCTGCTCTGTTATCTCATAGGCAAACAAGGGAAGTGTTAACTCGGGATTATTTCTTGGCAGCGAGTGCAGGAGAGAAAGAATCAAACCGATGATGGTTTTAAATGGCCCTAACAATGCAGACACTTCAAAGCACTGAAGGACTGAGTGGGTTCAGTCTGAAGCCATTAACACAAGAAAACTGAGGCTTATGCAGGGGGAAGCCCTCAGGATACTCTTATCTGCCTGTGCCTAAGATATTCTTATTCAACAAAGCCACAACCAACAGAGGCAGCACAAAAAAATCTTTATTGCAATATCTATAAATCAAACAGTGCCTTTCCATTCTCGGGGACTTCATGGCTTAGACATGTCCATCCTGTCAAGTTCAGCCTTCAAAACAGGGTGGACCCGTGCTGACTCCTGATCCACACCTGGGATTTGTTCCTGAGAGTGGTGCAAGGTCAGGCTGAAACCCTGCCAGGGATTTGACACCGGGCTTGGAGGTAGCCGAAGTTCCCAGTGACTCAAGCCAGCATTCAGGTTATCCACGCACAGGCACAGACACTCTTCAGGGCTAATTCATTCCTCAGCATTACCAGTGCATTCCCGATGACCCTCAGGGGACTCCACTACTGGAAGGGAGTAGAAAATGCTCCAAGAAGAATCATCCCACCTCTCATTAAAGAGCAGGGGCTCAGCAGATCGAGACAGGGGGGTTTGGAAGAGGAAAAGTGCAAAGGCAAGCCTTGTTCTCTGGGAAGAATCCATCTGCACTGGGATTTGCAGCAATGGGAAGCTCCTGCAAACTCCGCCCAGTAGAGCCAGTTTCTTGCCCCTGGCCGGACTGTGACGCCCAACACGAATATAATAATCAGAGTCAAGGGAGGGGTTGAATTCTGGATTTATTTTAATGGCGTAAAGCCACAGTCGCTCCTTCAATTTTAATCTGATCAGATCAATGCTACCATGATGGAGAATCTGTATCCAGACCTGATGCCCAAGAAAATTTGTAAGTCCTAAGCAATATAACATACAAGTAAAATCAGCAGCAATATTTTTTGCTACCACACAAGGGACTGAACTCTCAGGGTTTTTAACTTTTCACTTCTGATGCGGTGTAAATATACTCTGAAAAGGCTGGGAGAAAGGCTGGGACAAGGAAAGGGTCTGGATAAAACCCAAGACCTGAGTGCAAAGCCACGCTGTTGGAGCTAAAGGGCCTGTTTTAGCCAGGAGCAAATCCTCACACAGCTCTGGGAAGTGCGTGTGTATTGAGTAGAGCTCCTTGCTGCGCAAACCGCAGGTGCTCAGAGGTGTGCAGGGGCCGTGGGCAGGACCCCTCCAGCTCGGCACCACAGGAATGTTTTCCCTGCCACACTCAGATCCCTGCTTGGCAAGGCACAGATGGATGTTGTCATCCCTGTTACAACACAGGGAAGCTCTTCACAGCTCACTGGGAGGTAGGGTGAGGGCAGGATTTCATACCAGTCACAGCGGTGTGAGCACACCAGCAACCCCACCAGACTCGTTCTGCCGGGCTGTGCTCCCAGACACTTCACCCAGAGCATGACTGCTCCGGGTGTCCCCAGCAACCACAGCTCCAACAAACCCTTCCCTCTCAGGCTTCTCTCAGCCTGGGGCCACTCTCAGCCTCCCATGGGCTTTTCTGCCTGTATTTACACTTCCTCTCTGAAACAACATGGAATGGTTTGGGGTTAGGACAAGAGGACACTGTTTTAAGCTGCACCAGGGGAGGTTTAGGTTGGACATTGGAAGGAATTTCTTCGTGGAAAGGGTGATTGGGCATTGGAATGGGCTGCCCTGGGAGGTGGTGGAATCCCCATCCCTGGAGGTTTTTAAGAAAAGACTGGACGTGGCACTCGGTGCTCTGGTCTGGTTGACAACGTGGTGTTCAGTCACAGGTGGAACTCCATCTCAAAGGTGTTTTCCGGCCCAGTTAATTCTGTGATTCTGGGTTGGAAAGAACCAATCCCCCTCGTTCCAATCCCCCTCCCATGGGCATCCACCTGCTATGACCCGGATTTTGAGCTAAACACCCCACACTCTTTATGTCAAACCTCTCTAGAGCCACCTTTCATGTCTGCTCTCCCCACTTCCCCTCACCTCAGGAGACGCAATGGGCAAACAACTCATGCTGGACCACACAAAATCAGCCCTCCATTTCCTTGAGGAGCTTGTCCATCTTCCTCACTGCTCTTGTAGAGGACAGCCCTAAAGATCCCAAATCTGGTTGCAGTGGCACCTGCTGTGTTTGGGAGGGGTCTTCAGCCTCTGCAAGAGGCTTTTGGGAAGCCAGAGCAAAGATCTGGAGCCCCATTAGAAAATTATTGACTCCCACCATTGGTTACTTCCAGGGAAAAAGGAACTAAATGCATTCCTGAAGGTGAAAACAAACTGAAAGAGAGGAAAAAAAAGAAGAGAGTGCCTGGGAAGAGCAGAGTGAGGTAGCTGAGAGGGTGGATTTTGAATCCCAAAAGGACACATGGTGCATCTTGTAACATTGTCATATTTGGGAGTTTTAAGGCATTTCTCTTTTTGGCAAAGCCAGGAGAAATCCAGGCCACTTTCCCTGGAGCTGTCAAGTCCCACAGTGGTGATTAAATCTCTAAATCTCATCCCCTGAAAGTATTTCCAAGTGGACCAGAGCTGGGCGGTGAGTAGGGAGGGAACCTCCAGTTTGCACCCAGTGTCATTTCCCCAGGGAAGTATTTCTGCCCTGATTCACATCCCCTCTGGCACTTGAGAGCCTGACCAGAGTCAGATTTCCTTTTCCTCAAGGTTCTCCACCCTCTCTATCATGTTCCTGGCTTTCCTTTAGTCTCCAGCTCTTTCTACTCTCTGAATCCAGCAAAGCGATGATGCTGAGAAGAACAGTCAGGGACGGGCACTGGGTTAACTGGTCTGTAAAAGCTGTTTGACCACAGTCCCAGATCTGGCCCAAACTGGTACCAAAGCCCATCCCTGATCCCAGACAGGAAGCATTCACCTCGCTGTGAAGGAAGTTTAATGCTGCGGACATTGCCAGCCCTGACAATTGTCCTCAGGACCAGAAAATTACTCCAAGCGCTGATTGATAGAGATGTCACCTTCCTCTCCTGTATCAACATTGCATCCCAAAAACTGAGGTGTGAAAATGCTGGAGCAGACAAATCCTGGTTATCATCATCCATGCTCTCTAAACCAAACAATCTGTAGTGGCTTTATCTGAATTCTGAGATTATTACCCACCTCTCCCTTCCCAGGCTCATGAGGTCGTTTGTGTGACAATCCCAGAGAACACAGGACATGCTCCAGCATTCCCCAAAGGTGTCTTCTACTCCTACATCCTCTGGTTAACCATGGCTGCTGATCAGGTGAGATGAAATAAGAGTTTGTGTCCCAGGTTCAGAGGATTTGCTAAAGCATTCCCAGTCTGTGGCACAGCCGGGAGAGCACCGGAGCTTTAAACTTCCTACTCATCATTTCCATCAAAGTATTTTGGAGTTTGAAGTGTTCAAACAAGCAGCTCCTGGACGAGTGGGAGAGGTTTCCCCACGTGCTGCCATGACAGGCCAGATCTTCAGTTTAAGATTTAAGGAAGCTGCATCAATCCTCAGAACACCGAGATTTCCACATTTCTCCCACCTGCCCTGCATGGCCTGAGCTTTTCCCAGCAAATATCTTCCCTAAGGAAGATCTCCATCTACTCTGTAAATACCTGCAGCTTGGTTAAGTGAATTGAGGCTGAGGTAGCTGAAACTGTTGAAGAAAACTAGCCATAAAAAGCTCTGCTTTGCAGAAATTCCCTTTGGGCTGAAGGCAAGGCCTGAAAGTGGAAGTGTTGTGTCATGGCTACAGGAATCAGCCAAAGCAGCTGATCCCTGCTGGGAAATTGCGTCACCCAAGGAGAGCAGGAGATACCAAGCTGGCACGTGGCTGTATTTGAGTGCAGCTGCAGTTTAGGGTTGACCTAAATGAGGCCTTCCAGTGCCTCAAGGGAGCCTACGGGAAAAATGGAGAGGGAATTTTTACAAGAGCATGGAGGGACAGGACACAGGGAATGGCTTCAAACTGCGAGAGGGCAGGGATAGATGGGATATTGGGAAGGAATTGTTGCCTGTGAGGGCGGGGAGGCCCTGGCACAGGGTGCCCAGAGCAGCTGTGGCTGCCCCTGGATCCCTGGAAGTGTCCAAGGTCAGGTTGGATGGGGCTTGGATAGGGGGAGAGTGGAAGGTGTCCCTGCCCATGGCAAGGGGTTTGGAACGAGATGATCTTTAAGATCCCTTCCAACCCAAACCATTCCATGATTCTGTGTTCCTAAAAGATGAGGAATGAGTGCTGGAAGGCACAAGGACCAGGAGAGGGTGGAGCTCTTTAAAGGCCAGTGACGTGGTGGGCGGGTTGTGGATGTTGCATCATCAGTCAAGTCCCTAATGCTCTTAGTGCTAATCCACTAATGCCTCAGCATGTAAGGCAGTTACTTCTCTCTTAGACCGATTTTGGGTCCAAGGGGATTAGGACAGAAGGTCTCTCATCTCCTGTGGTTGTGTTGTGCAGCACACCCAGCGCTCCCAGCATCTGCTGCACCTTGGAGGGTGAAAAAACGCACTTCTGAAACTGCATTACCCACTGCAGGTGCAACTGTGGCAAGGCCAGAGATTTATCCTCAGCCCAGCAAGGCTCAGCTGGCTCCCAACAGCAGCCTGAGATCCTGAGAGCCCACCACACTGAGAGCGTGGTCGGGGCAGGGATGTCACCCTGTGCTGCTCGTGTCCCAGCACCAAGAGATGGAGCTCTGAGGAGATGGCAGAGGCTGTGCTCCAGCTGAGATGAGCACAGCCAAGCCTGGAAAAGCTCCAGCTCTCCTTCAGGCTCAGCCAGAAGAGCTGTTGCTGATGGAGGGTTCTGCTCAGACCGCTGTGGGGAGCCTGGGGTTGGTTTTAAAGAGGGGCCCAGGCCGAAGGTGAGGTCTGGAAGATGCTCGAGCATCCCACATCTGTCTCTTATATCTGTGATGGACCAAAGCAGGGTAATTTCACTGTCCTGCAGGTCCAACCTTCACACAGTCGGTGTTTTGAGACCAGTGGTTTTGGCCTCTAACCCCTGGCCCTGCACAGACACCCCAGCAATCCCACCCTGTGCATCCCTGAGAGCGTTGTCCAAATGCTCCTGGAGCTCTGGCAGCCTTGGGGCCGTGCCCATTCCCTGGGGAGCTGTTCCAGTGCCCAACCACCCTTCTTTCACTGACCCACATAGTTTAATGCATTTATACAGCTGCATTTCAGGAGAAAACTGGGGTTTCAGGCTTGTTTGGTTTTCAGGTGTTTCTATTTTTATAAAATTCAGGAGCAAATGAAAAGATTTCTCAAGTGACCCTGCAAGACTGAAGCAGGATATGCATTTGGTGAGGAAAGAGGAGAGATTTGGCAAATAAATAACTTCAGTCTCACCCACAGAGAGGAATCTGGAAAGTTTCTTGACTCCCCTCGTGCAGTCCTATGGAACAGAACCATGGAATGGTTTGGGTTGGAAGGGACGTTTAAAGTTCATCCAGTGCAACCCCTTGCAATAAACAGGCACATCTTCAACTAGATCAGGGCAGTCTTGGTAACACCCAGGCTTTTAGACCTCCTAGAAGCTGATTGTTCACCACTGGGATCATCTGAGCAAAGCAGTCCTTCAGTGCAGTCTGCCTGAAGTTGTACGATTCTGACGCGTCACCATACACACAATGAGAATTTCATTTTCTCTGGAAATTCTTTTGGTAGAGAGTGGAAACTGGTAACTGAGACAGGGAGATCTAGGCTCATTCTGTCCTCCTGGGCAGCACAGTTGCCTCTTGGTGAACACCTCAGGGAGGCTGGGACTGAGATCCTTTCACTACCTGGAAAATAACTCCGTAGGGAGAAAGCAAGGCCCTGTTCAGGAGAGGGAAACACGGGGGGAGGTTAAACATCTCCTGGAAATGAGGTGCTGGCTCATAGTCCTCTGGGAACAGGGAGTAAGTGATTTGCCCAAAGAAATCCCAGTTGTACCACACTCAAGTTTTCTGAGTGAGACCCAACAGCCCTGGTAATTTCACTGTTAAGTGCAAAACCTTTCGATAATGGATTAGAAACAGGTGCTAATAATATCCAGACATAAGGAGGGGTTTATGGGAGTCAAAGGGATTAGGTTCAGCAAATTTTTCCTGTCTTCTGCTAAATTTCTCCTCGAGGGGAGGGAGGTGTTTATTAGTGGAGGAGGGGACTAGAAAGTGGGACCCCAGGGTTTGTTGCATGACCTTCTGCTGTGTCATGTTCACTGGGTTTTCGAGCTCAAGACCTTACAGAACTCTTGATTTGGGGAGGAAATAGGATCAGAACAGCCACTGTGGTGAGGAGCTGGGACCTACAGCTTTAATTTATTAAAAAGGCTGGAATCTGGGTTAGTAGCTATCCACCCTGGTGCTTTCTCTCCCCTGCAGACTTTACTGGGGTTCAGCCTTGAATTTGAGCAGTGCTCCCAGCAGGAGTTTTTTCAAGCCCAACACATTTTCCAAAATGCCTTTCCCCCCCTGCATTCTCCTTTAACACTTAATAAAAACTCCTCAGCCACCTTGGTGGGTGAGTCTATTTTTATTAATGCCTTGAAGTTACATGGAGATTTACAGGTAAAATAGACCAAGGAGGCTGCCAAAACGCAATTAATTATAATAAACAATTAATTATTGAGACAGTCTCGGAGGAAAAAAGTGCTGGAAATCCCACTCCAAGCGACTCTGTGTAATCTCCTTTTGGAAAAAAAACCCAGTCAACCACGGCAGCGCGAGGTCAAGCTGATCATGTGCAGCTTTAGGGGACAAAGCCATTGCATGGGGTAAAGCTGGAGAGATTCTCCCTGTTCTGATGATAAACAGCCACCAATCCCTCGGGAGATTTAACATGACACCTGCCTGGGGTTGCAGCCTGCAACGTGTGGAATCCTCACGCATGGCTGAAATCAGTTCCTTTTTTTGAGTCTCGGAGGGAATGGGGTGAGGAAGGAGGAGGGAGTAAAACACACCAAGGGAGAGTCATTTTACACCACCGTTGTTGTGGTCTTGTCTTTTGGGGTGTTAGTTTGGACCAATCATGCAGAATTTTAGATTTTTCTGTGGTTACAACCTTTGAATAATTGCAAACAGCCTCTGGTCTTTCATCAGTGGGGCAAGAGTCACTTGCAGGGGTAATTCAGAGCTGGCTGAGCTTTCCCTGTTTCCCTTCACGTAGAAGAAACAGAAGCACCTGAAGGTAGGTAAGAATTTCTGGGACTTCTTATGTATGGCCACACCTCATTTAGGATTACAGGATTCATTGAATAAACTCAAACATTGAACTCTTTATGCTTCTACTGCATGTTTTACATAAGATGTTTTTTGTCCTGGATGAGACATGGTCAGCAGGGCCTGGAAAATGGTTCAGCTCGTTCTAAAGCAAGGATTCCAGGGGCGTCTGTGTTCCCCTGGAAGGAATAGTACCACCTATTACATGGCTTGGAGCAACCTGGGAGAGTGGAAGGTGTCTCTGCCCATGGCAGGGGGTGGAATGAGGTGAGTTTTAAGGTCCCTCCCAACCCAAACTGTTCGAGGATTCTGTGATAGTTATTCTGTGCTACAGTCAGTTTTCACTCTAGGCTGCAGAAAGATTTTGGAAAGTGCTTATCCTCATGTATGGCTGGGCATGATGAGAGTAGGCACCGATCCCATGTCATTCCAGCTGTCCATTCTAGAGGTCAGTATCTGAGCTAAAATCTCAGATTTCACTTATTCCCTGGAGAGATTAAGTCATTCTTGAGGGTGAATCATGGAATCAAGGTATATCCCGAGTTGGACAGGACCCACAAGGATCATCGATCCAGTTCCTGGCCCTGCACAGACACCCCAACAATCCCACCCTGTGCATCCCTGAGAGCGTTGTCCAAACACTCCTGGAGCCCCTGGGCCGTGGCCATTCCCTGGGGAGATGTTCAGTGCCCAAGTGGGAATGGAACCTAAGAAAACACAAGAGTTTCGGCGTGGAGGCTTCGTCTGGGGTGAGGGTGTTGAGCTTGGCATTAGGACATTTGGGATCTGCACTTGGCTTTACTGTGGGGAAAAATACCAGAATCTGAAGATGCCTCTTCTCCAGTGAAAGGATGAAACCAATGAAGGAAGAATAACTCGTACCCTCACCTCTCTGCGGCTGTGATTTTTATCATCCCTTATAACTTATAATACACTTTGAGAGTACCTGATGAAATATATGAAACTTTGTCCTGGATACTGAATTTTTTTTTTGCCATCCACGGGAGGTTTTTCAGGTTGGGAGAGGCTTTTACACTCAATCTGTTTTGATTATTGCATATCAAAGGCTGGAGACTTAAAACTTGGGCTTTTTGTGATCAGAGAAGGCAAGAAAGCCTTTGCCACCAGGAGCTGGCTTTGCCCCTGGCTGGAATACATGTGGACAGAGGAGGAGGAGGGGGCACTGGGTCAGGCTGGGCCAGCAGCAGAGACCAAGCTGCTCACAGTGATGCAAAACTCCCCGTCACCAAACCTGCATGAGGAACAAGAGAAAAAGAAAACATCTTTAAAACCTCATTAGTTAATCATCGTCACCGCAGATGGTGCCCAGCTGTAAGCTCCTTTCTGCTCATCCTAATCCCATTCCAAGCAGCTCCCCTTGGCAGAGGAGCCTGGTGGCTTTGTTATCTGGGGAAGTGGCAGAGCACGGGAGCACCTGGCAGTGGGGAGAGCTGCGGGAAGGGGAGAGATGTAAAGCTTTAGGAAGGGAGGTGGGGGCCCATCTCCCTGCGCGGGCAGGGACGGAGCAGAAGCGTCCCACCCTTCGCTCGCGGGGCTGAGGAGCAGGAACCAGAGGAATTCTCTGTCTGCTTGGCTTTCGATCTCCACTGTCAGTGCTTGAGGAAGGCCTGACCTGGGATGGATTATTGACCTGAGCAAAGCTATGTACCTGGATTACCTTCGCTGTGGTGAGTGGAACCTGCCTCTCTCTGCCCCTTTATAAGCTTTTAAATCAGCGCTGGGAAAAGGAGCGACCAGGGAGGTACTGGAGGACCAATGTTAACACTGACTGCCTTTTTTCAGCAGCTCTGTCATCCTGATAGATCGGTTTCTCACTAGGAAATTGGGATGTTGTTGGTTACGTGGGAGAAACGGGTGCCTGTGATAAACAGGAATTCTGCTTACAGGGAAAGGTTCCTGATGGGAACAAGCCATAGCTGGTGGCTGTACTTTGCTCTGTTGAGCAATGCAGATGTTATCCCTGGAAGGCCTCCAAGGGCTGTGTTTGTGTTTTCCTGGGAGGCTTTGCAGTGGGCTCTGGGTCCATCCTTTTTGAGGCACTTCCCAAGAAAACAGGTCTCCTTTCTGACCAGAGCTGGATTTTGGTTTTCCTGATGTAACTTGCGGCCACCTAAAGTCTCTGCTGCTATTTAGGGACAGCAGGAGATTGAGTGGATCAATCCCATAAGAAGATCGGTGCTCCTGTGCGCGGAGAGGGGACTCCTGTCCATTTTAAGCAGTGCTGCCCAGGCAGGGAGCCAGGCTTGCCCCAGACCCTGATGGGAGATGTCACTGTCACCACAAACCCAGCTGGGATCTAAACCAGAATTTTTACTCTGCTTTTCTCTGTAAGATCTGAATAACCACAAGGCCTCTTTTCCGCCCCCCCTTTTTTTTTCTTTTGTTGGCAGCCCCTCAGTCTCTCTAAGCACAAGCTAAAAGGGGGGCCCTTGTGTTTTCTGGCTAACGCGAGTCCCAGGTCATTAACCCTTGACAGTTCTTTAGTGAATTACTGTCAAAAAATGAATTGACTTCTTGGGATGAAGAGAGATTCATACAGTTGATGGCATGAAGGTTATTTAGATCATCAAATGTGACCGTTTGAATAGAACACAGCATTGAATTTCATCCTGTAGCTCCTTTGCTTTCTGATCCTTTCACGTTGTGTTAAGAAACTCATGGCAGGACCACATAAACTGAATTAATACAGAAGGGAAGGTGAGAACTGATATAAATCCACCAGGAGGCCACGGGTCAGCATCCCACTGAGACTTTGAAGAGAAGAATCCGGCAATCCATGGCTGCCTCTGCTGAAAACCCAACTGGTTCTACCTGTCTTTTATGGAAGGATGTTTTCTGGTGGCCATACCCCTGATCTGGGAATTTCTGCACCTCTGTGGCTCTTTGGTTTGGATCAAGATTTGTATTTGCTTGTAACATCTGAAATTCCAGTAGGTTCTTGGCCTGGCTGCAATCACTATGAATTACTGGTTGCACTGGGGATTGATTTATCTTTGTCTTCCACGTCTTCTGCTCCCCCAAATTGCTCCTTACAGCAACTGAGGGCACAAGATAATGTTTCCATCTCTTGCTGCTTTTTTGCTTGTGGGTTTTTCCCCCCCTGCTTCACTGGATCTCCCTTGACTCTTCTTTGGAGCTTCAGTAAGTCTTTTTCTCCTCTCTTTTAATTTATTTCCTTGTAATTATGGCTGTCTTCTTATTGTGCTTTGAAGAAACACAAACCGTTGGCCAAGAGGTGAGTTTTATTACTATCAGTTTTTATAAGTAATTTGTGCCCATTAATGTAGAAGAGGGACAAACTGCACTTTTAAGTATAAAATGACATTTATAAGGCTGAGGTGGTTTAAATATATTTAAAATCATTTCAGAGAGATAAACAATGCATCTTTTAATCTCTTCCCTTAGCAGTGTGATTCTTTTCCCCCTGCGAAAAAACAAAACAATCTTTTTTTCCCACTCAGTCTAGTTTTAAATAACCTGTGGGAAGGGGCTTCCGCTCCTTCATTTGAAGATTATTCCAATCTAAACAACCTCACTTGCCGTTTTCTCAGTTTTATCCCATCATGTCTATTTTTATTCTCTTGCTCCACATTAAGCTGTTCCTCTGCACGCCTGGGAAGAGGAAAAATTAGAGCCTTTACATTTTGACCACTTAGAGAATGAAAAATACAGGAGAAAATCAAGACCCAGGTGCCTGGCTACTGCCAGAAATGTTGTTCCAGAAAGGACTTGATTTCATCTCTTTGTGCAGTGCCTCCACTCCTCAGCTTCCCCTCAGCCTGACTTACCTCCTGGCTCCCAGTCATTCCTCACTGTTCACTTCCAAGGGCTGAGAGCTCTCAGCAATGGAGATGCTACTTTCTCCTTGGCTCTTGGCTCCCTGCTGCCTGCCAGCTCTTGAATTTTCCCTCAGGCATTAGTTGGCCAAGCAATGTATATTTAGTTCTTTCAACATTTTGTTTTCTCCCTCCTTCATCTCACCAACCCCTCAATCACTCTGCTGCTTTTCTCCAAAACCTCCCAAAATTGGCAGTGTCCTGCAGGCTTGTGGTTGTCCAGTGCTACCCTGAGTCTTCCTCCTCCTGCAGGGCACAGAAGTCGAGTTTGTTGCCCGATTTTTTTGGTGTTTCCGCTGACGTTGGTGCCCTGGATCGCATGAGAAGGATCCTGCGTGTGCTTAAGGGCTTTAGAGGGAGAGGGGGGTTATGGAGAAGGGAGAGCAAATCCTCCCATGGCTGTTTCCAAGCAGCTCACCTGGAAACAGTGGAATTGTGTCTGATATTGGCTTTGCCCCTCTCTCTTTGCTTTAATGCAGAAGTGTAAATCACAATATCGGGGCCAAGGGGACAAAGGTCGTGTTCCCACTGCTGTCCCAGTGACCAAGCAAGTAGTACTGGGCAGGTTACTTGACCCATCCTCAGTTTTCCTTTTAGCCTTTGTCTGTCTCTTCTGTCTGATGCTCTGAGAAATTGTGGCTACCCAATCCTGGAAGTGTCCAAGTCCGGGCTGGACAGGGCTTGGAGCAACCTGGGATAGTGGAACGTGTCCCTGCCCATGGCAGGGGTTGGAAGAAGATGATCTTTAAGGTCCCTTCTAACCCAAACAATTCTGATTCTACGATCTGAAGATGGGGCTCAGGGGGGACCTCACCACTCCCTCCAGCTCCCTGACAGGAAGCTGCAGTGAGGTGGGGTCAGTTTCTCCTACCATGACTGCACTGAGAGGTCCAGAGGAAACGGCCTTAAACTGAGACAGGGGAGATTCAGATTAGATATCAGGAAAAATATTTTCACTGTTTGTGCGGTCAGGCATTGGAAGGGGCTGTCCAGGGAGGCGTTTAAGGAGTCACCGTCCCTGGAGGTGTTTAAGAGGTGTGGATCGATCTGGCACTGATGTGGTTTTAGGGGTTTAGGGGTTGCAGTGGCACTGCTGGGCTGATGGTTGGACTGGATGACCTTGGAGGTCTTCCAGCCCTGATGATTCTATGATTCCATGATCCAGAGACGGCAATGCAGCCCGACCTGGATGACAGCCAGCAAAGGGAGGTTGGCTCACACGGTGGCACCCAGAGAGCAGAGGTGTGTGCTCACGCCTGCTCCCAGCAAGTCTGTTCCTGCCTGCAGGCCTGGGCCTGTGCTGCCTGGCCATGTCCATGTCCCAGCATGTGCATTCCCCATCCAGCCTTGTAGCACTGCTGGAATCCAACAGAGTAATAAATCTGTAGAAATTATACCTGCTTGCTCAACAGACATGATGCTCATCCCAGAGCCACCTTGTGCCAGTTCTACTCTTTAAACAAACATGGTTTTTCAGACGTTTTCTCCAGGTGCAGTCAGTAAAGCTGTGAGAATTCTTTGCTGCCTGATGGAATCATGTGTACAGGTGCCAGTTAACCTCCAGTTTCCGTGCTGGGTTGCACTGGGTAGGACTGGGTGTGACAAAAGTGCAGACCCCGCCTCAGAGCCCAGAGAGCAATGGGGCTCTGGCAGATTATAAAAATAACCTGCAAAGTTGTCAGCTGGGGAAGGGGCTGGAGCACCAGGAGCAGCTGAAGGAGCTGGGAAAGGGGCTCAGCCTGGAGAAAAGGAGGATCAGGGGGGACCTTGTGGCTCTGCACAACTCCCTGACAGGAGGGGGCAGCCGGTGGGGGCTGGGCTGGCCCAGGGAACAGGGACAGGATGAGGGGAAACTGCCTCAAGCTGTGCCAGGAGAGGTTCAGATTGGAGAATAGGAACAATTTCTTTCCCCACAGGGTTGTCCGACCCTGGCACAGCTGCCCAGGGCAGTGGTGGAGTCCCCATCCCTGAAGGGGTTTAAAAATCTTGTGATTATGGCACCTGGGTACATGGGTTGGTGGCCTTGGCAGTGCTGGGGGAATGGTTGGACTCGATCATCTTTGAGGGCTTTTCCAATTCAAACGATTCTGTGACCTAAATGTAGAATATTTGATCAAGTGTTACTAGGAAGAAGCACATTTGCAGCAACTTTTGGTACTAAAACTGCACCTAAGAATAATGAGGCCACTATAGCTGCTTCACTAAGTTACAACAGTTTGGTGGAACTTTTTGTCCTACTTCTGGGAACATTCCCAGCTGCATCAAAGTTTGTTTGAAGTTGTCCCATACCAACTGCTCCCAGGTTTCTCTTGCATTTCGCATTCTTTCTGCATTAGCTGACCAGACTTATTCACCAGGTGTCATCCTCGATTCCTGACTGCACAAGCCAATCTCGTGTCACTGAGATGTGGCCACAAGGCCTGGCGGGGAGGGAGTTCTGACTTGCCCTCCACGAACACCTCAGCGAGCCTATGAGCACATTTGGCAGGTGCCCTTGCCATTAAAGTTCAGGCAAAGTGAAGTCAGAAAAACGTGGCCCTTGGCCAACCCATGGGAAAAAAATCGGCACAGATAATCCCAGGTATTTTTTTGCAGTACTTTTCCAGACCTATTCCCACTCTGTCGGTGATTCACTCACCCATTTCAACATGCTATCACTTTAAGCTTCCTCAAAGGCATGCAAAGCCTCTTAATAAATAATCTTGCTATTCCTTATCACATCTGCCTTTGAGTGAGAGACGGGACAAATGGAACAGTGTCCCCATCTGAATCCAGGTCAGGATCAGATGTAAGCTGGGAAATGGTGGTAGTGAGGGGCTGAGTGATCACTGCAGTGTTATATAAGCTTTGCTTTAACTCCGACATGATTTAGAAATTCGGTGGTTTTGGGATGCGTATGAGGCCAGGGAAAGGAGGTGAATGGCAGCAGGGACTGTATCTATCCCTAAACTTTCGCTTGCTGCCTATTTCCATCATACAAAAAACACTTCATGCTCCATGGATTGAGAGGTGTGAGCTGGACTGGCCGAACTTCACAGTCCTTAGGACAGGCAGGAGCAAGAAAGATCTTCAGATCAGCTGAGCATGGTAAGGGCAAAGGGGAAAACGTGAAAAAACGTGGGAGGTTAAGCACTGGAACAGGCTGCCCAGGGAGGTGGTGGAGTCCCCATCCCTGGAAATGTTCAATAAATGACTGGATGTGACACTCAGTACCATGGTCTCCTTGACAAGATGGTGTTTGGTGACAGGTTGGACTCAATGATCTTGGAGAGGTCTTTCCCAGCCGAAACGATTCTGGGATTCTGTGACTGCAGAAGTGAAGAATTTTATAGGCAGGATTTTGAATGGATCTTGTATAATATTGTTTATATGTAAACTTTCATGTATAAACGCTTATAAAGGCCGAGGTAAGGTCACTCAGAAACAGGTGTTTTGCAGGAAGGGATGGCAGGAGGTTTGGGAGCACTTACAGTCAGGAATCTGTAAGATTTGGCAACAGTCCAGATGGGAGTGTTTGGTGTGAAGGAAGTGAAGGTGTTGAACATGACACGAAGGTCATGAGCTCGGGTGTTGTGTGAGCGTGGGTTATTCCAGCAGGGAGGGAGGAGCTGTGGTGGGAGATAAGGAGATGTTCTTTTAACTGTGATAAAAGGCTGCCCAGGGATTTCATGGAGTCTCCCTCTCTGGAGGCATTCCAAGCCCACCTGGATGCCTTCCTGTGTCACCTGCTCCAGGTGATCCTGCCCTGGTGGTGTGGTTGGACTCGAGCATCTCCAGAGGTCCCTTCCAACCCAAAATATTCCACAATTCTGTGAAAATTGTTGACAGAACCACCTCTGGGAAAGCCCAGGAAGGACAGGACAGACCCAGCAGTGGAGAGTTACACCTGACACCATGAACGTCAGGGCTGATGTCACCAGCTGACGTCACAGAGATCACCATGTCGACAGAGAGGGAATGAGGATGAGGAAGAAGCGCCAGGACACTCAGATCCTTATCTGTGGGGTGAAGGCAGCAGAACAGATCAAGTCTCAAAAATGTGATGTCCATTGCCATGGAAGAGAACTGGATCTCAACTCAACAGCATGGAGGAGGGGCAGGAAGTGGCTTTTTTAGCTGTTTTGATTTTAAATCACAAGATCAAATATGGAAGCTTTTAAAGGACCCGAACTGTGTCTAAATATGAAATTTCTATTCTTTTTCAAGCATTCTTTCAAATGCTTTGGAAGAGTAATAGAGGTGAAGCAAAACTTTCAATTTAATTTAATTTTTTTTTTTTTTTTTATTTTACTTTCTCATCTCTCAAGAATGTCAAAGGAATGCTATTTGAAGGGTCAGCTAAGGAGGAAATGCAGTGCTTTTGGGGAGCTTTTTTCCCCTTCCTTCTCAGTATTTCAGGTGTTCATTCTCAGTAATTCTTTTAAATTCAATTTTTTAGAAAAAAATTTTTAAAAAAAATTTTGAAGGGTCAGTAAGGAGCCATTCAAGCATTCATTTCTCATAATTTAGAGCCAGGACACAGGGAATGAGACACAATGGATGAAACAACTTTATTGTCACCTTCTGTGTTCATCACCTTGACCTTCTTTTCCAGACAGTGGAAAGAAATAATAGTTCTAAGACAGAGTTCATTTGAGACTTCCAGTTAAGGATTAAGGATTTGGAGCTTGTTAGAGTGAGTTCAGAGGAGGCCACGGAGATGCTCCAAGGGCTGGAGCCCCTCTGCTCTGGAGCCAGGCTGGGAGAGCTGGGGGTGTTCACCTGGAGAAGAGAAAGATCCAGGGAGACCTCAGAGCCCCTTCCAGCATCTAAAGGGGCTCCAGGAGGGCTGGAGAGGGACTTGGGACAAGGGATGGAAGGACAGAAGAAGAAGGAATGGCTTCAAACTGCCAGAGAGCAGGGTTAGATGGGATATTAGAAATTCTTGGTTGTGAGGGTGGAGAGGCCATGGCAGAGGGTGCCCAGAGAAGCTGTGGCTGCCCCTGGATCCCTGGAAGTGTCCAAGGCCAGGCTGGACGGGGCTTGGATCAGCCTGGGCTAGTGGAAGGTGTCCCTGCCCATGGCAGGGGCTGGAAGAAGATGATCTTACAGGTCCCTTCCAACCCAAACCATTCCATGAGATGAACACAGCCTGAAAGACATCGTATCTTTCTGGTGGCTCTGAAGGAGGGCTGGAGTGACCTTTTCAGCTGGAGACCTTACAGACATCCACATCTAGCCTGAATTTTCCTGCCCAGTAGGATTTATTTGTCTCACATTATCCAGGCTTTGCCTGATCCTTGTCCCTGCTCCCTGGCTGCACACCATCTCCCTGACCCTGTTCAGGGTTGAGCACTTGTGGGGCCACCTGACTGTATGACCCCACCGGGACACTTTGTTCTTCCAAGAGGGCCCCAAAACATCTGGGAAGGAGCGTTTGTGTCAGAAATACCCCGCATTGTCCCACAGCTGGCGGTGGAGGGGAAGCACTGTCCCTTTTGCTCCAGCACAGTGCCTGAGCAGAGCAGGTGTTCAGTCCCAAGAGATCCCCTGAGCTCCCACTGGCTCATCCGATCGGAGAGTCTGGCACTGGGATTCAATAGGTGGGGGAAATTAAGAACAGTTTAATTGTGTTAAAAGTGTAGGAAAGCAAAAATCACAGAAAACTCCAAATTTAGACTTTGGCCAGGGGTGCCAGTATTAGCAATGCTTCCCTGCGTGAGAGGTCAGAGTTTTGCTGACATGAACTAAAATCAAGGATAAGTAAGAATTGGAAGGATGGAAATCTTGGGGGTGGAGTAAAAGTGGCAAAAAAGCAGGATTAATTAATATATACTGATAAGATGGACAATAATTCAAAACTGGCTGCACTATTGAACAGCTTTAAAAAAAACTCCTAAAGAAGAAAGCTATAGGAGAGTGGTTTGGACAGGATTTGAAGTGAGGAAGGAAGTCACTATAAAAATATGCAATTGGTAAAGAACAAATGGAGGAATCTTTGAAAAAAAAAAAGGAAAGAACTCAGATCAGCTTTGCTGATCTTGACAGGTTCGATTTTAGAGAATGAACTGAGAAACCAACTCTTTCACTTCCCAAAGGCAACTGATCTGAAGGATGAAAAAGGGAGAAAAGACTGGGATAATATCCCTGATAATTTTTTTCCCTATTACTCAAAGCCAAAAGGAGTCACTCCAGGTGAGACATTGTGTCTTCTAATACAATGGAGCAAATGGTGAGGCCCAAATAAGAGCGCAGCTGTGTGGCAGAAGAATTCCAGACAAAAGGCCAGATAAACACATGATTTCAGAGAAATTTGACTGCTTCTACTGTTTATCAGACTTTACACAGTGATGGATTTGGCTTGGTAAGTTATTTAAAAGGATTTTAGAAAGAGACATTGTTGGATGAATAAATGCTGTTGGATGAATAAATGTAATGGATTCAATAATACACATTGAAGAAGTGAGAGAGAAAGGATATACATGTTGGGATGTGGAGGGAGCTGATTTGATTTAATATATTTTAAAATAACTTTTTTAAGAGTGTAAAAGATACATTAATGAAAATCAAAATTGATAATAATTTGGAAGGAGCTGAGGGTATAAGAAAGGAAAGAGAAATCATATAAAGGGGCCTGGAAATGTTAACAATGGTCAGAAAAATTAGATCTGTACTGGGGAAAGAAAAGCGCCAATGTTGCATTCAAAGGTTTAATAATCTCAAGTAAATGTTTTATTGAAATGGAAAATAGGGAAATGATGGTGGTGTAGGGGAAATTGACTTGTGCCTTACGGAGGTGGAAACACTGGGATGCAAATGGTTGTTGGACCTATGGAGAACCACATGCTGAACTCAGGAGGTCAAAAATATATATTGGTAAAATTATTATTGGTAAAATATATTGGTAAAAATATATTTTCATGGGGCACTGGCATTGCGCCCAGTGTAAAACCATGACAGGGCAATAAAGTGTCTGTGTGTTTGAAGGGTTGGGTGCTGTCCTGAGGAAGGATTGGAGTGGTTTTTTGTGGAAACTGGGACAAAAACCTTCCAACCCCTGCAGTTCCTGGAACCTGTGGTGAGTTCCTTCTCCTGACGCACAGCTCTGAGCTGCCAGGCCAGATCCAGGTACAAAGCTTGTGGGGACTCTCCTCATTCATCTCTCAGCAATCAGCTTCTGGGTGGCAATTTTTAGGCATGTCTTGCCTCAGGTTCTTGGTTTTGTGCATGTTCCTGGTTCTTCAGCTGCTCACTCCACTCACTCGGTTTGTTTCCCTGGATGCTGAACTTTCTCAGCCTCTTCTGTCATTCCCTGTTACAGAGGGGAATTCCCTGTTACAGAGGAGCTCACCAGCCTAGGAGATCTCAGCTGCTTCTCTGTAAACTCCTCATGTGCCTGAGCTTCCTCCTTGGAGCTGGAAACAGCTCTGGGATGAGAGGTGGGAAGTACAGGAGCCACCTTATGTGGCTGTGATCACATAATCGAGGGACATCCCTACCAGACAGTCTCCATGGGGAGGCAAAACAACTGCTAACATCTGCTCGGCCTATTCCTGATCCTTCTGATCTGTGTGGTGTTGGGATTGTGTTCCTTTTTTGCAATTTATTGTATCAATTTTAGGTTTGAGTTGGGCAAGCTGCTCCAGTCTGATGAATAGAATCATGGAATCACAGCATATCCTGAGTTGGAAGGGTCCCACCAGGATCACTGAGTCCAACTCATGGCCCTGCACGGACACCCCAACAATCCCACCCTGTGCCTGAGTTCACTGTCCAAATGCTCTTGGATCTCTGGCAGCCTTGGGGCCGTGCCCACTCCCTGGGGAGCCTGTTCAGCACGAGCACCCTCTGGGGGAAGAACCTTTTCCTGATATCCAACCTAAACCTTCCTTGGACACAGCTCCAACAGCTCCCTCAGGTCCTGCCCTGGTTATTAGAGAGAAGAGAGATAGCACCTTTGTTTATCAGTTTCCTGGTACAAACATGCACAGCAAGTTGGGCATCAAACTTCACCTCAAGAAGAAATGCTGAGTTATTTTCCCTGAAATTGCCAGAAATGTGAGTAAAGGGCAGTGCTGATTACCTATAACAATCTTACTGGGAAAGGCCTGGCTTTGGCACTGGAAATACCCTCTGAGACAAAAGCTGTGTCCCCCGATCCTAGGGGTATTTCTGACCTCTTTGCAGAGCTGAACAACGGGTCTGAAGCACCCAGATGTGACTGTTGCTGCAGGATCTCGTTGCAGAGACAATGTTGTTGGGGCTGTATCCCAGTCAAACGGGCTGCCCAGGGATGTGTTGGAGCCCCCATCCCTGGAGGTGTCCAAGGAAGGACTGGACGTGGCACTCAGTGCTCTGGGCTGGTGACAAGGTGAGGATCAGACACAGGTTGGACTTGTTGGTCTGGGAGGTCTTTTCCAACCTCAGTCATTCTGTGATTCAGGGCTGTTGTTTCAATAGAGCACAGCTGGGCGTTGAACAGCACGTGGCAGAACTGGCCTCTCTGCCCCTAATTAATTAAACCCTCATTTTCATTTTAGGAAAGAAATCCTACATTTCTCTAGGAAACGAAAAGCAGCCTTCTGCGTTAGGTCTTCGCTGCTCCCTTCAGTGGGAAAACGCTCTAAAATCTCACAGTGGACTGTGCTTATCATCATCCTGGAGGAGATGTCACAGCCTGATTGGATTGAGGGACTCTGAGATGGGAACCAAGAGGATGTGTAGGGAAGGGGTAACAAACGGGCACCACTGTGTCCCTGTCCCTGCTCACCAAGAATCACAGAATCATTCAGGTTGGAAAAGTCCTCTAAGATCATCGAGTCCAACCCTTAACCCATCACTGTCACTAACCCATGGCCCCAAATGACACATCAGTGTCTCCTGAACATTTCAAGGGATGGTTACTCCATTACCTCCACGGGCAGCCTAAGCAGAAAACAAAACTCATCACTGAGGAGTTTGAACTAAGTCTTAGTTTAGAGCCAGTCTTGGTAAGGTCTGTCCTGTCTGAGGTCCTGATCGTGGAACCAGACCTTTATGGCTCAGTCCCTGCTCTCTGAACTGATACCAGGAGTCTGGTCTCCAGCGTCATAAATACACCTTTCTTTTGCATAGTGAGGACGCCTCTTGCCAAAGGAATAACCGCAGAAGGTTTGGGTTGGAAGGAATCTTAAACACCATCTAGTTCCAGCACCCAACCTCCAAAGTTTCTCAACTCATGTATTTTATCTCATGTTGAAGGCACTCAGTTTCATGATTTAAACCCGTGGAAAAAGATGTATCAACTGTAGAGACCTTGTCAACAGAATAAATGCTTTAAAATAAGGAACACTGGGGGGAAAAACCCTGATTTTTTAGCAATTTCAGTGGATTTTCTTTCTTTGCACCTGTGTTTGATGGCTGAAAAACTAATTAGATAATATATCTAGAATAGCAGGGAGATTTTCTGTAGATGAATCTGATCCCCGAGACTAATTCTTATCCTCCAGAAAGCTGGGCTTCTTTATTACTTGGGTTAATCCTTTGCACTGGCGGCTGTACCTGGAAAAGCAACTTGGATTGCTGTGCTTTGAGTATTGACTTGTTTTGAAGTGATATGGACCCAAACAAAGAAAAAGTGGTGTATTCACTTAAAAAACCCCCAAACTAATAAAAAACCCTACCTACACTGTTAAAAAATCTCACCAATGCCCACCCAAAACCCAGAACAAGAAAAAAAGTCATATGTACAAATGAATATTTAAATTTTTAGAAGGAAATCCTGTGATCACAGAAGGGAAGAGCGAGTAATGTTAAGGAAATTTGAGGAGGAATATTCCATCAGATCCCAGAAAACATCTCTGAAGACAGAACAGTTCAGCAAAGGATGGATCACATTAAACTGGCATTTAGGTGGATCCCAATTGCCACAGGAGCCTGAGCCAGTGCAGACAACCTTTGGAGAATCTGCCTTGCCTTTGCTAAATCACAGAATAAATTAGGCTGGAAGAGATTTTGGAGGTTCTATCACACACTCACAGTCTCAGTAGATCAGAAGAGTCTTGAATATCCTCAGGCTTGGCTGTTCCTCCACCTTTGAGGCGCCAGTCTCTGATCATCATCATGAATTTATTTTTTTCTTCTACCAAAATGGCATTTTTCCTGCTGTCCCTTGTGTCTGCCATGTCTTAATCCTTTGCTCTTCTGGGAAGAGTCTCTATCCCATACCCATACCATGCCCTAGGCAGTTATAGACAAGGATGTGGATGTTTCCAAGTTCTTCTCCAGTTCCAGTGTTCCTATCATTTCTGTTCACACCATGCACTCCTAGAGTCATAGAAGGGACCTTAAAGACTGCATAATTCCACGTCCCTGCCATGGGCAGGGACACCTTCCACTAGACCTGGTTGCTCAGAGCTCCATCCAACCTGCCCATGAATGTTTCCAGAGATGGGGCCTTTACCCAACCATCCACTC
The DNA here is from genome assembly GCA_013389985.1 of Dryoscopus gambensis. NCBI lineage: Eukaryota > Metazoa > Chordata > Aves > Passeriformes > Malaconotidae > Dryoscopus > Dryoscopus gambensis. The sequence goes on along the minus strand of WEIT01009661.1, from coordinate 382,474 downwards.
TGTAAATTCCCAACAAAATTCCAGAAGAGAAGGAAAAGAAAGAAATGATTTTAGATGCAGTGAATCCAAACCCTCCTAGAAAATGGTGGATGAAAATGTTCTAAGCTGTAGGTGCTGTCAAATCCAGGAGATTTTTGGCACAGAAGACAGAGTTTGCATCTCCAGCTGCCTTTCTGATCCAACGGTCAGGTTCAAGGAGTGGTGTCAGTCCCTGAAATCTCCAACACTGTTCCTGCCTGGAGGTAATTTTCCATGTGTTTGAGACCAGCTCTGACAAGGACCTGGGTGAGGAAAAGTGCTGTGGTTTAGGCTCATTCATCCATGGAATAGAATGACTTGTTGGCTGTCGGAAATCTCCTTCCCAAACAATGAAAAACTTAAAGCCGTTTTGATAATCTTTTTCAAGTAATTTAAGTGACAAATTAATTGAGGAGAAAATATACATTCTATCCATTTTGGTCTCTTTTTTTCAGATAGTTATTATATATTCATAGGGAAATGGATAATCTGCTTTCCAATTCAATGCTTTTTTTTTTTTAATGAATCAAATTTCTCAAAGTTTGTAATTTTCCATACAAGATTTTGTCTTGGTTGGACCATAAATACTCCTTGTTAATTAAGATCGCTTTGATATTTAAAAAATATTTTTCTTCACCAAAAAGAGCACAGGGCAAATTGAAATGAGCTTTTTTTAGAAAAAAACATGATTAAATCTTCAAACTGATTCATCTTCCTTGCTAGAAACTCTCACCTTTTCTGGGAAAAATTCCACATGAAATCATTTTGTTTATGATTTCCCCGGTAGACAAACCTGGAGTTTTCAACCAGCTGCATTCCAAATGTTAGTAGTGGTCTGTAAATTTTTCTTCTGTCTGGAAGAAATGACTTTGCCAAAACAGAAGCTGCAATTACTTGTATGAGAAGAGAAATTGCCAGCCAAAGTCTGCACCCTGATAAATCAAAAAAAGGCTTTTAAAAATTGGCACTGGGACTGTTCAGGTGAGAGGAAAGGCGCAGATTTTAGTATTTAGTGGGATTAATGAACCATCACTGCTGGATGGGGTGGATTCTTGATAATTTAAAGTATTTAAGCCAAGTCTGGAAGCTCCTCATAAAGGCCTTGAACAGTGGTTGTAGACCTGGTGCTCAATTCATGGAGTCACATTCCCTGACAGCTCTCCTGCCTTGGCTCGGGCACCTTCTGGGTGACACCTGGATTCCTCTACTTCTTTTACAGAAGAAAACAGAGTTCTTTAACAGACAGAAGAGGAAAAAAACATTTCCAAGGTAAGACCAGAGCAAGGGACTGAAGGCGAAGGCTGATGTGAACAGATGTTAATGCTGCAGGTGAAGGAGCCCTCCAGGAGAGCTGGAGAGGGACTTTGGACAAGGGACAGGAGGGACAGGATGCAGGGAATGGCTTCCCACTGCCAGAGGGCAGGGATAGATGGGATATTGGGAAGGAATTGTTGGCTGTGAGGGTGGGGAGGCCCTGGTGGAGGTTCCCCAGAGGAGCTGTGGCTGCCCCTGGATCTCTGGAAGTGTCCAAGGCCAGGTTGGAGCAACGTGGGATAGTGGAAGTTGTCCTTGGGGGTGGAATGAGAGGGTCTTTAAGATCCCTTCCAACTCAAACCATTTCACTGGGTTTTGGCTAAGGGGTCACGCAGCTTCCTCTGTGTGAATTCCAGCAGCCAAGGTTTGATAGGGTTTGGATGTCCAGAACGTCTCTGTCTGCTATAGTTTAGTCTTTTTGAGATATTTTGAACGTTGACGGGAAATTGGAAAACAGGGACCAGCTCCCTGTCACAGCCCTGAGTCAAAAGGCCTCTGTGAGCAGTTCAGTCTTTCCCATGGATGGACTCCTACAAATTTTCCTGTAGAGCTGCAACCTCTTGTACTCAATGCAAACCTACAGAGAGATGACCTTGGTCCTCTGGGTCAAGGATCCCACAGGAACGGCCTCTGGACCCTCAAAGATGTGTCCACAGCTGGAAGAGCAGTGCTGTATGAAGAGGACTGTCATGGATGTTACACTGACATTACATTTAGAAGATTCCAGTTAAGCATCTGAAATGTAAAACTTGCTCAGTTCCTCCTTGCAGGATCCCCAAATCCCTGCCCTTCCAATAGGAGTCCTTTATGACACTGATCTCTCTGCGGGTAATTCGTTTCTGTAAAAGAAGGTGCTTAGTGCTGGGAGTGAGAAAGATGCAGTGGCTGTGTCAGTAGTGGAATCACAGAATCACAGAGTCATTAAGGGTGGAAAAGATCTCCAAGATCATCATGTCCAATCTTCAGGAATTCCAGTCCATGCCAGAGTGAGATTTCTCACTGATTTTGTACCTAAATCCAACTGATTTTTTTGTTGTTGCTGTATGTGTGGGGTTTTTTTTGCAATGACGAACTGAGAGAAAAAACAGGAAGGCTCTTACAGATGAATTATGACAGAACAAGTAATTTCCCATTATTTGTCATCCATGTGCTTGTCTGTCCTTATTTCATACCCAAACCTCAATGATCCAGCTGTTGAGAACCATTCTGAGACTGTGACTTTGGCATCTGCCATGAACTTGAAAATTTTGGGGTTAGGACTGTCCACACTTTCCTGTTTAATACTTCCCTGTAAAAGTTGCTACAGATCTCATCCATCTCTGTCCTGAGTAAGGGACTATCTGCACACAAATTCTTCAGAGCCGCCATCATCCTTCCTCCAGTCGCACTGATTTCCCTGGTGTTGCCAAAAGATAAACATGATTCCAAAGGATTTTAATGAGTGGGTTGGATCGGGAAAGTTTCCCAGGTCTCTGCAGGTCTTTACTTAAGAGGAGAATATTCCCTGTCTGGCCTGGATTGCACTTCCAGTTGTACTGGTGTGCTTTCAGAGCCGAGTCAGATTTATACTGGAGTTACATGGGCACAAGGAAGAGAAGGATTGGACAAACTGTGCCTAAAGCCCCACTGGATTTGAGAGCCTTCTCCAGCAGCTTAGGTAGCTTTTCTTTCTATCCTTGGCAACACAGCCCTGCTTAACCCTCCAAGCTGTGGTCAGTCATATTGAGGCCAGTTTGATTGACAGCAGGTAACCTGTTAGCGTTTTTCCGTGCCTTTTCCAGTGTGTTTGATCCTGTAGGTGGCTGGTTGGATGCGTTGCTTTTTTAAAAATTATTATTATTTGGTTGATTTTATTTTTCATCTCTTGGATATTCTATAAGAAAAAGTCATCTTGAGCCAGAGGAATGAAGTATTTCAATGTAAGTACGAAAATATGCATTGAGACTTCTGTTATTTCTCTAAAAAGATGTATTTGGGCAAGATGAGCATTTTCCTTTGCGGATTAACAGTAGAATTCCCTTCCAATTCTGACCCTTCAAATGGATAATATTAAACTTCTCTGTATGGGAACTGTTTATATTTCCTTTTTTTTGCGTGGATATATGGCTTTGTAAGAGCAGATCTGACAGACCCTCTAGGCTGGGGTGGGTAATCATCTCTATCACCCAAAACTTAAGAAATAATATTCCTTTAAGGTAGTCATCCCTTAACAGTCCTGTGAAATTGTTCCCCAAGAAAAGTAGTGTTGGGAAAGTGTGTTGTGGTTTGCCCTGTATTTAATTTTTTCTGGACTTCTTACAATATGATTTAACAGCTTGAAAAATGTAGAATAAATCCTTGGGAAGCAGTTAGATTCCTGGGAATGCAGTCAGCATATTGCGGATCACCGTTTGTCCAGTGACTACAGTTTGGATAATGGGTTTGTTTGGAAGTGATGCTGTCGCCAGCTGGGAGCCCCAGTGTGGGGCTTGTGGAGAAAAAGTGAAACCCACCTTTCTGGAAGCTGTTGGAAAATAGAGAAATGAGATATGTTTTCCCTGGAAGTGATGAGTTGGAGTGATGGATTGACCTTTAACTGGGAAACAAATAAGTGAATAATTGCTTGGTGAAATGTGTACGTGGAAAGAATAAATCATACTGAAATCTTTTGGGTGTACATGAGCATAAATAAAAGCAGAGATTTGTCGCAATAATAGTCTTTCAAATGATGCTTAATTTCTTTTCTCACCTAGCCGAGCTTACACTTCCATTTATTGCAGTATTTGCTGTAGTACAACATGCACAAATATTTCACTTGAGACTACCATGGTAAGAATATAATGGTTTTGTTCTAAAATGTAGAGAAATTCAGCTTTTACAGCTTTTTGAATGCTCCAGCAGTGACAAAATTCCCATCAATGGCAGTGGGCACCAAACTGATCCTCCAAAGAATAAATTGCGATTATCACAATTATTCAGACTAGAACTTCATTCAGCTTCTGCAAGAGGGGTAACCAGGAGCAAACTGAAGGAACCACCTCATTATAAATACATTTACTGTTTTCTAATTCATTTGTAAGCGCTAAAAATTTTCCTTTCTTGTAAGAGATTTTTTGGAAGTTACCATACAAAACTGATACCAGCTAAGAATAGAATTTGGAAAATAAATTAGATGTAGATGTTTGTGGCCAGAACCCCCTTCTGCAAGTTACAATTCTACTGATACCTTGCTAACAACTCAAATGATTTCCTATCTGTCAGCAGATAAATGACCAGAAGATGACTTTTTTAAGTCTTTTTTAAACCATTTTTAGAGTCTCCATTTAAGTCTGAGTGATTAACTCAGAGTAAACTGGGGAACCACTGTTCATATTCATGAAATTAATGTGTTGTACTCATTACAGCCAATATTTTAGCAGTTGCAAAAATAGTGTTAATTCTTTTGGGTTTTTTTCATTTCAAAATCAAAGTGTCTCTTTTTTGGGCATAATAGTTTCATTCCATATGAGGTCTGAATTTTTTTAGCAATTGGCTTCCATGACAATGGATTTTATAAGGGAAAGTAACAAAGAGTCTTGTCTTCATCAGGAGAAAGATACTAAAAGCACTTGTGTTCAAAGGGTGGGACGCAACCACCAGACTGAAACACCAAAATCAGTTTATTTATGAAGTGAAGGACACCAACTGCCCCAACAAAAATTGGGCAGATAATATACGACCAGTTTCAAATTTTCCCACAGTTTGGCAGAACCAAATTTTGTAGTTCTATTTGATGTCTTGTAATATTTGTTACTTGTTTGCATAACTGCCACAAATTTTTCACCCAGAACTCAGAGCATTTTGTCAGGGCCTGTTCTAAAACCAGATCGCTCTGCCCCTCAGTGAGCTCAGGATGATTGTGTGCCACAAATTGTAATCACAACATGAAGAAATTCAGCTTTGTTTTGGTTTTTGTTATGCTCCAGTCCACGGGGTTAAAGGGTTACATGAGAATCTCAGTGCTGTGCTTGTAAAAATAAAGCTGAAATAATCACCGGCTCTGATAATTTCAGAGAAAACCTCAAAAATACAAGCAAGGAAGACACAAAACTCCAAAGGGCAGCTCTTGTGGGTTTTGCTTGGGGTCTGACTCATGCTTTTTGTGCCTCGGGGGCGACTGACACTGACTGGATTCCCACTGGAATCTGCAGGACCGGGAGGGTTTGACTATGACTAGCAGGGTTATGGTTGCTCTCCCTTCTGTGTTTCTCTGTATCTGCCTGATCCATGAATTCCTAAGATTTGTTGGTACAATCTACTCGTGATGGAGCTGTTGTGAGGAGCACAAAGCTCGCTCCAATGTCAGGCTCTGATCCTGCGTGACTCAAACAAACCCCACTCTGTTTTTCCTTCTCTCTGCAGTTACCTTTAAGCAAGAGGGATGACGCAGGTGCCTGCTGACTACCTGTCAAACGCCACCTCCTACAACTATGAGCCGCCCCTGCCCTCTGTGGCTCGGGCCAGCACCCTCACCAAGGTCCCTCCAGCCAAAAAAATAACCTTCTTCAAGAGTGGAGACCCTCAGTTTGCAGGAGTCAAGATGGCCATCAACCAGCGGAGCTTCAAGAGCTTCAACGCGCTCATGGATGACCTCTCCCATCGGGTCCCGCTGCCGTTCGGGGTCCGGACCATCACCACCCCACGAGGAATACATTGCATCAATGAGCTGGACCAGCTGGAGGATGGAGGGTGCTACCTGTGCTCCGACAAGAAGTATGTGAAGCCCATCAGCATCACCTCTGGGGGACACAGGCCGGCCCCGCCACGGAACAGTCGCCCCTCCAGCACCATGAGGAGAGCAGCTCAGGAGGGCAGGCTGGAAGATTATTCCACACCTTTCACTCACCATGGCCCCAGAATACCCAAGAAAATAACTCTGGTTAAGAATGGGGAAAGTGGATTTCGGCGCTCCATCATCCTGAACCGCAGAAACGCCCGGAGTTTCAAAACGCTCCTGGATGAGATCACGGAGATCCTGCAGTTCCCAGTGAAGAAGCTCTACACTGTTGATGGGAAGAAGGTAAATATCTCTGGTGCTGGTCAGTTGTTCAAACAGAGTCATCACGTTCCCTGTGATGAAAATCCTTTATCTCATGGTTTATCCACATTACCTTAATCCTTTGGACACTGTCACATTAATCACTTCCCCATTAATTACACAAAAGTTTGATGCAGAAGAATCTTGTTCAGCCACTTCATGCAAAATATTGTTCAGGGTCAAGAGGAGGTTTAATGTTTTGCACTTGGGTATAAAACCCCAAATAAACTTCTAGTAATGGGAGTTTTCCACCTTTTCCTGGGAGGCATGTCCCAGCAGAGGTTCAACTTTCCCGTACCTGACCACTGGGAATTCAACAGAATAAGGTGAACCTTAGGTAGCACCTTGAGGTTGCACAGTTCCCCACAGAACAGGGTCCTGTTCATGATGCGGGATCCTCAACATTATGATAAAATAACCAATTAATGCATAAGTAATTAAGGTTTGAGTGGGATCAAGAGACACTTTTGTATTGATGAATAGGTGAATCTGCTGTGAGGGGAACTCTTCTAATAAATTCAGGGCATGACAGTCTCTTCATTCTTCTGTTCCCAAAAGAATTTCCTGACAAACCTGAGATTCTCTTGACTTTTTCTCCATCTCTTTTTAGCCAACTAACCTTTACTTCCATTTTTTTGAAGGGGTCTCATGAGTTATCCTGACTTCTCCCTGTCCCTGCAGCTGAATGGAGATTCCCACCTCCTTTACCACTTTTCCCACCTTTACAGGGCTGAGTTCCAGCTCCTCAATGTGTGGGGCACAACCACTTGCGGTGTCACTTTCTGTGCCAGGTGACTGAAATGACCCGAGTTCAAAGGACCCATTATCCAGGAGGGGAAAAAACACAGGAATATTTTGCAATAAAATCATTTTGACCTGGCCCAGGGAGAGGAATGTGCAGTAGGAAGGAGAGAAGGAGCGGATAATTTAAGCTGTCCTTCCTGGTGGAAGCACCATATCTTATCACAGAGCTTTCTGCTATTCCCACCACTCTGGAAAGAGCTTCCAACCAAACCCAGTCCTGCTGCCAAGATATTTATAATCTATGGATAACTAACTTATCTTGCCACTGATTTCTCCAGTTTTCAAGACTTGGACTCCTGCTCAGTCCAGATGAACATAATAATCCTGAGAGCTGATAGCAACTTCCTCTTCTTCAATTTTTGAGAATTTTCACTGATTTCTCTAAAGAAAAGTTTTGCCTTCTACTTCTTAATGCAGTCTTGATATTCACCTTGTAATTCCTAAATGAATATCCCACAATTTTCCTTCTAGTCACGATAAACACCAGTATTTTAGGTGGGATATGCCCTAAATATGCACTCTATAAACACGGTATCTTCAACTCGATGATCTTGGAGGTCTTTTTCAACCTTTCTATGTTTTCCATCGGCAGAAATGTGTGGATCAAACACCATCACTTAATCTCTCCACAATCCCTTCAGATTCTACCTTTTCAATATTAACAGTTTCGTTACTATTTTGTCAATAAGGAGTTGATTTTCTATATCTTGATAATTTTAGTTTCACTCCTTTAGTTCCTGTGCAGAATATCACAGTGAGAGGTGACGATGGGTCTCAGCCCAGCAACATCATCAGCTTCCACATAATTAGGAGATGTGTGATTATTAATACCTTTCCTGGGAATCTTTTACAGGGATTTTTTTGGCCATTATTAATTTTAGTAATTTGCCTCCAGCTTTTTAGCTGTTCACTACTGTTCGTTTAACAACAATTCCTATTACGGCTTCCCGTTACTCTAGGCTTGGGTGCAAAGCATCACAAAAAAATTCACTCTGTCTTGGATTTTCCAATCTTTCCTTTTAAATGGATTCTCTAAACTATCTCAGTTCTTCTTCTAAGTTTTCTTACCATATTTCAGCTTCAAGACCTCTGTTTCTGATACACAGAGGTATCTAGTTTTGTCTGAGTTTTCACCAGATATAACTATTTCATTAAAGAGTGAAACTAGTGAATTCAGTGCACAAATTTGTGAGCTTTCCTGAAATAACCTCCTTCTGCTGGTGCTGGAGTTTTATTTTAGCTGTACATCTTATCTTTATACTTAAATTTACATTCTCTTTTAAAACCAGTGTAAAGAAGTTCCCATTCTTCCATGATCATTCAAAGGTATCTGCATGTTTTACATTTCTTGGTTATTTCATTTTTTTCTCATGTTATTCTCTTTGAAGAATAATTAAAATTCTCTTTAAATAATTTTGTAAACATATTTTATCCCAATTATCTAAATAATTTTTTTCCCATGACTTAGTACAGAGATCTTTCTGCGAAAGAGGGCTGGGATTGAGCGGAACAGTAACTTTTGGTATTTATTCCCACATTTTGAGAGATTAGCAGAATAATTCCTAAACAGTGCATCTGGACTATTGCTGAATTGACTTAGTCTGTCTCAGAATAACAAAATTCACAGCATTTCACAGCAGGTTCACAATGTCCCTTTTGCAGCCAGATTTCCTTGATCTCTTGGAAACCAAACACAAAAAAAGTGGGAAAATCTCCTGTCCTACATGTTAATCAATCTCCCATCAACGGAAGAGCCATTCATAGACCTAGAGTGTTTGTTCTTCAATCTTCTTTTGTTTCTTCTACTCCTGTAATTTCAGATGTAAACTTAAATCCTAGAATGAGTTAAATCACCTCTTGATCTGCTCCATTTTAATATTTTATACCATTTTGTTGAGTAAATTCAGGACGCTTCAAAATTACAAATCTTCATGTGGGTATAAGCTTAGACACACATGGGACAGGCTCGGGCTGCATTCCTTTCATGTAGTATTGATTTGAGAAAGCAGAGAAAAGTGTTTCCTTCTTTTTGTAGTCCACAAATTTTTCCAGCAAACTTCTAAGTTTAATTCAATCATAATTCAAAGTAAAATCATAGAATCTGAGAATTTTAAAGCCCTGATTCCCATGGAAGTAAATCCAGTTTGGTTCTATTCATATTTGCATATTTCCATTTTCATTCTAACTCCTGAAACCTTGAGTGAGCTGAAACCAGTAGTTTTAATCCTAAACAGCAAGCAGATTTCCTACTAGGAAATCCTAGTCCCACTGAAGAAAGCAGGTGTGAAGTGTTTGAACACTCATTTCATTAAGGAAAACAGCCAATTTTCCCAAATTAACCAAGATTTTTCTTGCCTAGAAATTTGATGAATATCAGACTGGATAAAAATTTAATTCAATTTTAGGTAAGGAAAATCAGTTAAATTTTCAACAATAAAAGAAGTATGAATCATAAAGTTTTTTTCAGGTCAAGCCACTCATTGGTGTTTTCCAGGTGATTAACTGGAAACAATTGTATTAACTGCCCAAATAGAGAAATTTGTTATTTAAGTTAACATTGACACACAATTAACTGACCAGTGAAACTTTGAGCACTAAAATATAGACAGTCCTGGACTAAATTAATTAATCTAAATCTAACTAGCTCGTGAGGCATTTAGGATGGGGGGACATTTTGCCTGTTGGGCCCTATAGAAGATTGGAAGAGTGACTTAGACTTGTCACATAAATTAACCCAGGCCCAAGTTTTCATACACTGGTTCTAAAGTACTACAGATATTTAGATATTGGCAAACATAAGGCACAGGACTTTACATCAACTGGCTGATGAGACTGTTGGAAATCACAGTTTTCCTAATTTTTACTGGGAACATTAGTTCTACCTAAAAAAGAACCAGGTGCACAGATATCTCAATAAAAAGAATAATTGTAGGTCATCTCCTCCATCAAATGACCTTTTGACTCAGTTCCAGGAAGTTTTTATACCACATAGTGGGTTTTCTTCCTCATGGTCTAAACCACAGGAATGTACCTCTGCTCAGATCCTCACTGCCTGCCTCTGGAGAGGGAAGGATGTCTCTGGGGGCAAAGAGACAGAGATCACAGAAAGGGCAGAAGTCCTCCCAGGCTGTAAGAAATGACGTGTAGGATTATGAGGCAGCAACAGAGGATTGCCCTCGCTAATGGCAATTATCCAGGGCCCACCAGCTGGACAGTCATTAGGACTTCATTAAGTCACAGGAACCCAGCACCATGACTGTGTCCAGGCACAGATGTCCTGATTTCTGAATCACTAGGCCTTCCTTTTACTGGCTGTCCTAAGTTAAAACAAAAACCAAACCCAACTCTTCCTCAAAATCCAATGCTCCTCCTCACATGGCATTTGAAACCACACTGTGAGATAGCAAATAGTCTACATAGTTTATGGCTACTGGTGGCAATTACCAAGAGCAGCTTAAATGGGATTTATCAGCCCTTGGAAGAGTTATCCAGGGGATGTGGCCAGTTTTATGTTTGTTGGAGTCGGGCCAGGACTGAGATGTTTTTTGTTTGGGCACACTCAAGGCTGACCGTAAGTTGTTACATTTAATGAGTGAATCTGGTCCGGTTTTGTTGTGTGGAAAGGTCAAGTGGATGACCAGAAAGACTCGATTTTGCCTCAGATTCTGCAAGTGAGAATGTTGCAGAAGGAGCACTGTGTGCCACCGAATTTCCGCGGGGGATCAGAGAATTGCCATGCGGGTTAATCAGGGGAGCAATCATGAGTTAAGGAATGTTTCCTCAGGCACCACGAACTGGAGACTGTAAAGGATTAGTTATTAGAAACTCCTTGGGATAAGAACCCTCAGTTTTCTCCCGTGTTTGTGTGGAATTTGGCACGGGATACACCTAGGCGTGACCAACCATTCTGGGGCAAATCAAGCCATCTTTGACCACGTCCCAGTCTTGGAGAAAGACAGAAGGGAACAAACGAAGTGTCTCTTTCCCTGGTGTACCTTCCCAGTCTCCAGCAACCTGTAGGGTAAGATCGTCAGCCCAATAGCAGCACACAGCTATTCCAGTAGCCAGAAGAGTATTAGGGCACAGCCTCTGGCACCAAATGGCACTGTCTGTGGATAATCACACTCTGTAGCACCCAAAATAGGGTCTAATTCCCACAGGGGTGGCCACGTTCAAGCTGCTTCTTAGAAAAGCTCCCTGGCATGTGTTAACTTCCAGATCTGCCCAGCAATCGCTTGGGATAGTGCCAGTTGATCCAGGCTTTAAATGCACTAAAGACCACTCTAAGAAGAGTGGTAGAGGCAATGCTGTTCCAGTGCCCTGGATCCAGAACTGAATTAATGTAGCAGTAAAGGCAGAACTTTTTATTTTTAGCTGTTATTAGCCAAGCTGGTGGCCTAACTATTATTACAAAGTAGCTCTTTATAATAATGACTGTATTTACAGCGACCTAGGGGTGCAAGGCCAGGAAACAGGCTTGTCTGACATATTTCCTGACTCAGATTTACACATCCATAGAGCCATTCCTAGGACATCTGTAGGCTGCCCGCAGGCATCCTCTCGGCCACTCATGTTTGGGCTCTCTACCAAGCTCATCTGTCTTAATGACAGGTGTCATCAAGACCTTGATGGAGGTGCAGGAGGAAAAGGGGATACATGGAGGCAGATAAGCTGGTTTAAAATGTGGTATATATAAACAGTGAGAGAAGAGAGGTGATAATTTGCCTCCATGTGATCGTTAATTTTCTGGTTGCATGTTGATGTATTCACTGTGACACTCGGTTTCTGTGCTCAGGTATGAAGGATTGCAACCAATTCCAGCCCCTGATCTGGAGCAAACCGTTGTTATCAAGCAAGCTGTGCCACTTTTCCACCCACCACGTGTGTGACTCATGGTCTAAAAACAAACCACAGGTTTCAGGTTCGATATTCTCTGATTCCATGCCAAAACCACAATGACTCCAACGAGATTTACACAAGCGATCTGTAAACCTCAGCAAAACTTTCCATGAACCTCATCCACAAGAAGATTCATATCCAGGTGTGTTTTGTGAACCTTTGAGATGCCCTGAGATCATCTGGCCCAGTGCCTTACAAGGTAGAGTTAAAGGGACATTATGTTTGGCCACTTTCTTATCTAACGTGCAACAAATCTGATACTTTCTTATCTAACATACACCAAATGCAGATGATTCCTTTAGCCTGAGGAGGTTTTGTTCTTTCAGTAATAATGGAGCAAAGTGTAATTGCTTTCTAATCCTTTTGAATTTAATCCAGGGCAAAGACATTTCCAGTCATGCTATTGGGTACATGCAATAGTCATGGAATCATGGAATAACCTGAGCTGGAAGGGACTCACAAGGATCATGCAGTCCAACTCCTGGTCCTGCACAGGACACTACAAAAATCCCACAATGTGCCTGAGAGTGTTGTCCAAACCATCCTGGAGCTCTGGCAGCCCACATGCTATGATCACTAATATTTCCTAATAGCAATTTAGAAATTCCTAATATTTCCTAATCTTTCCTAAAAGCAATTTAGAAAATCCCACCACTCATTTATCTTGTCCTTATTGACTTCATTATGCAACCAAAATTTTCTGCCATGCTATAGGTACCTCCTCCTGCAACTATTTTTGGCATTTCTGGGTTTTCCCCAAAACAAACTATTTTTGTTTCTAAGTGCATGTGGTTTTGAAAGAAAAGGAATTGAATTTTTTAAAGGTACAATTGTGTCACATTTAGGTTTTCTTCCATCTTAAACAAATTTTACAAAGTAATTATAGGAAAATTACTTCTATAGTTACCAACATATGGAAGCTTAGAACTCTGGAAAGATTATAGACAGTTAAAGAAGAAAAAACCCACCCCAGACTTATAAAATGCAGATTTGTCAATGCAACAAAGAGCACAAAAGTGCACAACAGTCATTTAGACTTGATATTAAAATCTCGTATGGGGATTTTATTTATGAAAAAATGTATTGACCCAATAAAACCAACTCTATGTCAGTAACAAGTAAATTGCCAGAAAAAAATCAGGGTTCATCAGAAAAAGTAGTGTTGCAAAGTATTTCATGAGAAATGTGAAGCTTTTCCTGCTGGTGGTTCCCTTTGTAGTGCAGAAAAGGAGCACTAAGTAAAAGTGGACTTCAGGAGAGTAAGATTTGTCACCATGATCTCTCCATTTATTCACTTGCTGAGAGTACAAAAAATAGCAGAATTCCACCCTCTCCTGGAAAAACTGTGAATTTTCTGTAAGTACTTTCAGCAGAAATCACTGTTTCTGCAAAGAATTTTCACAGGAAATTCTGTAGGGTTTTTTCATAGGGAAATTAGGTTTTACAAATTCAGATTTTAGAGGTTTTAACCAGTAAAAGATGAGGAAAAGAGAGGATTTTTGCATTTGCATGAATTTCCTTCTTCCTTTCTGGCCTTGAACAGGGAATTCCAAGGATTATGCTGCAACTCTTAGCAAGGTCTGGGAGTAAAAGTAAAAACCTTCCCACCTTTCCCATTTGTATTTTGGACTTTGGAAATTGAGTGTGAAACCTGCACTCAATAACAAGGAAAATATTCAATTAAACCAAAATTTTCTCAGCTGAATGGGTCTCTCTTTATGCCCAGAGCTTCTGGAGCCCACAGACTGTACCCACAGTGCTTGTGCTGAGAGATATCCAAGATGGCAAGACCATGGATCAATTCCCTACGGATCTGCGAGCTGTATCCGGGAGGGTTTGTATCCTCAATCCCAGCTCCTACAGATAGCTGGAGCACAACTGTGTTGTACTTCCCTCTTTCCCCCACTGTTTCCAACTGGAATAGCTTCTCATCCACGATGTAAATATTCTCTGTATGAAAGGAGTGAGTTTTGACAGCTTCTGGTCATGGGGAGAAGCTTGAACTCCCAAAGTGGATCCTTCCCACTGACTCAGCCACCACAAGGCTGAGCACAAGAACCAAATGCTTTACATTTTTGGAGGCAAGTCAATTTTTAAGCTAATCCTGCCCCAGGAGAGGATCAGGGCAGGCTCTCGGGGTGGAGTGGATGTTACTCTGACTCATCATTTTCAATGTTGGATGGACCAGATTTAATGAACCCAGTGCCAAAGGGACAGGTGGGCGACTCTGATTTCAGTCAGAAGGTAAAAAATATCAGCAGCGAAACTATTCTAGAAAGGCCATCCTCTCTTCTCAGCTGAAATTTGCACTTTTAACAGCAGTTTGCTCTTTCTCTGGCTGTTTCACAGCTTGAGCAGTGTCAGAACTAAATTTGAGCTGACAGGGTAGGTGGGGAGAGAAAAGGCCATCAAAACTTGTATACAAGGCCAGTGCAATGTGGAGATCCCCCCAAATCAATCCAGCACTTTGTGAAGTCCTTGGGAAACCTCTCATTGCCTTCATCAGGACCCAGCTCATCCTGCACAGGGGCAGGACTGGTGGCACCCCTCACACAATCAAAACTTCCAAACTGAACCAGGCTAGAAATCACTTTTCTTCCCATTTTTACCCTCTTCAGCTATTTCTCAAAAGCATGTTTTCTCCATTCCTTTATTTTCCCCATCAATCCTCTTCATTCCCCTTTTCCCATGGGGTGTTTCTCTTCTGCTGCTACCCAAGTGATTTGCAATGGCCACTGAATTTCTGATTGCAGTATTTCTCCTGGAATGGTGGAAGAATTCTTCATCCAAAGTATTTCCAGGACCAAACTCAGAATGAGTATTTGATATACGTGCAAAGTTTCATACACAGGGAAAAGGCATCCATGGGTACTCCAGGAAAAGCTGCCAGCAGAGCAATAGCTACACATGATCTTTGCCCGTGCTTGACTGAGAAAGCAGAGCAGGGCTTTATTGCATTTTTCCTCTTACTTCACATACTTTACTTGGCTCTTTGAGTGCTTCACGGCCTTCCAAAACTCTCATTTTTTCATGCAACATTACACAGTGGGCAAACCTGAAAGCTGAACAGGTCATGTCTGTAAAAATCTAGAAGATGCTGATGTTTGTAGAAGTGTTGGAATGACAAATTATCTTTCATTGCTGCATTTCAGCATCTGGAGCAGTGGACTTGCTCATATTCTCATTAAATAAGAACCAAATAAAGGCAGCAGCTTGTAAATTGTGTTTAATGAACCACCTGCTCTTACAAGAGCCTTGGACACTGGAATCTGTCCTGATTTATGCATCTTTCTTTAATAAAAGAAGTTTTTGGGATGAGCTGACTGTGGCCTTCCAGTGCCCGAAGGGAGCCTGCAAGAAAGATGGTGTGAGACTTTGGACAAGGACATGGAGGGACAGGACACAGGGAATGGCTTCCCACTGCCAGAGGGCAGGGTTAGATGGGATATTGGGAAGAAATTCTTCCCTGTGAGGGTGGAGAGGCCCTGGCACAGGGTGCCCAGAGAAGCTGTGGCTGCCCCTGGATCCCTGGAAGTGTCCAAGGCCAGGCTGGATGGGGCTTGGAGCAACCTGGGATAGTGGAAGGTGTCCCTGCCCATGGCAGGGGGTGGAACAGGATGATCCTTGAAGCCCCTTCCCACCCAAACCATTCCATGATTCTGTGTGGATTTGGGGACCTGATATTTAATTTAGTTTAAGGATCCATGTGAGTTTTTATCTGGGAGATGAAAGGGATGATGTGTGCTCTCTTCTGGACTAATAATTTGGATATCACCATTTCCAGAGGATTAGATCCATTTCCATGCAGTATTCCCTTGCTCTAAGTTCAGTATTACCTCTTGTTCTGTCCTCTCCTGATGGTGGGGAAGACACTTTTGACCCCTGCTGAGGTAAGAGAAAGGGAGAACAAGTCATGCACTTCCTGATTTCTTCCTCCTTCTTTTCTTCCACCACTTTGCTAATTTGTATGTGGGCATGGAGTGGCAACACCCCATGATTCACCTTCTGATCGCAGATTACCCAACCACTCCCCAGAAGAACCACTCTCTAATTCCTCCGGTGCAAAGTTTGGGGAAGGGAAGGGCAAATGGGCTCTTTGCATGAATAAAATGCAAAATTTATTATTGTTAAACCACGATACATCAGTTCAGAGCCTGGATGCCTCCGGATTGGATATGGCACAACCACAGAGCAGCAGGGCTGTTCACACTCCAAGGAGTTGTAAATGGGAATGGAAGACAAATGGGAGCAGATGGAAGAGCTCTAGGAAAGGAGGCAGTGAGACAGCACAGGCCATGGACTCAGCCCGTTAGCCTGTTGTTTATTGGGTCTGTTTCCAGCTTTTCCTGTTTCTCCCATGCATCTCTGAACTCCTTTGGAAGGTGGATTAGCTTATGGACTTGTCCTCTGAACCGTGTCTTGCGTTATTTCCACATTCTGTCTTTCTCTAAGTCTCAGATGTCTTTGGTTGGCTGGCAGCCAGCAGAGGGAGAGCAGGGGTGGCTCCTTCACTCTGCCTCAACACAGCGGTGTCTCCTTCACTCTGCCTTCATCAGAAACTGGTATCTGTGTTCAGCTTCTGAGCTGAGCAAGGCTGGGGGTGGTTCTTTTTTCTCTGGGAAGAGCCAGAGGATGGCATGCTCCCCACAACAACCAGCTGCTTCCATGTTTTAGAGGTGTTATGTTTGCTTTTCTTCTGTAATGCTGACATTTTATTATGAATTGTGTTGCAGTAGCACCTAGAGGTCCTTGCTGAGATCACAGCAGTTTGTGGGTTCTGTACAGCAAAATTCATGGAGACAATCCATCCTCAATGGATAGCAGCCAGACTGGAAGAGAAAGGGATATTTCAGAAGACAGATGTGTTCTCATTTACACCTCACTTGTGGTGACCTTCCCAGTGGAGCTTATTGTCTGTAAAACATTTTTATTGGAAACAAAGTGGAGCTTTTTTGAACCAATCTGTAAATGCCATATCCCACTGGGGCAGGGAGTTCCTGTGGTGGGGGATAATGAATCATAAATCACAGAATGCTTTGGGTCTGAAGGGACCTTAAAGATCATCTTGTTCCAACCCCCTGCCATGGGCAGGGCCACCTTCCACCAGACCAGGCTGCTCCATGCCTCACCCAACCTGGGCTCTTGTCCAGAACTTCACTCACGCATCCATAATCCTCTTGGATCCTGATCCAGAGTCTGTGGAGGTCACCAAGTTTCTCTCCATCTATTACAGTGGGACTTGGATCAGGTTTTACAGTAAGATCGAGAAACCTGGTCTAATTTTCAGGGATTATGCGATAAAACGTTAATGGGAGTCTCTTCTGGCCCAGCAAGTGCCAACTGCTAGAGACTGATCCCATGAATTTTGGTGGATTTTTGTCTCTGATCATCCACAACCTTAACTGTGACTGAATTACATCGAGAGACCCCAAAAAGGCTTGAATGGGACCTGAAAGATCCAAAGGAACTCTTTCCTAACCCATCAAACACCTTTATCATAAGCCACGATTTCTCTTCCATTTCATTCCTGACTGTTCACTTATGGATTAAAATATTTTTGAAGTTCCCATGTTTTGGGATTCAGCTTGAAAATGAAGACACCTCATTTTCTAACTCTGTGGCTGATGTTTCCTGTTGACCTTTCTGGTCTCTTATTTATCTTTCATCCTGTCAGCCATCCTCAGGCACATATTGGATACTCTAGAACATCTCGAATCGTTCTAGGAATCTGCATTTAGACAACTGCACTGGGATGATTGACTCTGTCACCAGTGAGAGTCAGGCATGTCCAAGGGGGAATGTTCCACCTGGATCAGGTGGCTTTCCTGGGGTGAAATTACCCGTCTCCCAAAAATATTGGCTGCTTTCCACCAATGTGCAAGAAGCGTTGACTGTAGATGAGTTACAATCCTGTGGGATGAATTAATGGAGAGATATTAGAGCAGAGCATTCTCTTCTCCATCACAACTCCTTCAGGTGATCACCAGAATTTAAGTATTTACAATCCATTGCCTTTGGGATTTTTTTTAGCTAAATTGTGGCAGGATGTAATACTGTTGTCTTGGAATATCCTGTCATGGGTGGTCAAGAATCTTGCTGTGGCAGCCTGAGGGAAGTGAGGAATCTCTTTGCCAGAAGGATTTCCTTACAGGCCACTGCCTGGAAGAGAGAAATGCCGCCTCTGAGCAAACAAGGAAAAATTTAATGTGGGAAAAGATCTGTGCTGAGCAATGAGTGGCCACCATTTCATTTCACTGGGGCATCCTCCGATCTTCTCCCACCGTAAAAGAGAGTACCAAATAGCTCAAATAGCTAAGGTCTTACTACTGCTTTAAAATTATAGAATCATCATAGAAATGAGTGAGGTTGAACAAGACTTCCAAAATCATGAAGACCAACCTTCAGCTGAAACGCATCCCCCTTCAGTGATATTCAATTTTCTCTACTGTCTGTGAGAGCTAAAGCAGATAAGAACATTCACCTTCTTATCTTTCAGTTCCACCCCGCTTTTTCTTAACAGATGTCTCCATGAAAATAACACTCACCTCTCCTGCAATAAAGTCCAGAATCACTTTATCACTGTTTTTGGAAAAGACCTCTGGAGATCCTCTCACGAAACCTTCCTTTTCCTCCATATGTTGGAATTCACACTGTTCTCTGCAAGATCATTCCCACCTCTTACCTAATCTAAACAGCAATTCAACATTAGATTATTTTCTCAGAATTTAATCCCATCTAATATTTCATCTCTTTTTTTGGGTCTCACATGGTTCTGAAACATGAATAGATACTGTGTCTGCTTTTCACCATGGTCCTACTGCCACATCTTGTAATCTCTCTCCAAGTTTCTGTCTGATGTCCAGTTTCTTCTCCCAGCATGAAAATCCATGGCAGAAATTCCATGGAAAATACAGTTGCACAAGGCATAAAAACTCTTTGGTGGTTGTTGTGTCCAAGAAGAAGAACAGGATCATTTATCTTGTACAATAGCAAAAAAAAGGGCTGAAGCTTCTCTGTTCTGGAGCCAGGCTGGGACAGCTGGGGATGTTCAACCTGGAGAAGAGAAGGCTCCTGGAAGACCTCAGACCCCCTTCCAGTGTCTAATGGGGCTCCAGGAGAGCTGGAGAGGGACTTAGGACAAGGGATGGAGGGACAAGACACAGGGAATGGCTTCCAACTGCCAGAGGGCAGGGAGAGATGCAATAATGGGAAGGAATTGTTGGCTGTGAGGGTGGGGAGGCCCTGGCACAGGGTGCCCAGAGAAGCTGTGGCTGCTCCTGGATGCCTGGAAGTGTCCAAGGCCAGGTTGGACGGGGCTTGGAGCACCCTGGGCTAGTGGAAGGTGTCCCTGCCATGGCAGGGGGAGGTACTGGATGAGCTTTAAGGTCCCTTCCCATGCAAACCATTCCATGATGAGGCTGATGGAAAGAAAGCTCCCAGTTCACCTCATTTCCCAGCTGTAGGCAATGTGGTGCAGGCTCCAGAGAACCCTGGGGAGACAGTACCACTGTTGAAATGGGGCCAGTATTTCACTCAGCGCTTAAGGGAGCAACAGTGGACGCTGGAATTCCTGCAGGATCCAATCCCTACAGATTATAAATAGTTTTTATACATTCCTTAAAAAGAAAGAAATCTGAGAAGAACCGCGTGGGCCTCACCCAGGACACATCGAGTGAGCTGCATGTTGCTAAACACCCAAGAGGGGATGTGCTGCTTAGTGATAATTCAGCACTCGTAAAAAATGTCATACTGATGGCCCTGAAGACAGATATCTCAGGCAGTGACATGTTGAGAGGATGGGATTCCTGCAGCAGTGTGGGAAGGCTCCATGTGGAGCAGATGGAACGAACTGTTATCCCAACCCCACACTGCCCTGAAACAGTGGATGTTGCATTAAATCAATGTGAGAAATAGGATTTATTTAACCCTCAGAAAACATTCAGCTGTATCTACAGCTACCAAAATATTTTCAACAATGAAGTATTACAAAGGTGGATCTCTGGAATTATTAATTCAAAGAGATTAAGCTTGCAAGACATTAGGAAGAAAATTTACGTTATAGACACAAACACCGCTAAAGTGCTGCTGATGTCAGAAATACCCCATACTTCAAATACAGACTATTTTAAGTGACATAAAACAAGTGTATTCCATATAAAAGAATGTATAAATTCCCTAACTCATCTGGCTCAGCTCCATGGATCCCTGACTCTCTGTCATTGCCACCATCTATTTTCTGCACACACAACGCAGCAGTGATGAGTGTGATTGAAATATCTACACCCAGACATGGAACCACGTGAGAAAATGTTGGCAAAAAATAGCTTTCACTGAAAAAAATGTCCTTTACAAATAGGAACAGCTCCTAAACTTAGTGGGGCTTTAAAGACAGATTCTTTTAGATTAGGGGCAGAACACATTTCATGTTTATTTTTCTTTTTTTCTCTCCCACTTTTTCTTTTTCTCTTTCTTATTTTTTATCCTCACTTTTTTTTCTACTTGTATAAGATCAGGGGGAAAGATCTCACCAAAGGAATAAAAGCAAAAAGAAAAAAGAAATGGAAAAAAAAGAACAGAAAAGTAAAGAAGGAAATGAAATATACAGGTGGCAAAAACATACTCAAAATATTTGATTTATTAAATTCTGGGCTTTTTATAAACTTCTAAAGTGAGCTAGAAAGATGTTTTCGTCAGGAGTATATAAAGATGTTTTCTTTAGGAATAGATGGGCCAGAAGTGGAGTGAACAGAGGCAAACTGAGATTTGTGGGCTATTTTTCTCTTTCATGGTACCCATCACATGAATCTGGCAGTTTCGTTGCTTTGCAGTGTTTAATGCAAGTTTCAGTGAGCAAAGCTCTCTTATTTTGGGTTTCATAGCAAACTGGATGGGCCTAAATCACAAAGGTTGTTATAAAACAAACAGTAAATAAAAAATAACGGCAATGGGATTTTACTGTATTCCCACTAAAAAGTTGATGCCATATGTTTTATTGTGAGAAATGTTATCAGAAGTGATTAACTGGATCTAGAACGTGCTTCCTTCATCTCTGTCTTGCTCTTTCACCCTCCACTCATTTACCCTCTTATTTGCACCAGATCCAGCACCAATCCCTTAGTGCGTCCCACACCCCTGGTGAGACACCTTGGAAAACCCCAGGCATTTCACAAGCAGAGAGTTTGGGCTCTGAAGGGGCCCTGGTTCTTCATTCCTTGGCTGTAACAATATTTAGAGGCTGAGGTCTGTCCTTCTTGCACTGTTATTTCAGGCACATGTGACAACTGCAGAACTGTCATCGCTGCTCCTCTGAGATTCCTTACCTTGGTTCTCGTTAAGGGGGTGATGATTAAGTGACAGGGTGAGGTCAGGGTGCATCTTGCTGAGCCCACCACCAGTGCTGGCTTGGTAACCCATGGTGTGGTCACCTCTTGTTGAGGTCTTACCTATGTTCTAGAGACGTTCTCCTGATGTAGCAGGCTGAGGAGGAAGGGACATCCCAGATTATGGAGAGCCCTGGCAACACAAAGCTGCCAAATGTTGGCCACTTTAAAGTCCTCTCAGACAGCAAGAGAGATTTCTCCTTCTTTTTAATGACAGCATCTTGGCTGAGAGCTCAACTTCAGTCTTTCAAATGAGAGGTTGCAGAAACAAGATGAAAGATGAGTCCAGGATCTGTCTGCCCAGTGCTTCCCACAAGACTGATTCCTGCTCTTTGAGAGAGACAATTGTATTTGGGTAGAAGTTGGATGAAGCTCTGAGAAACCTGAGCCAGCTGAAGATGTCCCTGCTCATTGTAGGGGGTTGGACTGGATGGCATTTCAAAAGCCCCTTCCAACCCAAACTATTCCAGGATTCCGTGAGAAGCGACTCCTGAAGGACTTGGTGTGCTATCCAGGAACAGGCCACATGGTGAGGATGAAGGGTGCAAACCTGAGTTCTCGTGGAGGAACAAAGATTCTTTCACAGGCACTTCCCATGCTGGGGACAGCGTCCCTCCTTGTCCACCACTGAGGCAATACTTGGGCTTATAACTGAGGCAGTATTTGAGAGAATATTAGGGGAAGTCACACTTCTTGTCCCTCTTCCAGAGCAAGGAAAGGATCAGTTAAGGGACAAAATGAAATGTAGCATTTTTCAATTATTAAAAGCTTCCCCATACCGGAAATAGAAGAATTTAAATGTTCTAATTCTCTGTAAGGGAAACTGAAACACCTCCAGTTCCAACCTCTTCCTCTCTAAGGAATATGCCTAAATTTTTCCCAGAATATGTAAAATCTTGTATAATATATAATAAATGAGATATATTCTCCCTTAGGCAATCTCTCCCACCCCTTCCCCATCTTAGAAATCTGATGAAAACATAGCAGAGCTTCTCTTTCAATGGGAGAATTCCCCAATAGGCTCTGGTAGACCCCAAAGTTCTCCAGAACCACATTTATTTTCACTGAATCACAGAATACACTGAGTTGGAAAGGACCTACAAGGATCATCAAGTCCATCTCCTGGCCCTGTACAGGAAAACCCCAAAAACAGCATTGCATGCCCGAGACCATTATCCAAATACTCTTTTATTTAGGTGACAGCTCATTGTCAGTTAGTTCCGGGCCTGGAAGAACCAAACTCTCCTGTCTGGGCTCATGGTGCTCCACTTGCTGTTCCCTTTGCAGATCGACAGCATGCAGGCCCTGCTCCACTGCCCCAACGTGCTGGTGTGTGTCGGCCGGGAGCCGTTCAAACCAGTATCCATGGAGAATTTGAGGAAACACTCAGTGGAGAAGCTGCCCAACCTGCCTCCCCGCTCCAACAATGGCAACAATGTCAACGAGAACAATGACAGTAAGAAAACCTTGGGGCCGTGTCACGCAGTCGTCCCCAGGCCCGCGTCCCACAGCGTGGGGATTACAGGCCCCTATTGTGCTGCCCCAGTGTGCAGATTTCATGTGGAAAATGCACTTCCCTCTCCCTGCCTCCCAGGCCTTTCCATCCTCCCCTTCTTTTTCTCTGGTTTCCTTGTAGGATTTCCTCCCTACACTCCCCAGTCTTTCTTTTACATGGTCCCCATGTCTGGCTGACTTCCCTTCCTCTTTCATATCTCTGGGTCTCCTTTTCCTTCCAGAACTCCCTCCTTTCCTGTGTCTGTCCCCCAGGACCCTTGAGATTTCCCACGAATCCTCTATCCCCTTGTTGTCTGTCCTATCATGCCTTCCCTCTTGCATTTTCCTGCACTAGGACCAGAGGATGCCCTGGTTCTGTCAGCAGGAGACTCAGTTTCTCCTGCAGGTTACAGCTGCCCTTTTGGCAACAGAGCGTGTTTTTTATGGAAAGATTATGTTCAGGAAGGAGTATGTTATGGATTATTCAGGATTATATTTTTTTGGCATTCCATCATGAGTAATCTAAGGTCACAGGTAATTAAACCAGCCACCCTCAGTAGCCTGGGAAAAGAAACTTCCCAATTCCAAAGGGCAATTTATCTCACCTCTATTAAGGATTTATTGTAGGATGAAATTAAGTGTGCTCTGGAGGTGCATCTGTTTCTCTCCATTGTCAAAACCAGGAGCTGGGAAAGATTCATTTGTGTGTTGCCAACAAGCTGTAGAAACTCAAGGACAGAGGCATCCTACGCTCACTGTCTGAGACATAAAAAAATTGGACAGAAACATGGGAATAAACTGGAGCTTTGCCCATCAAGAGACTGAGCAAATCCATCAGTTCAGTCATAAGGATGGTGAGGGAAGAGCTATTTCATGTGATTTTGATGTGCTCCTCTTCAACACTTCCTCCCTAAAATGCCCTCCATTCAGCTGCATATCCATACACCCATGGAGGGACAGGATTGTCTGCGTATATGTGCAAGGAAACTTTGGACAAATATATATTAGAAGCAAGACAGATGAATATCTTGCAAGACAGCCTGATGGCAACATATTCTGCTTGAAATGAAGGGACCTAGATGAACCTATGCACCGGGCCATAAAGATGTTCTTCCCATTGCGATTCCTAAATTCCCTTATTCTCACTGATTTCTTCTACACCTCCCACTATTTCTCTTTGTAATCATCATCAGATTATGATTCCTTTTCTATTTGTTCTTTATGTTTTAATATGAATTGTAATTATTCTTTGTGGGACATCCCTGCAGGGACTGAGTGTTGCTCTGGTCTACACGGCCACATATTCCTGGAATATGACTGGAGAAGAGGATATGCACAATAAATGTGTGATCCTTGATATCCATCTAAGGAACAGGGTCACTTCTCCATGTATTTCCTTGATTAAATAAGAAGAATGAAAATTTGCACAGTTAAATAAAGGAATATTTGCAATGTGAAAAAATACCCAAACTCTGAAACTAAATTGCTCTGTATGTATATATATTTTTTATTTTTCTTCATTTTACTTCCTGGCATGCACTTAATAAAACAAAGTGTTTGTGTTTCAATTTATTTTTTAAAATAAAGATAAGGTATAGAAGATTTTATTACAGATTAGTAATTCAAAACTTAACATTTCACAAAGAAGTTGGACTAGATTATCTCCAGGGGTCCCTCCCAACCTTAACCATTCTGTGATTTATGAACATCACTTCGTCAAAGACAAATTTTCAAATTATGTAAATTGGCATAGGCTTGGCTTTAATGGAATAACATCAGTATTCACTAGTTTGAGGGTTTGACTTATATATTTTGTGTCACCTTTATGTGAGTTAACATCTCTCTCCATCTTTCTTTTCTTCACTCCAGTGAACTTCGGACTGAAAGCCAAAAAAAGCGTTATCCATCCACGGTCAGCATCCAGCAACAGGTCGATGAGATTTTCGTTGTCATCAGAAAAGTCATACCCCAACGGCCTCGCAGCCTCTCCGGACAATGGGGCACCCTTCTCCAATGGCTGCTCTCACCCAAAAGCTGGGGACCTGGTCCAGTCCTTGGTCAATGATGACATCGAGAAACGCGTCCATGTGAACAAGGACGGGAGCTTGTCCGTGGAGATGAAGGTTCGCTTCCGCTTGCTCAATGACGAGACTCTGCAGTGGTCCACCCAGATCAAAAAGTCCAACTTGATGAACCAGCTGCCTTATGAAGAGTCAGGAGTAGAGGAGGACAGTGGAGTAGATCCCTTACAGAAAATGAACCCAGAAGCCAGCTCGGAGGCAGATGATTCCTTATATCCCTGTGATATCGATTCCTACATGTCCAAACTTGAGGAATCGGAGTGTGACGAGGCCCACTGTCACAGCTGTGGAAAGAAACACCAGGACTATGACATTTGGAAGAACCCCATGCACATGTCCCAGAGGGAAGAGCCCAGCGTCCAAAGCACCTGGCACACGCGGTCATCGTGCTCCAGCACATCTTCCCGGAGGAGAGTAGTCCACAAAAAGATGAAGTCTGTGGATAGCATCTACACCACGTCCAGTGAGGAATACTCTGAGCACATTGTGCGAGAGTCCTCATCCTACTCAGAGACTATAAAGAACAGAGTGGCATATCGATCTGTTAAAAAGTGTATGCGCCGAGGTGATTTATCTACAGGTGCTTCCAACGGAGAAGAACAGCAGGAACACACTCGGACAAGCACAGGAAATAGCCAGAGACCTTCATCCTTGGGCGTGATGTCACATTCAAGCTGTGAAAACAACCTGGATACTCAAGACACCCCTGAAGACCATGACATCACCAAAACCATTTCACAAAATGAGGATGAAAATTGTTTTGAAGCTTCCTCTGTGAAGTGCTTGAAGGATGATGCGGAAGAGGTTGAAAGCAGCAGAGTTGGGAGTGTCATGTCCAGGTCATCCCTGCAGTCCAGGCAGAGCAAGAAGAACGTGTGTGAGGAAACGAGCAGCGTGGGCAGGAGCATGTCCTCCTCAAGCCTTCAGAAGGCAAACCAGGGAGAAAACACCCAGTGCTCCACCCCTGCCAACAGCGTGCACAGCCAGTCCAGTAACTGCACCACACCAAAAGAAAAGAGTGAGCAGGGTGACCCTTCTGATGAAAACCCAGTGGTGTCCTCCTTCTCCAGTGAGTCCTGCCCCAAGAAAGAGGCTGAAGAGGTGGAAGCAGATCAGGAAGAAAGTGAAGTCAATGAAGTGAGCTCAGTGTCAGCAAAAACAAAGCCAAGCCAATCAATCAGGGGTGAGAGCAGTGAAGGGGAACGATGCTCTACGCAAGGAACCCACCGTTCCAGGGCTAGTGACAGGAACAGCAAGAAAAGTGGCAGTGATGAGAATGTTTCATGCAGTGTCTCTTGCTCTTCCAGAGCGTCCAAGAAGAGCAAACTCAGCCATGTTCATTTGGATGCACAGTCTGAAATATCGGTGTCTTCACTCGGATCCACTCCGAATAAAAAGAAGAATTCCCTACATGCAGATGATGGGAGATCGGGCAGCAGAGTGTCAATTTGCTCCAAAAGTTCGTGTGAAACCAAGAAAAAATCTGTTGGAGATGCCATGTCCCATAAGTCAGGATCTCTTCACCCAAATATTTCATCTACCAGTGAAGCAGAGGCAACTGGAGGTCCTGCTGAAGAGAAAAGCTCAAAAAGTACTGCCAATGGCTGCAGCGAATCCTCAAAAAGCTCAAGGAAGAGAAGCCATAAAGAAGAAAGCAGCAGACCATCATCCCTCTGCTCAAGTTCTTCAAGCCCTAACGGAAAAGCTGGAGAGGGTCATGCCAAGGTTAGTTCAGAACCCTCTTCTTCAAAACAGGGAAGCA
The DNA here is from genome assembly GCA_013389985.1 of Dryoscopus gambensis. NCBI lineage: Eukaryota > Metazoa > Chordata > Aves > Passeriformes > Malaconotidae > Dryoscopus > Dryoscopus gambensis. The sequence continues at coordinate 355,666 of WEIT01009661.1, read as the reverse complement.
TAAGCGGGAGTGTATGTTCAAAAGTTGACCACCCATCTGAGGATGGGATTAGGAATGGAAATCCTGCAAGTAGCTCCTCAAGAGGCCCTTCAAAGTCAGAAATAAAAGGTAAATGCGGGTCGACGCAGATATCCCAGGAAACTGATGATAGGTGCTCACAATCAAACATGTCTCTATCTTCAAAATCAAGGCGGACAAACACTAACAATCTTCATGTGAAGGTGTCAAACTCCAGCCGGGCATCGGTGTCAGAGACTATGTCAGTGTGCAGTCTGCACTGCCCTGCCCCACCAAAAGGGAAGCCAAAGAGAAAAAATATGCGTTCAACCATGTTGAAGAGCTCCATCAGTAGCATCGGCACGGAGTCTGTGCTGACCGCAGGAAAAGAGCAGAGAGAAATTGTGGATTCCTCCAAAGCAACTTCCTACGGCTCTAAATCTGCTGCAACCGAAGTAAATGGTCAGAATAATAAAGAGACTGATGATTCTTGTAACAAAAAAGCAGAGGAAGAGGTAGAAGACATGGGCGTTCAGGAGGAAGGAGGTGATTTAATGCCATCAGCTCTACCAAATGCATCTCCAGAAGAAGTTGTGCAAGAATGGCTCAGTAAAATCCCTTCAGAAACATTGCTCATGAAATATGAAATGGAGGATGATGGAGAAGAGGAATGTGCAGAGTCGACCACCGAGGTATCACACTGTACAAATGCTGAGGAAGCCCCAGAGGAGGAAAAAGCTGAGGAAAAGAATGAGGAGGAGGAGGAGGCTGAAAAAGATGAAGCGAAGGATGAAGCAAAAGATGAAGCAAAGGCTGAAATGGAAGAAGAGAGAGCAGAAGACACAGCTATTAATGAAGAGGCTGAAGAATGTGTGAACCAGGAAGAAATCTCTGAGGTTGCACCTGAAGCTGCCAAAGCTGAGCAGGCAGAATGCAACCAGTCAGTTACATCCAGCCTAAATAACAACAAGAGAGACCTGCCAAGCTCTGTCCAGACGTCTGTCCAGATCATGAAGGCCTTGCTCAGTTCAAAACATGAGAGCAAATTTGACCGTTCAAACAGTTTGCCCGAAGTGTCCCCCACAATGGGGAGAAAACTGAGTAACTCCGCCAACATTTTGATTACTTGTCTTGCTAGCCTCCAGCTCCTTGATGAAGAGTCAGAGGATCCATCAGAAAACTCAAAACCTTTGAATAAGTCAAGGTACACGGAGCTGCTAAACATTTTTCAAGCCCTGTGGTTTGGGTGCACAGCTGAAAGGAGCGGCCCAAGTTCAGGCCAAGAGGCAAGTGAGCAGGCAAAGCCAGTGTCTGGGTCTAAAGCCCCAAAATCCATGGATCACGCCTTCACTCCCATGTCCTCCTCTGGGGTTGATGTTTGCAGTGGTTCTGGTGGCTCAGGAGAAGAGTGCACAGCTGGAGCCTCATTGGTGGCACAGAAAACCATGGAATTCAAATCAGCCGAGAAAGTGGAAAACGCAGAGACTGGCACGGAACTGACTGAAGTTGAGGAGCAAAGTAAAGAGGAAGAGCAGCCATCCCGCCCTTCCACGGCCTGCTCAGAGGCAAAAGGTGAGGAAAATGCAGAGTCTGCTAGAGAGGAGTCTGTAATCCAGGAGGAAGAAGAGAATAAGGAGGAACAGGGCAGTAACTGTGAGCAGGGTCAGGAGGAAGGGGGAGAAAATGAAAACAAGGAAGAAAACAAATTAGCTGAAACTGGAGAACAGGAAGCAGCTGAAGCTATGAATGATGAAGTACCACAAGAAAACCCTGAAGAAGAAGCTGATCAGCCAGTGACCACTGATGATGCCAATGTTGGTGATGCTGATGGTGGGACAGAGCTGAAAGGTGAGTTGGAAGAGCAGCCCCAAGAAGAGTCTCCAAATGACCCCGAGCCCAAAGTCGATACATCCACCAGTGTGGGCACATCCCTTGTCCAGCAAAACTCTGTGGACCCAGACCCAACCTGGGTCCTGCGACTGCTCAAGAAAATTGAGAAGGAGTTCATGGCTCACTATGTCAATGCCATGAACGAGTTAAAAGTCAGGTGGAACCTGCAAGACAACCAGCAGATGGATGAAATGATACTGGAGCTAAAGGAGGACGTGAGTAAAAGGATACAAAAGAGCATAGAGAAGGAGTTGAGGAAGATCAAAAGCAGGGCTGGAAGGAGGATGCCGAGACCTCCGGAGGAGCCACCCACAGGCGAGTTCAAACTCCAAACTGAGCAGAGGAGATGGCGACTGCAAACTATGCATAAAAAGTCCCTCTTTGGGGACAAGAACGGTGCCCAGATGAGGCTGGAGGAGACATCAGACTTATCATTCAACGCAGATAAAGACTTTGACCTTAGTGCAGCTTTGGAGGACAGCATTAGCAAACAATCCAGTGAGGAGGAATACTGTCCATGCGACTCCTGTGTGAGGAAAAAACTGGCTTCTAGGCCTGCAAGAGCCCCCGTGGTGGCCACCAATGCTCCAGTCATGAAAGCCTTTGATTTGCAGCAGATCCTGAGGCTGAAAAAAGATGAAAATGAGGAAGCCATCGTCACAAAAGCAGCCCAGGATACCAAAACACTTCCCAATGGTTCTCCAGAGGAAGGGGCAGAAAACGAGGAGAAGGATGAGGGGGAACCTCAGACAGGTGAAACAGAAGTGGAGGAGGATGAAGGAAAAGAACCAGAATTAAATGAAGATGACAGCGCAACGTTGAGTGGAGATAGAGAAGAACCTGAAGTAGCAGAGAGTCGAAATGCTGAGGTGGAGGATGAGGCCAAAAATGAAGAAACCAAAGAAGAAGAAGCAGAAGGAGGGGAAGAAACAAAAGAAGGAGAAGAAGAGGAAGCAAAAGAGGAGGAGGAAGAGAAAGAGGAAGAAGAAATGGTTAAGGATGAAGAGGAGGAGGAAATAAAAGAGGAGGAGGAGAATGAAACTAAAGAAGAAGATGAGGAAGTAGAAGAAGAAGTAGTAGAGGAAACTAAGGAGGAAGAGGAACAAAATGAGGAGGAAGAGAAGGAAGAGGAAGAAGAGGGAGTGGAGGAGGAGGAAGAAACAAAGGAGGAGGAAGGGAAGGAGGAGGAGGAAGAGGAAGAGGCAAAGGAAGAAGAAGAAGGGATGGAGGGAGAGGAAGGGAAGGAAGGAGAGGAAGAAGCCAAAGAGGAGGAGGAAGAAGCAAAAGAGGACGAAGAGGAAGAAGCAAAAGAGGACGAAGAGGAAGAAGCAAAAGAGGACGAAGAGGAAGAAGCAAAAGAGGACGAAGAGGAAGAAGCAAAAGAGGACGAAGAGGAAGAAGCAAAAGAGGACGAAGAGGAAGAAGCAAAAGAGGACGAAGAGGAAGAAGCAAAAGAGGACGAAGAGGAAGAAGCAAAAGAGGACGAAGAGGAAGAAGCAAAAGAGGACGAAGAGGAAGAAGCAAAAGAGGACGAAGAGGAAGAAGCAAAAGAGGACGAAGAGGAAGAAGCAAAAGAGGACGAAGAGGAAGAAGCAAAAGAGGACGAAGAGGAAGAAGCAAAAGAGGACGAAGAGGAAGAAGCAAAAGAGGACGAAGAGGAAGAAGCAAAAGAGGACGAAGAGGAAGAAGCAAAAGAGGACGAAGAGGAAGAAGCAAAAGAGGACGAAGAGGAAGAAGCAAAAGAGGACGAAGAGGAAGAAGCAAAAGAGGACGAAGAGGAAGAAGCAAAAGAGGACGAAGAGGAAGAAGCAAAAGAGGACGAAGAGGAAGAAGCAAAAGAGGACGAAGAGGAAGAAGCAAAAGAGGACGAAGAGGAAGAAGCAAAAGAGGACGAAGAGGAAGAAGCAAAAGAGGACGAAGAGGAAGAAGCAAAAGAGGACGAAGAGGAAGAAGCAAAAGAGGACGAAGAGGAAGAAGCAAAAGAGGACGAAGAGGAAGAAGCAAAAGAGGACGAAGAGGAAGAAGCAAAAGAGGACGAAGAGGAAGAAGCAAAAGAGGACGAAGAGGAAGAAGCAAAAGAGGACGAAGAGGAAGAAGCAAAAGAGGACGAAGAGGAAGAAGCAAAAGAGGACGAAGAGGAAGAAGCAAAAGAGGACGAAGAGGAAGAAGCAAAAGAGGACGAAGAGGAAGAAGCAAAAGAGGACGAAGAGGAAGAAGCAAAAGAGGACGAAGAGGAAGAAGCAAAAGAGGACGAAGAGGAAGAAGCAAAAGAGGACGAAGAGGAAGAAGCAAAAGAGGACGAAGAGGAAGAAGCAAAAGAGGAGGAAGATGTGAAAGAGGAGGAAGCAGAAGAGGAGGAAGAGCAAAAAGAGAAAGAAGAAGCAAAAGAGGAAGAAGGGGGAGAAAAAGAGGAGGAAGAAACTAAGGAAGAGGAGGAGGAAGAAAAGGTGGAAGAGGAAGAACAACAAGAAGAAGAAGCTCAAAATGAAGAGCAGGAAGCTGAAGAAAAGTCCAAAGGTGAAGATGAAGGTGAAAATGAAGCTGAAGAAACAGAAGAGCCAGAGCATGAGGATGTTGTGGCTGATGATGAGGCAGAGACATCGGAATGCGGAGGAGATGCTGAGGGCTCTGGAACTGACAACAATCCTGAAGGAGATGCTGCAGAAGGAAATGAAGAAGCTGAGCAAGATGAAGCTGAGGCAGCAGAAGATGCAAAACCAGAGTCAGGAGATGAGGCTGAGGAAAAAAACAGTGATGGAGGTGAGAAACCTGATGAGCATGATGAGGAGCCCACTGGTGATGACCCTGACAAGGCACATGAAAAACGTGAAGACCAAGGCAACAACAAAGTTTCTGAGAAAGCCTCAAAGACCAAAGGCAAGAAAACCAGCAAAAGGTTAGAGGCTCTGAAAAAATCCACAGCCTTTTCTTGTTATTCTTCTGTTGGAAACTTCTCACAGCAATCCCAGAAGGGGTCTGATGATGAAGAGGAAAGAGTAGATGAAGAGGAAGGAGTAGTTGAAGAGGAAGGAGTAGTTGAAGAGGAAGGAGTAGTTGAAGAGGAGTGCAAAGGTGGCGATAACCCCACGAGTGACCACCCCAATGGAGAGGTTCGAAGTGATGAGAGCTCCAAGCCCTCCCAGATGTATCCTGACAGTGAGGAAGAAGAGGACAAAGAATCTTCAGGTTCTGATCCTGTGGGAGATGAGGAGCAGGCAGATGCTGAAGGTGCAGATCCAAAGGAGGCTGAAAACACTGAGGAAATTCAGGCTTCTAAAAAGAAAGAAAACTCTGATGAGATTGACCAGGATGACCTGGACTTCTAGAACTGCTGACTAAAAACTGACTTTTTCTTTCTTTCTTCCTTTCTTTCTTTTTTAAAAGTATATTTTCATTACATATTTCAGTATCTCCAGTGAGCTGAGCCCTCGTAATCGGCTTTTCTTCTGAATTAACTGTGGTAAACTCGATCTCGAATCCTGTGAGTAACGTTGCAATTACCTGCCCTCATTTCTAGAGGGCTGGTAACCCATTAATACCCTGTGGTCTCAATAGATAAGTGGTTTGGGGAAAGGGAAGGCTGTTTTGTTTGGGATACCTTCTAGTTCCCACCCTTTAAGCCACGCTGTTTGCTGCTGGAGTGATCTGTGGCTCTGCTGGGCATCGTCTCTGTGCGACTTCAGGATGCCTTTCACCTGTTGCACGCCACTTTTCTGGAGAGATTGCCAATCCACAGAAACACGACAAAATCGGGATTTGTTGCCAAAGTCTGGTCAGAGCCCACAGAGATGTACATTCATCTTCCTCCCTACCCTACCCTTGCCTACCCCACCTCCTCTGTAGCCAGGAAAAAAGGGTCTGAGATAGCAAAGATTTTCCCCATTTTCCGGTTTCTTTCCTTTAGTAGATGTTGAGCTCATTCCTCACTTCACTGAGAGCTTCAACATTGAGAAAGGTCGTTCCAGATCCTCTTCCAGACCCCATCTCTTTGTACTGCGCTCATCACTGTAGTGGTAGGTAAAAAACATGAGTTAATTCACCCTGTCGGATGTCTGAGAAGTGGCTGAATGCAATACTGACCAAATTAGGAATAGATTCAATCCCTTGTGATATCCTTTACTATGCCAATGATGGTATCGAAGCACTTTACAACCATCTGGGATCCCTCAGACAATTTTGCACGAAGCCCTGTTTTGGAGCCAACAGGATTTGCAATGGCTCAGTACCCCGTCCTTGCAGACAAAATTTAAACTAATTTTCCCTTTAACATGGAGAAGCTTTGGGCATTTGTGCTGCAGCAAACAGCTGGAAGAGGTTTAAGCATTTATTGGAGAGTTTGGACTTTACAAACCACAGTAGAACTGCAAACTTCATTTAGCAACTCTTTTTTACCAGATTGTATCTTTTTTTTTGCTTCCCCTGGGGAAATATAAACATTCCTGAATAAATGCCCAACTAATGCCAGGATAAGTTTGACCATACCTCAGCTGCATACTCATGTAAAGCTCTTAGGGACACAGTTCATTTTCTCAGAAATTTGCAGTGAGAATAAAACAGAGAGGTTGAAAACAAAATGCCTTAAACTGTATGGAGAAAAAGTATGTGTGTAGTGTTGTGTTGGGTTTGTGAAGATGTATGCAGACATGTTTAAATAATCAATATTCCAAATAAAATCATTCCTGTGGTTTTCATTTCTAGAATCCATTTCTTAAACTCACAGCCAGAGAGAGATAAGATTCGTTTCACTCAAACGGAGAACTGGGTTCAGCTCCAGAGGCAAACGCTGAATTCTGGGTGTCTGCGGAATAGAGGGTTTTGGGAGGAGTTGGTGGAGAGCTGGATCTTAGCTGAGCTGTTCCCAAAAGGGCTGACAGTGCCTCCACGGAGATCCTCCAGGGACAACAGAACCACCCTCAAGACAGAGATGTTAAAATATGGGCCTTCCTCAAAAGGACAACCCTATCTGTGAGCCTCCTGGAATCACAGAATGGTTTGGCTTGGATCTTGAAAATCCAACCCTCTGCCATGGACAGGGACGCCTTCCACTATCCCAGGTTGATCCAAGCCCCAGTGTCCAACCTGGCCTTGGACACTTCCAGGGGGACAGGGACGCCTTCCACTATCCCAGGTTGATCCAAGCCCCAGTGTCCAACCTGGCCTTGGACACTCCCAGGGATCCAGGGGCAGCCACAGCTTCTCTGGGCACCCTGTCCCAGGGCCTCACCAATCTCACAGGGAAGGATTTCTTCCCAATATGCAGCCTAAATCTCCCCTCTTTCAATTTTTACACGTAAAGACCATCAAGTCCAAATGTCAACCCAGCACTGCCAAACCCATCACTGAACCCTGTCCCTAAGTCCTACATCACGTGTAGAAGCATTTTGATTTCATAATCAGCTTTGTGACACATCAATTCATGCAGAATTCCAAAAAGAACTGAGCCTGGTAACCACAGCTCTGATCTTCACATGAAGCACAGACTGCAAGTGGTACGTGGTGAGTGAACTCTAAACTTTCCTGGTGAAATGTCTCCCTCTGAGCCACCCTCCAGACTCCAGAAACCAGCAGGGAGAGAGGGGCAAAGACTGTGATTCATCTGCTGCAGGCAGCTGCCTTAGGAGGAGGGGGACTACACTCCCAGCAGGCACACATCTCCCTGCAGAACGCACAGGGAGCCTAGACAACGTCCTCAGGGGAAAATCACAGAATCCCAGAATTATTAGGTCATAAAAGACCTCCAAGACCGTTGAGTCCAACCTGTGGCTGATCCCCACCTTGTCATGCAGACCAGAGCTCTGAGTGCCACGTCCAGCCATTCCTCGGACACCTCCAGGAGTGGGGACACCACCACCTCCCTGGGCAGCCCTTTCCAAAATGTCTCACATGGGAAGAGCTGATCCCAGTGTCGCTACTCTAAAGCATCTTACGTTGATGACTTTCAGGCTGTCAGGCAACAGCTCAAGCCAGTCATCCCATGGAAGTTTTAAGAGTGTTTCTTTGGTTCCAAGATCACGAGCGGAATGGCTTCAAACTGAAAGAGTTTAGGTTGGATATTAGGAAGAAATTCTTCCCTGTGAGAGTGGTGAGGCCCTTGCACAGGTTTCCCAGAGAAGCTGAGTTGGCTGCCCCTGGATCCCTGGAAGTGTCCAAGGCCAGGCTGGACGGGGCTTGGAGCAAGCTGGGATAGTGGAAGGTGTCCCTGCCCATGACAAGAGTGGAGTGGGATATCTTTTATGTCCCTTCCAACCCAAAACATTCTGGGATTCCATGTTTGCCCTTCTGTCCTATTGCTAAAAGCCACTGCTGGAACTTAACAGGTTAGGGAAAGGGCACACGTTTCCCAGGATTTCTCCTGCAGCTGCTGACTTTGATCACTTTAAATCTGCTTACACAGTCAACGTCACGCCCTACTCGTGTTGAACCAGTCAGTTCCTCACCTGCAACACCAACTAGGAGAAAGAAATTAAAAGGAACACAAAAATGCAGTTGGCAAACCATGAAAACTGAAATCACCGGAGTTCCTGCCCAGGAGACCTGTCCCACTCATATCTGTGTTTGTCACCATCCGTGTCTGGGCAGTGACTCACACATATGCCAGTCATAGGCAGGGCAGAGTGAGCTCTGCTCACCAAAATCCCCACTGAGAGGGGCTGGGGAGCAGCCAGTGGGGATCCAGAGACAGATGTTCCTGGAGGAGGTGTCTCCTCCCTCCACCAGTCACTCCCAGGATCACCCAGAGCATCCATGAAGGAAGCAACCAGCTGAAAAGGATCCCTCGCAGTCACATCCCTCGCACTTGCACAGCTTCCAACGTTTGCATTTCCCCTTGGCTGCCGTGACTCAGGCGCCTGTTGGGTCTTGCAGCTTCCCTCTCGCTCTGACAGCACGGGAACACATGTTCCCAGCCAGCTCCAGGGCTGTCACGTTCATAGGGGCTGGGAAGATCACTCCTGTCACCACCTGGAAGGGATTACAGCTGCTGTCTTTCAGCGGGGCTGAGGAGGAGGGAGCAGAGGCGATGTGAGACTTGCACAGCTGTACTTCGTGTTCTCCTGTGCTCCTCTGCTTGGCTCTGGGGTGGTGGGTTTTGTTTCTTTACCAGCCAGACAAATTGCTTCTTGATGCGCCTCGGTTTTGTTTGCCTGCTTGGTTTTGAAATGGGAAATATCCAGTGCAAGATGAGGAGGAACGTGGTGAAAATTCAAGTGCAAACCATGGAATTGAAGGAAATGTGCTTTCCAAAGCTGAGGTCTTCACAGACGTGTGCGAGCAGCCTAATGGAAAGCAATAATCCCTCTTTCCTGGTGGCTCCTTGTTGACATAGTGCCATATTTAGCTCCAACCACTTGAAATCCCAGCTGCCTGACAGGAAAGGGTGGTTTGTGGTTATTTCTGAACCTCAGGCTCCTCCAGTAGGTTTTGCTCTGGAGGGCAGGGAGGGTTTCCAGGCTGGCTGTGGATGTGCCCTGCAAGCTCCCTCTTTTCTTAATTGGAAGGTGGAGAATGTGCACTGCAGGGCTTGGTGGCTCCTTGGCAAAGCGCAGCTATCAGTGCTCCTCTTGGATGGGATGGGAACACTCAAATCCATGCACACATCAAGCTCCAGGCATTTGGGAGGTGCAGTGTTTCGCTCCAAAGGTGTGACACTCCCTTCTTGGGGATAAATCCATCAGTCCCACTGCTCCTCTAGAGAGGCGCTTCCTCAAGGATGCAGGAGGAGTGATTAGGACATGGGGAAAGAATACACAAAACTGGTTTAAACTGTGACTGGCATTACATCTTTGGTCACACTCAGTCCCTGCAGTTTGCTCTGATCCGAGTGGGGTAACTTGAGTACCTGGAAGCCAAACAATTCCGAAAGGGTGTCTAAAAAAGGCTTGAAACAAACACAGGCTGCTTGGGGCTGTGGGATCTCTCTCCGTCTCTTCTGTTGGAGCTGCCCTGCTTTTGGTGAAAAATTTTCCCAGAGGTGCAGGATATCCTCAGCAGAGAGAGGGGCTCATTCTGCACTTCTTAATGGTGAATGACCCAGTCGTTAGTATCCCAGAAACGTGCCCAGCACCAAGGCATCTCCTGAGCTGTGTCCATCCAACACAGTCTTTCTAGGAAGTGACTCAACTGGGGATTCCCCAATTATTCCAGTTACTTTTTTGGTGTGGTCAGCTAGGTGTGTACACATCCTCTACATGCCAGGGAAAGAGAGGGATTATTTAGGGAGGAATTCCTGATACTCCAAACCTCGTGCTAAAGACAGAAAAAGAGGTATTTTCTGTGATCCTCTGGAAAATACTAAGGCAAGAGATGTTTATTTTCTCATGCCCCGAAGCCGCAGACCCCATCACCTCGTCAGGCTCAAGGGGCGACCTCCGCAACCCCGCAGCCACTTCTAATTTTAACTCCCTGCCCTCTGATCCGAGCAGTAGGGTTTGTGCAGCTCCAACAGGAAGCATCCCTGCTGACCTTTCTAATTCCAGGAGCTTGATGCTTGCTTATCCCTGCAACCTACAGGAAAACCCCTACCCAAGAGCCACCAGCACTGTTTGCAGGGAATCACATTTTGCCGCAGCTGAGAGGGTCCTGCCCTGCTTGGAAAAGGATGTGTTTATTCTCAACCCTGTGGTGTGAAAGTGGGGCTGGAGTGTGAGGGTGGAAAGGTCAGGCTGTGACAGGCTGGCGGGTTTTTTTTCCCTCAGTAAAAAGGGCTTTGCTGCTGCAGAGTCCTGGCCGACAGAGGTGACATGTATTAACCTTTCAGCTCTTGCATAAAGGATGGTGCTGGGGCTCATTTTCCAGTTTTAAAAGCGCTGAGCGAGGCTCTTTCAGGCCTGTGACAGAGAGGGAGTGGGCGTAGGAGCAAGGTCAGGACAGTGCTTCCTAAGCTGATAGAAATGCTTCCCCGTGGTGCCTCATTAGCCTGTTCCAGCACAGAAATCCTCCCCCTGCACCGGTCCCGACCTGGGAGTTCTCCCTGGTCCCAGCGGCAGGACAGCCTCAGGGCAGTGGCTGCTTTGGCTCCTGTTCTGGCACTCCTGATCCCCTTGCAGAGGGGGCTGTGGGACTGAGGCTTATCAAACAAACACCATCCTTCCCACTGCTATCCCAAAGCAGTGCCTCTCCTCTCCATCACAGCAACCTCAGCCCCTCAAGGCTAACTCCATGTTGAGTTTCATGAATGACACGGGCAAGTCTCTGCAATCCCCAAAAACTCTTTGTTGTGCACTACAGCATTTGTAGAATGATTTGTTGGTTGCTAAATATTCAAATTTCTGTATTTCTTTTTCAAGCGTCTGTTTCTTCCCAAGTTATCCAGAGCAGGAACTTTCCTGAAGTCCAAGGAACCAACTCCTGCTCTTGAGAATCTCACAGAGCAGCAGGACTCACCCTCCTTGAGGAGCCAGGAGCAGGCAAGGAGTGCAGCCAGGTTTGGCTCTCCCTCTGTCTGTCCCGGGCTGCGGTGCCTCCCTGGCCGTCCCTCCTTGCACCAGGCACCTGATCCATCAAACCTCAGGGAGGGCAGGCACAGCCCAGCGCTGCAACCCCTGCAGGAGTTCACGGAGTCACAGAATGCTTTGTGTTGGGAGGAACCTTAAAGCTCATCCAGTGCCACCCCCTGCCATGGGCAGGGACATCTTCCACTATCCCAGGCTGCTCCAAGCCCCATCCAGCCCGGCCTTGGCCACTTCCAAGGATCCAGGGGCAGCCGTGGCTGGATATCCAGGGCAGGATAATGCACCAAGTTGTCTTGAGGAAGGATACGACCCTTCTGCTGTCTCACCTTGGGGGCTGCACAACCCTCGCTGACCCCATACACCAGCTAAGGGGTATTTGGGGAGTTTTAAGTCTTCCCTTGATCTTTATGGTGACATCAGACATGTGTGGCTGGTTTGGGCTGCTAAACCCAGTCACATAATGGAGCAGAAAGGGAACAGAGATTTCACATTAAAATCTGCAATGATTTGAAGAATGAAGGGTTTCCTGTCAATAAAGTTATCCCTGTGATTCTGATAACCCAGATTATATTTTATGCCAGAAGCCTTGATCTCTTTCTCAGCCTCCCACCTGGTCCCAAACCGGACCTTGAAGGCAAACACCCATGAGTCCTGGCGTGCTGTATTTTACCTGGCTTCCCAAGAAACCTGGAGAGTAAAAATAGAAACATAGGATCATAGAATGATTGGAAGGGACCTTAAAGATCGTCCAGTTCTGACCCCCTGCCATGGGCAGGGAATAGAAGGACACTAAGGAGTAACCTGAGGACAGACTCATAATGCTTGTCCTAGGGGTGAGAAATGTTTCATTCAGACCTGGCACTGTATCGCACACCTGAAAATCCCACCCCAAGAAGAAAAATCTGCATCAAGAGAGTAAAATTTTGGAAATTACTAGTGTAGCAACTTAGTTTTCTGAGCAGTAATGTAGTAACTTAGCTTTCAGCCCTGGGGACGCACTTAATAAATAAGAGAACTTAAGGAATGAGACCAAGCTGGTGAGGACTCTGGCAAAATCAGCCCACCACAGCAATGTGTGCTGGGAGGGAAGGGGAACTGAGGAGAAAAATGCACCTCTCACATGTGAGAGATGTTTATTATCTCTCAGGGCCGCTGCCCACGCTGAACTGCAAGGATTTGGTTACATCAGATGTCTTTTGGAGCTGTCAGCCAGTCCCAGCAAGGGACCACATCTAATCTCATCAGGGTTCACCTTCCTGTGACATCCCTGAGCAAGGAAAGAGGATTGTGCATCTCTGGCCGCACCCTGGATTCACATCACATGTGGGAGGGCTCTGCTGGAGAGGAAGGACAGAAGATGGGAAAAAAATGCACCCCCTGTCCCCCTCCCTTCTCTCACTTTCCTGTCACTCCTCCCTATCTCTTCCTGTCTGGAGATCCTGGCAGACACTGACCTTTTCCCAGCAATATGTCAGGAATCCAGTGTCCCTCTTGGGCTCGGGGCTGTTCCCTGCCAGGGAGGCAGGGAGGGCACAAGGGGAGCTGGGAGAACCCACAACCCACAGCCATGGAGTTAAAACAGAGGAACGGATCACACATCCCCAGACAGGCTTCTGGGAACATGAGCGAGTACGGGAGTCTGAGTCTCTTTTCCAAATCAGGAGTGGTTCTAACAATCCTGCTCTTGTTTTTTGCCGTGTTGGAGCAGACCAGCTTGTGGAGAATGAACGGGGTGGATTTTGATTAGTTTCACTAATAATCAAGAATTGGAACTCAGATCTATGCTAATCACATCTGCAGTTGGTGCTCAGATGGGAAGACTTTTACAGTTTCCTGCCCCGCAGGATCTCAAGAGACAACTCCATGATCTGAGTCTCCTCAAAGAGTCCCATTTGTGGGGATGATCCATAGTGAGAGGAAGATCCATTTTGCTCTGGCATGGATATGCAAACCTGGAGAGGAATTTGAAACACCACCACTGCCTACAGGCTGGTATTTCTCCAGTCAGCATATTCATAGGCCTTGATCATCACAGAATCATAAATTAGTTTGGGTTTGAAGGAAGCTTAAAGCTCATCTTGTTCCCTGGGCAGGGACACCTTCCACTATCCCAGGTTGCTCCAAGCCCTGTCCAACCTGGCCTGGAACACTTCCAGGGATGGGGCAGCCACAGCTTCTCTGGGCATCCTGAGCATCTCACCGCCCTCACAGGGAAGAATTTCTTCCCAATATCCCATCCAAGGATCTGCTCAGTGTTCTCAGAGCAGGCTATGCTGCACACAGTCAGCAAAAACAGACACGGAAATGTTTTCTCAAGTCCCACCAGTGTCTTTCAGTCAAGAGTATAAGCAGGGAACTGAACTCTTGAGTGGTCTCAAGGCGTCCCATCTGGAAGGTGTTTTTCTTAGCATTACTTATCCAAGGGGATAACACGGCCTTCCATGGCAATGTGCTAGCTGCTGGAATATCCAGTCCTTGCCATACACCACTGGATAGTTTAATGTCAGAGAACCAGTGCAGAGTACCTATGGATTAGTGCCCTTTTCTGTGACGGAGAAAACGCAGGTTCCAGCTCCACAAGGAGCTATTTTAACAAGGGCATCCTGGCAGTGAGGAGAGAGGGCCTGACTGCTCAAAAGGCAAGAGGCTCCTTCCTCCTGCTGCTCAGATTTGTGCAAGGAACAGGCTGACACCTCCTGCGTGCACCCTCTGGATCAATCCCCAAAGCTAAGCAGGCAGGGACACGCTCAGCTGGTGAATCCCAGCAGGGTTTAGGGGTGAGTAAGCTCCTCACTGATCATCACTGCCGAGACTCAGGCAGCTCCAAACTTGTCCTGAAATGGAGAAATTTGTATGTGATGAGGACTGGACTGATGGGAATAAAGAGCGACTGGTGCATCCAGGGGTAGGTGGTGGCAAACTTTTCCTTCTGGCAATTAACTACTCGAAAGATTTGCAGCATTGAAATCCCAGGAGAGATGGACAGCACAGAGCCTTTGTGAAGCTCAGGGAATCCAGAACACCAATTTGTTGAAGAGTCAGACTCACTAATTGTCTTCCTCCCTGACGAAGCAGAAGCAACGTACTCAGAACTGGGCACTGTCCTCTGCTCCCTGGTGACCAGGGACAGGACCCAGGGAATGGCTGGAGCTGTGTCAGGGGAGGTTGGGTTGGATATCCGGGAAAGGTTCTTCCCCCAGAGGGTGCTGGAGCACTAGAACAGCTCCCCAGGAAATGGTCACGGCCCCAAGGCTGCCAGAGCTCCAGGAGAGTTTGGACAACAATCCCAGGGATGCACAGGGTGGGATTGTCAGGGTGGCCGTGCAGGGCCAGGGGTTGGACCGGATGATTCTTGAGGATCCCTTGCAACTCAGGATATTCTGTGATTTTACAACTTTCCTGTGGCAATGAAACACTGAAGAGGAGAAGAGAAGGGCCCCTACAATGACAGTGGAAGTCTCATCTAAAGACTAAGGAATTGCCTCCCAGTTTGGGGAATGCTGGGTGAATGCTGATGGGTGATAAACTGAAACTTCGCCATGCCTTCCTGGAGACCCTATCACCCTGCTGGAGTCACCCATCCATGGGTGGACGTGGCAGGGAAAGAGCAAAGCAACCCTCACCCTTACCAGCTGTGAGGGCAGGTGTCCCCTCAGGGCTGTACAAATCCCTGCAGTCCAGCTCCTTGGACACCCGTGAAAACATTTCATCACTTCCTTGCATCCACTAATATTTGTAGCCTTCCATTCTGGACTCTCCTCAGCCTCAAAAGCTGCACTGGAATGTACCAGATATTACCAGATGTGCAAGCAGCAACGGTGTCATTGTGGCCATGATGCACAGCAGACTGTCCTGAATATTGGTCAAATTGATGGGATGAATTTGCCCTCTGCATGTGGCAGCTCAGGAACCAGAGAGAATCTCAGGTGGCACTGGATACCCGTGCAAGGCCAAGCGAGTCTCCCCTGCTCCCTGTCCCTGGTGTTTAACAGGAAGTTCACCTGGGGACAGCTGCAGGTGCCCTGACTTCCCGTGCCCAAAAACTGGAGCTGTCTGCCAAGTGAGGTGAATCCTGCCCTAAGCATCAGGGAGAGAAGCCACAGAATCCCAAAATTATTTGGGTGGAAGGGACCTGAAAAATCATCTCGTTCCACTCCCCTGCCGTGGGCAGGGACACCTTCCACTATCCCGGATTGCTCCAAGCCCTGCCCAGCCTGGCCTGGAACACTTCCAGCAATGGGGCAGCCACAGCTTCTCTGAGCAGGTACTCACAAAGTGAGTCAAGTACTCAGAGAGGGAGAAATTTCACTTTACTGAGCTGTGCATCCCAGTAGTGCATCCCAGAACGCTGGCAGAGTTGTATTTTTCCAGGAATGGTGTTACAGCTGCAGCAACTCCCAGATCGGCAGGGGTGGGGGGGAATCCAAGCATAAAATATGAAGTTCAGCCACTGGGGTGCTTTTACCTTTTCCAGGAAAAAGGTGATGCATTTGGATCTGCATCTGCCAGGTGGGGGGATCCAGCAAAAGACCACCCTGTCTCCATGTTCCCAGTCCCTTCCTCCACTGTGAGACCTGTGTGGAGTCTTCCCTCAGCGCCTAAAGTGAGGAAAGTTAAAACCCCACATCAGGGGGCAGAGGAGAAATCAGGCAACTGGACTGGGGCACCACTGGAATAATCCCTGTGATAATAAATAACAGTCATATGGAGATATAGTAATGATGATAATCCCAAGAAGCCCAGCAATTCAAGAAGGCTGGAGTGGGACTTTTTACAAGATCATGCAGTGACAGGACAAGGGAGAATTACTTTAAGCTGACAGAGGGCAGGGTTAAATGGGATATTAGGAAGGAATTCTTCCCTGTGAGGGTGGGGAGGCCCTGGCACAGGGTGCCCAGAGAAGCTGTGGCTGCCCCATCCCTGGAAGTGTCCAAGGCCAGGCTGGATGGGGCTTGGAGCAACCTGGGATAGTGGGAGGTGTCCCTGCCCATGGCAGGGAGTGGAAATGGATGGTCTTGAGGGTTCTTTAAAACCCAAACCGTTCCATGATTCTACGAGCTTGGAAGAACTCACCACACTGAGCATGAACAAGTAATGACAGATTGTATCCCGGCCCTTCAGAAATGGGCTCACGGGGAGAAAGCCTGAGACAGTGAAGTGGGTTAAGTGGATTCCAGAAAATGTTAAAAGATCAAAAAAGAGAGGGTGACAAGACAGCAGCACTGACGTGGAGGAAGTGCTCCACCAGTACAGACAGCAGCGCAAATAGATCAGGTGTGCCAGAAATAAGTGAAACTATCACATCCCCATCCAGTGCCTCTCTCTACCCTGAAAAACAGTTCCTGCCTGTCTTTTCTTGTCCAGGCAAGTTTTAAACCTCCTGAGGCTGGGTTTAAAGAGTGTGATGTGTGTTTTCTTGCCTCATTCATACCTGCAGTTCTTCAGTGAGCTGCAGGAATAAACACAGGTGGACAAAGCAGAGGGATACTGCAGCAGAAAAGATGGGAAGAACGAGCAGTGCAAAGCGGGGAAGCAGCAATGCAAAAAGGCAGCTGGGAATAGCTGGGCATCAGCTGTAAGAGGGAGGCTTCAGTTTGATGTATGGTGCCAGAGGCATTATTAATGATTTGCTGGATTTTACCTTTAAAAAGTTGGGGTGGATTATTTATTATGTCACCACAGTGCTCATATGATCTATGAAAGGGACGATAATATGTATCTGCTCCTGGCCTCTCAGATTCACGGCGTTTTTACAGCCTTTAATTGGGATTTAATTCTGCACTCCTGACAGAGAGGAAGAGTTTGCGGTGTACTTGAAGAAATGACAAACACTTCCCCCCTTACTTAAAATATCCCATTTGACCATGAATGAACAGCTCTGCTGAGAGTCATCACAGCATTTTCGCAGGTCAAAGGATTTATTTTCTTCTGAAAATAATGAATAACCCAGGGAAACCCAACTGGACTAGACATACTGCTAAAGCCCTGGCTTTGGTGTCCTTCCATGAAGTCAGCCTGGAAAGCAGTGGGCATTAGCTGTGCTCTGAGTAGGAATCTCTGCAGTAGGGTTGGTGTTCTGCATTTGGGAGAAAATGCTTGTGATTTGGATCAAGAATTGTCATTTGAGGCTGGGGAAAGGAAGGAGGAGCTGCATATTCAACTCAGCCAACATCCTCACTTGCCATGTACAGGCAGAACTGCAGATAACCCAGTCACTGGTGTACTCAGCACCATGTTGGTGTTTTCCCCTGGAAATCCTTCACCTCTCCTCTCCTCTCCTCTCCTCTCCTCTCCTCTCCTCTNCTTCTCTTCTCTTCTCTTCTCTTCTCTTCTCTTCTCTTCTCTTTGCTTCTCCTCTCCTCTCCTCTCCTCTCCTCTCCAGCCATGAGCTGGCCCCCAAATGGGTGGCAATGGCCTTTCAGAAGCCTAAACCCCCTCTTGGCCCCTGTCTTCTGTCCTCCAACATCAAGATTGTGCTCACACTGCAGACCACGGGCATGCCCTCTGAGGATCCAAAGGGATTGCACTGGGCATGGCATAACCTGGGAGTGAGTCAGCCCAAAATGACACGGGAAGAGAGCAAAGGTGATGGGTGGCAAGAAATGGGGTGAGTGAACTGTCAGAGAAGAGCAGCTCAGTGCAGGCACACCCCAGGGAGAGCTGCTCTTGGTGAAGGTCAGT
Source organism: Dryoscopus gambensis (assembly GCA_013389985.1). NCBI lineage: Eukaryota > Metazoa > Chordata > Aves > Passeriformes > Malaconotidae > Dryoscopus > Dryoscopus gambensis. The sequence goes on along the minus strand of WEIT01009661.1, from coordinate 337,649 downwards.
GCAGAGGGGGTGGGTGGGAAGTGCTCCTCCCAAAGCTCCAGGATGGAGATTGTCTGGATCACTGCAGCTCTGACGTGCACTGAGATCTGGGGTGGTTTTTTTGAAGCTGTATGACTGAGAAAAACAGATTTTCTGGCTCCCTTGGTTCTCTGCACACACTGAGAAATCCCAATAACCACTGCACCAGGCTGAATTTACCCCTTGGGCAGGAGAAGGCTCCAAATTTGCAGGTTGAATGTAGCCGTGGCACTGAGGAAACAGAGACCTCAGAGGCTGTTTTATTATGTTCTGTTCTCCTCCATGAGCAGAGAATCTATTCCTGGTGGTTTGGAGAAGGACAATAATAAAACAATCAGAATAAATGTTCTGAATAGTGGGAAAATGCACTTTTAACCTGCTCCTGGTCTGATTCTTCCCCTCCTCAATGCCTCGCTGAGTGCTTTTGTTGGTTGATAGCTTCCATGTGGGACTGAGGATGTGGGTGCTCATTCAATAAATACCAAGGGCACTTGCAAGGGGCATTTTCATGCCCAGGGGCACCCAGGCTCCATAATTTCAAATCTGGGATTTGAGTGGGTGGGAACTGGGTGCTGGGGAGCTCAGGAGGTGATTTATCTGTGGTTGTCTCATGGTGATGATGGTAAATTTCTAACAGAGGTAGAATCAAAAAATCCTGGAATGGTTTGGCTTGGAAAGGACCTTAAAGCTCTTCTCATTCCTCCCTGCATGGGCAGGGACACCTTCCACTATCCCAGGTTGCTCCAAGCCCCATCCAATCTGGCCTTGGACACTTCCAGGAGTGCAAGACCACTGTTTCCTTGTGTGATTTTATACATTTAGCCCCCAGGACATGGTTTGTTCTCATCATGCCTGCACCAGTGGGATGTGACCTGCAAATTCTCACCCTGGACTACTACAGGATGAGGCTATGAAGAAAGAGGAAAAGGGATGGCCCAGGTGTCCTGGACTCATCCACAGTGATCCTTTAGCAGAAAAGTGGAGCTACAGACACCAAAATGTGAGGAATAAGGCTCAGGACAGAGCTGACATGAGCCGTGGGATGGGAAGAGCCACCAATAACCCAAGACATTCATTATTATTTTCATTAAAATGCAAGGAGGCATTAAGGGATTGTGGATGTGATGTGATTTTCCTGAAATGACCCCAGGCATAACCCAATTCCTGTCTTCCAAACTGAGTCCCCACCATTTCCCTTCCCATCCCATCTGCAAGCAGAGCCTGATACCAGCACAAAAACCCAGCTGCTGCCAGTCAGGAAAAAAATTAAGAAAGGACCGTCTGGAAAATCCAGTGGTCCTTGAGCAACACAAGCGGTCTCCATGTACCCTGGTGGTAAGACTTTAACCTAAGCTGATGATAAAACAGAACTGAGACCGGGTCCCAGCTTAATTTAAAGGAAACATTTGCCATTTAAACACATTTCAGTTATCAAAATTTATCACATAAACGAGTAGCAGCCTGAATTAACTTTAGGTTGAACCCATTCACCCAAGCTGAGAGACTCCGAGGCTCATTTTTCAGTTTCAGTCTTGCTAGGGATGATATAAAGCTCCCCATAACCTCTGTGGCCTGGAAGAAGCCCTGCTCAGTCAATACCCCCTCAGCATGACAGGTCCCAAATCCCACTGCAAGCCGTGATGGATTGTCCTGGGGTGAGATTTCATACATCTCCTGCTTTCAGAGGGGAGCTGACACGAATAATTGGTGTCACTTTTGCTGAGACCGTGCCAAATGCTGACAACAGAGTTGCTAATCAGAAGTGCTGGGATTTGTGTGCTGGACGACAGGGAAGTGTCATCGTGGCAGCGAGCTCGAGGGGTCCCAGCTGGCTGGGACAGGGTGGCCTTTCGGCTGGTGCAAGAGCTTGGTGTTGTCACAAGGGTGGGTGGCACCGGATTGGAAGAGCTCTGCAGACATGGAAATTCAGCTAAAGTCTCACCCTGAGTCCTGGAGAGCTCAGGAGTTCAGGAGAAAGCCACCAGCCCCTTATTCTGCAAATCAGCCCTTAATCCTCACTTGAAAGACTCACAGGATGCTGCCATGCAGGGTGGGGACACGTTCTCTGGTGTCATGTGGTGCTGTATCACTGCATGTGGTTTCAACCCTAAAAATCTGATTATTTCTAAAGTCATTCATGAGTGAGAAAGATTAGTGACTTTCTCAACATCCCAAAGGGAGTCTGGATCTGAGGCCTGACCCTGTTTTCCCACAAGACTCCTCCTTCCCCACAGTCCCCACCACTTTGTCGTAGTCACTGTCCCTCACCTGCTTTTCACCGAGAGCGGGTGGGGACCCCAACCCTGACTCAGCCCCCAGCACCAGTAAAACACAGGAGGGGTAGGGAGCTCTTCCCTGGGAAATGGATCCATCCTGACAGGCTCCTGGGATAAATCAGTTATCCCCACTAAGCCAGGGAGGTGACTGTTACCACAGGACAGGCCTCACTGAAGGATTTCAGGCTGTAAGAGAGATTCACCCAGAAACAACACCGGCGTTTCCATCCTTAAGAACTTGGATTTGGAGACACATGAATAGGGGGAAGGTTTTTTCCGTGTCCCCAGGGCTTTCAAAGGCTGCTTAATTGTCCTGCTCCTCTCCCACTTTTCCTTTGCCGCATTGTTAGCCTTATCAACAATTCCCATGCTACAGCACCACGCAGGAAAATAATTCCACACCTGGCACTGGGCTCGTATCCTGTCTGCAGGGGCCACGGGGCGAACAATCGGGTCTGCAGCTCCCGTATGGCACCGAGCACGGAGCGGGGAAGGAAACCTGGGGCAGCGGCACAATTGGCGGGGAAGCATCGGCCGCGCTCCGAGGAAGAGTTTTGGCCGCCGTCGGGTTTGCTGCTGGAGCTCCGGGCGGGGATTTAGGGACACGCGTGCGTTGGACGCCCTCTGCTGCTGATAAATGTGAGTTTATCGCGTTTTCTCTTCAAAGATGTAATTCCAGGCCAGATCCGATGTCATGGAATCACAGAATCATAGAATCATAGAAACAGGGGATCATGGAGTCATAGAACTGTAGAATCATAGAAAGAACCATGGAATCATAGGATCAGGACATCACAAACTCATAGAGCCATGATAGCATGGAATCATGAAACCACAGAATCATGGAATCTTGGAATAGTAGAACCAGGGAATCACAGAGTCATAAAATCATGGAATCATAGAATCATAGAACTATGGAATCATAGAATCATAGAGCCAGGACATCACAGACTCATAGAACCATATTATCATGGAACCATGGAATCACAGAATCATAGACCCGTGGTATCATGGAATCATGAAACCACGGAATCATGGAATCTTAGAAGAGTGGAACCATGGAATCACAGAGTCATAGAATCATGGAATTATGAAATCACAGAATCATGGAATCACAGAACCATGGAATCATGAACTCACGGAACCATAGAACCATGCAATCATAGAATAGTAGAGCCATGGAATCGCAGAATCATAAAATCACGGAATCGTGGAATTATGAAATCACAGAATCACAGAACCATGGAATCACGGAATCGTAGAACCATGGAATCATAGAGTAATGAAATCATGGAATAACAGAATGACAGAATGGTTTGGGTTGAAAGGGACCTTAAAAATCTTCTCGTTCCAACCCCCTGCCATGGACGGCTCTGTTTTTACATGAGCATTACATAAAAATATGGAATGGAAGGTCCCTCTAGGCTATGTCCTACCCCCCCCAAAAAATCATTTTTGCTTGAATTCTGATGGCTGCAACTTTTCCCATCTTCTTCTTAAACCTTCTTTTGAATGGTATTTTTTCTCTGCTGCATTCTGCTCCTCAACCAGTTTAACAGCACAGCCAGTTGACTGCCAGTGCTGCATCCCAGTAGCAAAAATGCAGCCATTGGCTCTGAACTCCTTAGCAGATCATCCAAAATTTCTCCTTGCCCAGAAGAGCTGTGGTTGTCCCATCCCTGGCAGTGTCCAAGGCCAGGTTGGACAGGGTTTGGAGCAACCTGGCCTAGTGGAAGCTGTCCCTGCCCATGGCAGGGGAGTGGAATGGGATGAGCCTTAAGGTCCCTTCCAACCCAAACCATTCTGGGATTCCCTGACTGAGGTCCCCACAACCATCAACCCAATATCTCACAGAGTTTCTGAAATTTGGAAAAGTCTGGCTCAGCTTTGTCTCCCAGGATCATGAGTTTCCCCATGCATGGATGGCACAGCTAAAGCTGAAGACACCGACCTGACCTTTCAGCTTGGATCTTCTTCCAAAAACTCTCCATTTTCATTGACTTGCCCACCTTTTCTGACAACATCTCCCCACTGGGCTGGCAGCCTCCTGAGGTTACCTGATCACTGGAGAGGGGGAAGGTGCTCTTTAAAAGGTGCATTTTGCTTCGGGCAAAGGCTTAGAATCACCTGATTTAATAATTGTGGCTGTCCCACAGGGATTTTATCCAGGCTGAAATATGAGCTTGCAGACCACAAAGGACCTACGCAGACACAGAAAACACCCTGCATTTTCTGTTGGTACCAAGATTCTTTGATTGGAACTTTTAAGAAATCCCTTTGTTAATTGGATATATTTTTCTCCCCACCTGCACTGTGATCCTACAGCCCAGAGAGCAACCTGAGAGAGCACAAGTCTGTAGGAAACTGCCTTGTGAGGTTTTCACGGGAACACACGCACCTTGTGGACTGATTTCTGGAGTCCTGGAGTCAGAAACAGCATCCAGGCTGTGCTCTGACTGATTGTTGAAGGCACACTGCCCCTGTTTCAACACCTTGGTGTCTGAGAAAAACCCTTAGGGAATCAAAGACCCCACGTCCAAAGTTTAGGTGCCCACTCTGAACCACTTTAAGGTGTAGAAAAACTTCATCCTCACCTGTCTGTTGATAAAAGCAGCCAGGAGGATTAGGGAAGGCCCAGGTTCAAATTCCTCATTCTAGGAGTACTTCAGACCAACACTTGTTAATTGCACCGAGGTGTAGTGGGTGTAATGGACCTTGGGATGAGCCAGGCTGTGATCAGGGGTCCTTTACCCCACACACGACATTTGCCCACCCTTTGGGCCGTTCAGGGCCACTGTCACTCGGGGAGCACCTGAGTAGGTGCTTTATTCATGATTTGCTCCAACAAACAGTCAAGGTACCTCAAAAGAGTAGGATTCTACTCAGGATTCTCAGCTGCTTAGGACCTCTTCCCCCCCAAATTCTCTTCAGGACTCTAACATGCTTAAGACCTCTTCTCATTCAAATTTCAACACCTCGTGCCCACCCTGCCCAGCTGTGTCCCCCCTGAAAAGGGTGTCCTCTGTTTTACGCCCCCAGCCAGCTCACACAGTGACTTAACAGCTCCCAGACCCCACCCCTGTGGATTTGGTTTTCAGGGAAGACAGGAGGTTCTGGGCTCACTTTCTTTTTTCCCAGTGAGAAGAGGCAGACAGAATTTTCCAGTAAGGAATCTGAATGAGCCCCCCGCTCCTAGGGGGAGTTGGGTGCCTCCTTCAGCTCCCAGGGATGAAGGCACTTCCAAGCCATGTCCTGCGACGCTCCGTGGCCGTGACGAACCCACTCCCGTCCCTCTGTCTCCCACGTCCCACCTGCACCCAGACATGGCAGCGCTCCAGGCTCCCAAGCACTGATGAAAGTGCGGAGATTTACTTCTGGCTTTGGGAAATATTTCATCTTGACAAAACAACGGCCGTATTTCCTGTATCTGTACACAAAAGAAATAACAGGCAAACATGTATCGAGTGGATTTATCTACACAGGATTTTGCCTTACAAGGAACAATGGAAACTCGAATCCATGCGGTTGCCCAACCACAGCAGAGTGTTTAGATGATTTTTTTTTGGGGGGGGTGGAAAATTGTGCATAGGGGAGTTCCTTAACACAGCAAGACAGCAGGCAGCTTCCTGTTATGAAAACAGTCAACAGCCTGACATTCAGCAATCTGACATTCCCCGCACCCAACGTGATAAACAGGGCTGATAACAATCTGCCACAATAGGTACAATAGCACCCCCCATAAAGGAATAGGACGTGGACAGAGCCTCAATACACAAATATCCCAAGCCATCTCTTCCAGCTTCTTTTATACAGTAGATAATCTCATCCTGCTTTCCGTATTTTCCCAACATTGATTCACTTCCCCTCAGGCAGGGGTCAAAGTGGGAGCTGGGTGTTTGACACCACTTTCTCGCAGGTCTTTGTAGTTCAGAGGCAACACTCGGTTGAGATCTGAAAACTGTTTACTGGGTTTCCCTTCCTCCTGCCATTCATGATCCCTGTATTTCAATGCCACAGCTGCTGGACTCCTCTAGCTTGTCCCCAGAGTCACCTCCTCGATCTGAATTAAATCCCAGAAGCAAAACAAAAAATAGTGGGAACCTCTTCTCCCTTCAGTGACCTTGGTAATGGATGCTGGACCTGCCTTTTTTCCTCCCTGATTCCCTATGGCCTCCACCACAATGATGCTCCGAGCTTCTCTGCTAAGGCTGCAGGAGAAATATCAGATAATATTAATTTCCCACCAAATAAGTGCTGGATGAGGAAGATCTTCTCCACGGCTGCTCAGCTCCTAGGTTGCCCAGAGAAGCTGTCCCTGGAAGTGTCCAAGGCTAGGTTGGATGGGGCTTGGAGCAACCTGGGACAGAGGAAGGTGTCCCTGCCCATGGCAGAGGCTGGAATGAGATGAGCTTTCAGGTCCTTTCCAACCCAAACCATTCTGTGATTCTGTGTTTCCTATATTTATTTTAAAGGGCTCCAGCCATTTTCCAGCCCCCCCCCCCGCAAACTCCAGTGAGGTTTAGTGGAGCATCTCCCAACTCTGCCCCACAGACTGCAGTTCCTTTTCTACATCCTATAGGAAAATACTAAAGACTCAGCTGCTGTGTCCTAAGAGCCTTTGGGTACCTCCCAGGCAGCAGAAACAGGAGGGACACAGCCTAATCCTCATCTTTTGCTCTCAAAGAAGGGAAAAGCTCTCCCTGGGTGGCAGGAGCCTTTGTGGAGAGGAGGATATGATCTGTAACGTGGGAAATTTTGAAGCACTCCTTGGAGGCACAAATCGGTCCCTTTGGCCCTTGATTCCGCTGCTCGCTCACAAAGAATCTTCCTTTGGAGCTTCCTTTGAAACCAGCATTCCCATCCAGGCAGCACGGCTCCGGCAGGAGATGGGAAGGAGGGTGGGCACCATCCCATGCAAACTGGGCACAGGAAGATTGCGTCCCACATGTGGTACCTGGCCAGAGGTAGCATTCATCATTTGATACAGAATTGATTGATTTTAAAGGCATTTGAGTTCTTTCTGCCACGCTTTGTTACAACAACCTACCTCAGACTGGTCCTGCTGGTGACTTGGGGGCAAGGCCATCGGCACCACAGAGCCAAGAGCTTGTCCTGGTGCTTCCAGACATCTGAGGAACTCCTGTAAGATGAGGATGCACACCCTGCACCTCCCTCAAGCTCTGGTGCCTGAGCCTGACTCCCAAGAGAAGCAAGGATTGCTGTTCCCGCTGAAAGCACAGCGGGAGGAGGCACTTGTTCAGCAGGAAACGTGTTCCATGAGGATGCTGAAGCACCTTTGTCACTTCACCACGAGGCCGCAGCCTGGGGAGCTGGGCCCTGATGTCAGGGCATAATTTTTTGCAGCCGGGAGTCTCCTGGGTTATCGTTCTGCCACTCTGACACATCTGACTGCTGGCTCAGGTCTCACTCAGAGAACAGGTACCAGTTTTTCCCTTGATCACACGGTCCTAAGTCCTGTCTACACCATCCCATCCATCAAAAAAGGACAAGTGGTGGTCAAACCACTTCTTTTGGGGAGGTGTAGGTTAGATTTTAGGAAAAGGTTCTTCCCCCAGGGGTGGTCAGGCACTGAACAGCTCCCCAGGGAATGGGCACGGCCCCAAGGCTGCCAGAGCTCCAGGAGTGTTTGGACAATGCTCTCAGGGATGCACAGGGTGGGGTTATTGGGGTGTCTGTGCAGGGCCAGGAGCTGGATTTGATGATCCTGGTGGGTCTCTTGCAACTCAGGATATTCCAGTCTAGTCCAGTCTAGAAAATAGTTGTACATTCAACCGATATTAGAAAGCGTTAGGCAACATCTGGAAGCATTTGTGTCACCCATTAAGCTCAAGCGAGAACACACAGAAAAACCATCCTAAAAACCAAGGAGAGAAAGGGACAAATCAATCCCATCTGGTCAGAGAAGCCCCCGCTGTGCAGCAAAGTCTTTGTGTGTGGCGGAGTCTGCGAGGGGAGGAGCTGTGCTACCTCAGGTCACGGGGACACCGTGTCTGGCACCGCTTGGAAATCACAAGGACCAACATCTTGACCCTGGGGCAGCACTTTAAAACACCCTTAGCTAAAACCTTGGAGGGAAAGAAATGTGAAGAGCATCGAGGGCAGCAAGAGCTGCCCTGGAGATCTGGGAACCAGAGCACGCTTTCCTCTTGGGGAAATGTCACTGCCATGCAAACACACTCATTAAAATGGGCTCATGCTCATTAAAAATGGGCTGTATCTCTACCAACCAGTGCCAGGACTCACTCCTGGCCATGCCCCTGTGGAAGTTGCCCTCTAACCCATGGGACAGGGGTCCCACACAAGATTCCCAGCTGGCCACCGGTCCGTGCTGATGCCTGAGCCATTCCTGGGCTCGCTGTCGCTGGGCTGGGACAAACCCATGTCAAGAAATGCTCAAACAATCCAGCGGTGAGGATGAAGGAATTCCTGTCCTGGGTAATTTACTGGTGTGATGCAGCCCTCGAGCCCTCGGTGACCTCATTTGGTCACACTCTCTGATTTATGCCACCGTTAATTGCCATAATTCACTATTTCCGCTGCAGTAACAGCGAGGAGCCTCAGGCTGAAGAAGAAATGCTTGTGCTGGGTGCTGCTCAAAAGCAGAGCAGGCCATTTCTGCTCTTAAAAGGGGCTGCAAATCAAAATATAACCTGTGAGAGGGAGAACCAGCACCCACAGGGCCAGGGGAAGGCGGCTGCAGTGACAACTCACAGTCCTGTGACCTCCTGAGGGAGTGGAAAAGGGCTTTTAAAGCCAAAAATGAGACTTTTAAGGACAGATCAGAGGGAGAACCCTGTGTGCATGCACAGGAAGGTCCCTGCTCTCACAGGGCACAGTGTATTTGTTAGAGAGCACCCAGCGCTGCCTCCCAGGCACCCACCCTGGAGCAGGAGGGTGCAAAACCTTCCCAGGGCACTCAGGGATAGGGTCATATCCTTATTTCACAGGAGCAAAATGACCCTCGAGCAAACATTCTGGTGCACGAGTGGCTCACGTGTTGCACTTGGGTTGTTTGCAAACCCTTCAGCTTTTGTGCGCTCCGTACCGGGGAGGTGTTGAGCTGAGCAGCTGTGTTTGACCAGCAAACTCCCCAGTGCCTCCTGGTCCCTCATCACTGCCTCAGACGGTCTCAGGATCAACCCCGAAAGTTGCTCTTTCAGCAGCCAAAGGGACTTTCCCTCTCCCTTTCCATTAGAAATGGAAAAACTTCCCTCAGCTTCTGTATGCACCAAAGTGGCCACTGCATCATTAACTGGTGGGTAACACCGGTTTAAGAGGAATTACGTTGGTTTTCTCCATTTTTTCTGCATAGCTGAGCTCCACGAGAGCCTCACTCTCCTCCTTTGCTCCTCGTTCCTTGAGAGGCATTTTTTGTTAACACAGAGCAGGCAGGATTTGCCCTTGTGCCCCGTCCAAGAAAAAGAGAGAAAAATAACCCCAAACAATTGCAAAGTTTTCATTTGAGAAATTAATCCACAAGGGAGTAAGGTTAAAAATAAAGTTCTTTGGCCAGGGCCTTTATAAGCTCCAGCCATATTCTCTGGAATATAATTCATAAGCACAATATGTTTTTTTGTTGTGAATGAGTGTGAAGTACCAGAAAAGGAAAGAGGAAACCCCTAATGTAGTCCTGAATAGACCTGTGAAAAAGGATAATAAAACTTGTCCTGGATTTCCTTTAGCAGCAGGTGCTTCCTTTGGAGTTTCTATTCATTCAGACTTTGGGCAGGCACAGCCTGCCAATTTTTTTTTTTTTTTGGTAACTTTTTGTAAACACAGCACTCAGTTGATCTGAACGAAGGTGAATTTGTCTTCTTGGCCACTGTCAAGCTCATGGGCCCATGAGGTCAGTGGCAAAGCTTCTCCAAGGTTTTGGGGTGGGTCCCCTTCCAGACCTGACAGGTAGAAATGTGCTACCTCAGGTCAGGAGGTTTCCTCAAAAATCCAAGTCTGGAAGGCCGTAAATTTCCATTTTAAATAGACCATCCCATCCTCTCTGGTGAGACATCCATGCTTGCCCATCCACAGCAAGACACCAACAGGGAAATGCAGCTCTTCAGCCTCCCGAGGCTCATTTCTGGGGAAAAAACAGAGGATATTAAGCACTGATTGATGTCTATAAAACCTTTAACAACAGGATTAAATCGTGTCCCTTAACCACAGCAAAGGCCTGCGTTGTTCAGACCCTTCGGCTTTCAAAAGCTCCCTGGACAACACCAGAAAAACCCAACTCCTCCCTGTCAAACAGCCTGGCTTCCCTCCCAAGCCCTTTTCCCACCCAGAGACACCACCACAAACTCCACCATTCATGGAGTCCTAGAGTGGTTTGGGTTGGGAAGCTCATCTTGTTATGGACACAGACAGAAAAAGGCAGTTTGCTCCCAGGAGCTGAAAATCTGAATTCACCTTTCCCGAAACTGCTGAAACAGTTGACACTTACATGAGGAAAATACTGAATATATTACAATATATCACAATGCATTACAAATCCTCTTGTCTGCCTAATGGAGGGGGGGTTGGAACAAAAGGATATTTAAGGTCCCTTCCAACGCCAACCATTCTGCACAAACTGTCAGAACTGCCGGTTTTTAGGTGTCTTTAATGAATATCTATTATTTTCTGTAGTTGCTTTGTCTTGGAAAACATCCTCGCTGCCTGCTCCACCTCACTCCTGCCGAGGCAAACATGAACAGCTCATCCCATTCCCTACATTTAACGTTCCAAACCTGGCACAGATTTGTACCAGCCCTGGTAACAATGGCATGGAACAGCTGTCAGTGACTGCATCTGCCCAGGGATTCACTCCGTTCCATGCTGCGTGTTTTTAATAATTCCTGCCAACAATGGGACAAATAAACTACTTTTTTTTTTCTTGCTCAGCTCTCACTCAAGCCAACACCAGTGTCCAAATTGTACATGAGGGGCCTGCAGAGGCTGGTGGTTGTTTCCTAGATTTGAGGCCTCTTTCCCTCAAAAAAGACGTTGTCAGCAGCTCTGAGCTCAGAGAGGGCATTTTCCACTTGTATGGAAGGAAGGAAGAGGAAGAATGAGCAGGAAAGCCGCAGCGTCGTGCAGGGCTCCGAAGGCAAAGGATGATGAATTTGAACTTCCAGCAGGGGATAACAGAGAGATCGTCTGAGAAAGGTCTGAGCAAAAGGGTGAGGGATGTGAGGGATGTGTGGAGTGCACGGCCAAGGCTGGAATAACAAGGGATTACAGGAGCCAGTGAGGTGGGAGCTGTTGATGGAGGGAATGTAGCACACTGCAGCTCTGTCCTGAAAGAGTGTGTAGGGATGGGGATGGGAGCACGTGGAGCTGCTGGAGCAAGTCCAGAGAGAGCCATGGTGATGCTCCAAAGGCTGGAGCCCCTCTGCTCTGGAGCCAGGCTGGGACAGCTGGGGGTGTTCAGCTTGGAGCAGGCTCCATCCAGGGAGACCTCAGAGCCCCTTCCAGGGCCTAAAGGGGCTCCAGGAGAGCTGGAGAGGGACTTGGGACAAGGGATGGAGGGACAGGACACAGGGAATGGCTTCCCCCTGCCAGAGGGCAGGATTAGATGTGATATTTGGGAGGAATTGTTCCCTGTGAGGGTGCTGAGGCCCTGGAAGAGGTTTCCCAGAGAAGCTGTGGCTGCCCTTGGATCCCTGGAAGTGTCCAAGGCCAGGCTGGACAGGGCTTGGGGCCACCTGGGATAGTGGGAGTTGTCCGTGCCCATGGCAGGGGTGGGAACAGGATGATGATTCTGTATTTCTGTGGCTCAATTCAGCCTCTTCATCCCAGCATAAAATTCACCTCCCCAGATCTTATGTCTCCTTCCAAACATCATTTCCCATCCCTGCACCAGCCACTACCCCCAGATCAGGACCCCAAACTCACCAACCAACCTCACCCTCCCATGTCCCCTTGTCCCCATGTCCCCACCATTGCCCCAGTGGTGCCAGTCTGACCACAGCTGCTCTGAGCCTCAGCAAACACCACCAGAACACACCCCAGGCAGAACTTATCACACAAGAGTTACCATTTGAGGAATCTCAGCCCTCCCCGAACAGCAGAGAATCCATCCCAGAGCTGTACTCAAGCACCTCATGCAGCACATGTGGGGACAGGAGATGCTGGGAGACATTCCAGCCTTGGTGGACCTCCAAAACCAGCAGCCTTCCCTTAACATGGGCTGCTGGAGGCCATTCCTGCATGGAAAACAAAGTCTTTTTAGGTCATTTAACCTATTCCCAGGGTTCAGCAAAGCTTCTTGCAGCCCAGCCTTGTTACAGATATGATTCACACAATGATATTTCAATCACTTCCTCTGGGATACTCTTTCCAACAATGCAGATTTCTTGGCAGGAGAAGAATTCCCAGGGACTGAGCTGAAGTTTTCCTTCGCCCTTGCAATGCATCCTCTCAAACTGCTTCAAAATGAGAATTTCCCTCCCTTTTCGTTGCCCTGCTGAGAAGCCACATCGTTCTCCCAGGGCAGGTGCCAAGCCCAGGGAATGTTTGGGCTGAAAATCCAAAAATCAGACCTATAGTGATCCTAATCCAGTTCAGAGAAGTCCACTGGAGAAAAAATATGGCAGGTTCTCCCTGACAGAAGGGTGGAGCCAGGTGGGGACCGGTCTCTTGTCCCCAAGGAACAAGGGACAGGGCAAGAAGAAACAGCTCAAATTGCACCAGGGGAGGTTTAGATTGGATATTAGGAATAATGCAGGGAAGGGTTGGAATCACCATCCGTGGAGGGATTTAAAACCATGTGGATGTGGCCCATAACCCAGGACATAGGTTAGTGGTGCCCTTGGCTCTGCTGGGGAATGGTTGGACTCAATTCTCTTAAAGGACTCTTCCAACCTAGAGAACTCCATGTTTTGTCCTTTTCATCATTTCCCAGCTCAGAGGGGGTTTTTTGACCAGGAAAATCCCAGTGACACACCCCAGGACTGTCCCATGGCTTTTCTGCATGTGCTTGGCAAAGGAGACTCCTGCCAAACAAAGACTCTCCTGATGGTTGACCAGATGAAATTTTGCCAGGTCGGACTTCAAAAATTGGTGATTTCTGAAGCTTAAAGATGCTTGAATGTTGTTGTAGCACAAACTCAGAATCCTGGAATCACTAAGGTTGGAAAAGCCCTCCAAGATCATCCAGTCCAACTGTTCCTCCAGCGCTGCCAAGGCCACCACTGACCCATGTCCCCAAGTGCCACATCCACACGGCTTTTAAACATTTCCAGGAACGGTGATTCCCCCACTTTCCCACCCTCCTTTTCACCAGAAAAGCAGTGAACGCCCAGTCATGGATCTGCTTCTGGAAAGAGGGAACAGAGCTGCTGCAGGATGCCTGGTGATCCCAGCTGGATGTTCCTCCGGATGGCACCTGCAGGAAACACCACAATGAACCAACATTTTAGCAGATGAAATGAGAAATTTTTACAGTGTCTGTGAGCAGGTGTGTGGGAGAGGGAGGAACAGAGGCATTTTCCTTGCCCAGTAGACATATTTATGTTCTGCAGATGAAAACTGAGGTAGAAAAGTTCATTACCATTGGTTGGGTTCTCTTGCTGCACCAAATGATGGTTTGGCCACGATTTTCCTCCCTCTTGCAGCTCAGTCTCTCACAGTTTATTATTTTGAAGAATTCTCTCCCCAGAAATACAGGAAAATAAACTTCTTATCCTGGGGAGTAATTGTGGAAGGGATCCAGCAGACAAAGCCAAAAGTACAAATACAGCCAGATTTGTGGTGTTGCAAATATTAAATTGCAAAGAAACAGGCTTTGTATTAGAATTATTATTGTTATTACCCATCACTCGAGCATCCCTGAAAACAAACCTTCTCCCCTGAGAAGGAATAACTCATCTCTTTTTATTATTTTTATTATTTTTAATATTATTACTGTGCTCAAGACACCGTTGTGGAAGCGCCGTGGTATCAGATCAGTTATCAAAGATGAGCAGTTTTCTCTTGTATTAAGTGATATAGAAAAATTGTGAGACAAACTCTAATGTTACAAATTTGCAATTTAAATACTTGAACACCGAGAAGAAAACAAAGAGGAAACTGAGGCTCAGGAAGGTGCTTTGCCCCAGTGTTATTTCAGTGCTTTCGGGCAGGAAACTGAGGTGATTCTGAGGGTTTGGGCTGTTTGAGGTCACATAGAGAAAGTTTATGGTGAATCCAAGAGGCAAAAGCTGAGCCAGATTTCCCAGTGCTTAAATCCAGCAATTAATCCATGTTTGCTGGAACGCAGGGAGAAAACTGTTAGGAGAGTTATTGCTCGTGTCCATCTGTCTTGACCAAAGCATGGAAACATGGAATCAGGGAATGGTTTGGGTTGGAAGAGCTCACCCCAACCCCTGCCATGGGCAGGGACACCCTGGTTGTTCCAAGCCCCATCCAGCCTGGATGGGGTCCCCTGAGTGCCGTGGGCATGCTAAGATCTTCCCTCCTGCATCCCACCAGACCCTGGAGCCATTGCAAGGTCCTGGAAGGGATCCCAAAGAGTAGGGAAGCTTCTGGTGAGCACCTGGGATACAAGATATCCCCTATTTGGGCAGCAACGCTCAGGCAGGACCCATAAGTGTCACCTCAGCTTGTGCAGGTGGCACGGTGGACATTCCAGGTGGGATAAATCCCCAGGTGTGTGGGTCACTGCCTTGGCATCCACTGAATGCTCCACAGGATTTATTCCAAGCAAGGTATGAGGTGGAGATGCTCTTGGACCTTCCCAAGCCTGGAGAGGTGGTGGATGTCCCATCCCTGGAAACATTCAAGGCCAGGCTGGATGGGGCTTTGAGCAACCAGATCTGGGTGACGTCCCTGCCCATGGCAGGGGGCTGGACTGGATGACCTTTAAATGTCCCTTCCCACCCAAACCGTTCCATGATTCTCCAATCACCCTCCCTGCTGCCAGCAGAGGCTCATGCACCCCCTGGACCCTATCCCAGGCTTTATCCCACTACAGGACTCCTCACACAACCCATCCTCTGGCCATTGCTCATGCACACGCACACACACACACATGGAATTATTTTTCCATTGGCCACACAGATCCCAGCAAAGCCCGTGAAAAAAGGAAGCTGACCACCAGCTTTTGGGATCCGCTCCCTACAGGCATGGGAGGGGATGCGAATCCCTTTAGTGTTGGGTTGGGTTTGGTTTGTTATTAATTTTTTTCACCTCTTTTCCCTCCCTCTCCCTGGATCAGGATCCCGGGATGAGGCCAGGCTGCTGCTGGCATGAGAAAGTGGGGCTGTCCGTGCAGATGTTGCCTGGGGAAGCCGAGGTTCCCACACCAAGTAGGAAGCGGGGCCTCACGGAGCCGGGATGGGGACTGCGGAAGTGGCAGCAGGGCTGGTCCAGGGATGATGGGAGAGGAGAAGCCAAGCGGGGGGGCCCCGGCGTGGAGGGGGGGACATCTATTCTTGGAGAAAAAGGGGGGCCCTGGTTGGGGGGGTTTTATTGTAAGGCTTTGTTTACACCCCGAGCTGAATGAATCAAATGACCTTGTTTATTGTCGGTCTCCTGAATGGACGGCACAGGGAGAGGGGGGAGGGATGGGGATGGGGGGATTGTATTATTGTTAATTCTGCCATTTACAACTTCTTCTTCTTCTTCTTTTTTATTTTTTTTCCCACCATGCATTGTTGCCATGATAAAAGAATAAAAGGTGAAACTCTATTCCTTCCTTTCCTCGTCTCTGCAGTATTCTCCAAATCCCCAGGCAGGAGCCTGTTGGGATGAAAGTGCCAAACCACAGAGCCATGGATGAGATGCGGGGCCTGATCCTGCTGCTCCTGAGCTCATTCCTTCCCAAAATCGTTTCCCATGGGGTGTGACCTGTCCCCATGGGGGCTGGAGTGTCCCTTCCCACGGGGGCTAAGGACACAGAAACCTTTTGCCACCAACGTTGGATGGATCCCCCTTCGCCCCTGCACAGATGCAGCAGTGTGGCCACAGCTCTCACACACAGGGACATCATTCCCAGGAAATAACAACATCCAGGCAAAGGTTCCTTACACCTCTGCAGTTTTTACTTCTTCTACTGAAGCCCTCCTTGAAGGACCCCACTTTGCAGCAGAGCAGCTGCTCTTGGCGCCAGCTGCATGGAGATATTTTGGTGCAAGCCCTGATTATGGTTTATTTTACCTTTTAATTGGCCCCTGGTGATCCCCACTGCTGCTTGATAACTCCCCAGCCAAGAACTCAGCAGTTCTTGGTGTATTTTACTTTGCAGAGCTATGAAGACCCAGGTTTGAGGATTAACAGGATTGCTGAGGGTATGAAATGGTCCCTTTGGCTTGAGCATCACAACCACCCTCAGAGAGAAGGGCAGAGGATTATGTTAGTTTTGAAATGAGAGTTTTCCCTCCTTGTCACAATTTAGAAAGATTTTAACGCCTCTAGGATGAAGGGAAAGTGGGCAATGCTTCCCAAATTCTGGCCCCTCCAGGGGTATTCCTCTCTGTCCTTCAGGGTACCCTTGGCTCCACATGGAAGTCAGCTCCTGCACTGGGATTTGCTGTATTCATGGGTGATTCCCTCTATCCCTTCACCTTCATTCCCTCTGTCCCTCACCTTTTTCCCTTCAGCTCAAGGCACTTGGATTCCTTCAGGATCATATTTTAATTTCTTAATGACTTTTGGATTTTATTAGCACAATGCCAGAGGGTCTCACTGGGGGCAAGTTGAAACCTCATCCCGGCTTCCTCCCCTCTCTCCCAGCAACTTGCAGATGGTGATGGAGCTTTCCTGGCTGAGAGACATCAGTGCAACAAGGAAAGCATCCTAAGTAGTTTGTTCAGCCCATCTGCTGGGAATTCAGCAGTGGGAGCCCGATTTTTCAGGGGATACAGGTGCCTCAGGTACTGCAGGGCAGCTCAAATGTCACCGAGTGCCCACATCCTATGTGGGCAGCTGAATCACACACCCGTGGCATGGACATTAACGTCCCAGGTGGGTGTTTGTCCCACAGAAACCCATCCAGACAGTCAGTGAAGTGACTCATCAGACCACAGGGAGGTCTCTGATTTATGGGGAGGTGAATCACTGGCTGGGAATATTTGCCAGAGATCCATAGGCAGTGTAAGAGCCTAAAGACCTGATCCTGTTTCCCCAGGCTGGCTTATGAAGAAGGAGAGAGATGCACATGAAACCCCAAACCTGGACGTACAGAGGAGCTCAGATACCTGACTTTAGGTCCTCCCTGGCCATCAAAGCTATGGATTTATTGTTATTTCAAAGAATAACAAATAACCCAGCCTTTACACACACATCCAGTAGCCCTGACCACACTCACCGTTGGTAGAGACTGGATGGACTCATCACTGAAGTCATTCAGTCATGATGTTATTGCTTTATATTCTGCCTTATGAGTTTCTCCCATTATTTATTCCCCTCTCCAACCCTTGCTTGAACATGGAATTCTCGCTAACTAATACCAAAGGTTATCCCAGGTTCTTTGGTCAGTGCTGGGGTATAGTCAAGGTTTTCATCCTTGGCTTCCTCCGTTTTACCAGCACACTACACTTTTTGCCTCATCTCCTTCAGATCTCCCCATGGCTGGAGGCAGGTGGATTTAATGCACAGCTCTTGGGTGTAGGACACGCTGCTGGAGGGTATGGGATGGCCATAAATCTCAAAAATTTACATCAGCATTAGAAGAGCCCACTTTGGGTCAAGGTCAAGAAACCCTTTGCTGAGAACAGAGGTGGGAAAAGAGAATTAAAAGCACAAAGAGATAGAAATGAGCAAGGAAAAGCCCTGTTTGTTACCCAGAGCCAGCAGAGAGGATGGACTAGGTGTATTTTGGTTGTGACACCACGGGCAGGCAGATAAATAAAAACCCTGTGTCAGTGGCCCCAACCCTTTTTTCAGTAACGTATGAACACCTTGTTTGCCAACCATCCCATCACTTCCCAGCCTGTGCAGCCCCAGGCAGGGATGGAAATCCATAAATTTCAGCAAAGGAAGGCATGGGGCTATGAGGGTGTGGCAGCAGCAGTGCTCCTTGGGTGAAGTGGATGCCTCAAGAAGGATGAATTTATCACTTGTCTCACTCCATAGATAGCAAAGAACAACCGTGAGACCTCCTCAGCCTGGGTACTGAACTTTTAGGAAACAATTTTTACCCTCCAAAACAGTCTCTTTCCTGACAAATATATCAGCAAACAGTTTGGTAATGCCCCCATCTCCTCTCCATCTCCATCTCTGCACCAGTGCATCCAAATAATCCAGATCCTCCCATATTTAGACCCTGAGCTCACTCAGACTTGCACTAAAGGACTGGACAAAAAAAGCCCCGGGATCTGTCTGATAAGAGCACAGAGAGCTGCATTTTGGCATAAGATTTCCAGTTTGATCAGCAGAAAGCAGTTTTGGTGAGGTTTAAAACTCACGGATGCCACAACTTATTATAAGCTCTCAGATAAAATTCAGGGTCATACATTCGTCTGTTGTACTGGAACTTGGGATCGTGGCATCTCGTGCAGGGATTAAAACAAACCAAAACACCCCAAAAGAGGGACTTTCTGCCATCTAGGGGTTGTGTTTTTCAATTGCAATCAGGACTGAAAAAGGAAAACTGTAATTCCACCTCTCTTGAATCGATGCCTGTAAATATGTCAGTATACAAATATGAATATATGTCCTTTCCAAAAATAAGTTTCAGAAGGCAAGAAGTAGAGAAACACCCTTTTTTCCTGTGAATTTGCAGCAAGAAACTCCATTTAATTTCTGTTTCACTGCAAGATCTCAGCATTGTTTGTGTTAGAAATGTGCTGGATAAAGCACATGAGAAAACACAGTTCATTTTCCATTTCCTGATGGGGAGGAAAGTTTTTAGACAAATCCACAGAAGAGGAGGGAGAAAAACAGGATATCTTTTAATTTTTTTCTCTATTAAACTTCAATTTGTGTAAGATAGCATCTGACATATTTTATGCCTAACACCCACAGCTAAGCTCAGCCTATGAAAGAATTCAACTTTTGCTTTAAAAAAGCAAAAAAAAGTGATTTGATATTTTAAGAGTGCCCCGCTCTTCACTGCTTGGGCATTGTGCTGAAGGATTTAAAATCTTAATAAGCTAATAGCAGAATAATATTTTAATATTTAATATTTCATTTCTGTGCTACACAGATGGCAAAATTATATGATGAGTCTCTTTTTTTTGACGATGCCCTGGAGAGCCAGGACAAGGGGGAATGGCTTCCCACTGCCAGAGGGCAGGGATGGATGGGATATTGGGAAGGAATTCCTGTCTGTGAGGGTGGGGAGGCCCTGGCACAGGGTGCCCAGAGAAGCTGTGGCTGCCCCTGGATCCCTGGAAGCGTCCAAGGCCAGGCTGGACAGGGCTTGGAGCAACCTGGGATAGTGGAAGGTGTCCCTGCCCATGGCAAGGGGTGGAATAGGAAGATCTTTAATGTTCTCTCCAGCCCAGGCCATTCTGGTATTCCATGATTCCATGAAAATCCACCAAGCTCAGTTTACGACTGGCCACAGTTCCCCCAGTTCCACCTAATGTTGCTCAAACTTTGCTATCTTACCTGGCTGATAAAGATCCAAAAATTTGGAAAGCACATGAAAAAATTTGTCTGCTTTTCATCACATTTCATTTCTCCACCGATGTGGCAGCTGAAGGAAGGAGTGCCCGGAGTCAGATCCAAACCAGGGCTCTTTGGCCCAGTTTAATGTCCCCGGATTTTGTGAATGGGAAATGCCCAGGGGAAAATGTTAAGAGACGGTAAGGATAAAACAATCTTTTCCTCGTAGCTGAGCCATGGAAGCATCCCTAGCCTGGAGCCAGACTCGGTGAAATCCTTGGGTTTAGCGCTGGAGGACACCAATCCTGATCCAGGATTTTCCAAGAGTCAGTTGGATTGAGGGCACCCATATGGGGAAGGGAGAGCTTCTAAAAGCCTGGAGGTGGCCAAACTGGGCCACTTGGCTTTGTGAGGTTGCCACCGTTGTTGGCACCCTTGTTTATTGACAGAATGCACCTGCAAGTGGCACATCTGGGATTCCTACAGCCCCGTCTGGGCTCTGGATCAGGTTGGATCAGGAGGTGCCTTTGCTTCCCCTTCACTCCTGCATCTACTTTGGGATTTGTCAGAATTCTTCAAAAATTGTATCAGAAATATCTACACCCCCGCCACCGCCAGAAGGACCTTGAGGGGCTGGAGTGTGTCCAGGGAAGGGAACGGAGCTGGGGAAGGGGCTGGAGCACCAGGAGTGGCTGAGGGAGCTGGGAAAGGGGCTCAGCCTGGAGAAAAGGAGGCTCAGGGGGGACCTTGTGGCTCTGCACAAGTCCCTGACAGGAGGGGGCAGCCGGGGGTGGGAGTCGGGCTCTGCTCCCAGGGAACAGGGACAGGAGGAGAGGNGGGTAGGGGTGGAGAAGGGGAACAACTGGGTAGAACCTTTATTCTGAACACAATGGGGGGAAACTTGGAACATACCACATATAGAACTTAACATAAAATCCGCACTACCACAGGAGGGGGCAGCCGGGGGTGGGAGTCGGGCTCTGCTCCCAGGGAACAGGGACAGGAGGAGAGGAAACGGCCTCAAATTGTGCCAGGGCAGGTTCAGGCTCAACGTGAGGAGGAATTTCTTCATGGAAAGGGTGATTGGGCATTGGAAGGGGCTGCCCAGGGAAATTTGGAGTCCCTATCCCTCGAGGTGTCCAAGGAAGGACTGCATGTGGCACTCAGTGCTCTGGGCTGGGGACAAGGTGGGGATCGGTCACAGGTTGGACTCGATGGTCTTGGAGGTCTTTTCCAGTCGTAATTATTCTGTGAGTCTTTGATTCTGTCTCTTGCTCTTTTATCCTTGCAAATAGTCATTTATAAGATGCAGAGCAGCTCCCACAGTGACTTGCACCAACAGCCCGTGGGCCTGTGCCCTGGGTCATACCTGGGGTAGAAGGGGATATTCCTCTCAGCAGACTGTAGCAGGTGACAGGAAGAAGTAGGAAGGCTGGGATTCTGCTTGGATCATGCCTGGGTATTTCAGGATGCTTTTTTTCAAAAGGCAAAAGCTTCAGTTTAACCACAAAGCACAACAGGAAAAATCCTCAGCCTCCCCAACATGCTCCCAAGGTGGGATGCCCCTTTTCTAATTGGGATTTCTCCTGCTGAAATCATCTGAGGTTCATTATGCAGCGAAGCAGAAACCAATTTACCTTTATTACGGAGCAGTTCTGTGTTTCTCCATGAGATCACAGTGGGATGGCACCATTCCCTTCCCTTTTTGCATTGTTAGCCTGTAATTGTGCAGTGGATTGATTCGAAATCCTGGCAGCCGAGCAGGGGCGTGGGCGACGTTGAGAAGTTTGGGATGCAGCCCCTTCCCGAATCGACTGGCAGCAGGTTGGCCCAAACCCTTCTGAGCAGTGACTCAGAGTGCCCTGAAACACAGTGGGGGAAACACAACACCAAAATGCATCTTTTAAGGCCACTGGAGGATTTAAATAATGGCTTCATGACTCCAGCGAGCCTGCCAGGCTGTGGGAGGATGTTCGGGACGGCTGTAGAGCAGGAATCGTTGGCAGAAGAGCTGAGAAAGAAGCCGGGTTTGGAGGAGGGAGATCTGTGCTGGGAAATCAAATAGGGCTGAGTGGGTAGAGGATTTTCCCACCTACACGGAGCAGAGGTGGCTGAAACCGACCCAAACACCAACCCAAACACCAGCCAGGGCCCTTTGCCAGGAGGCAGTTTGGATCAGCTGGTTTGGATCAGCCACCCTGACGCAGAGGATGTGACCACACGGGTCAGGCAGGACAGGGCCAGTCGGTTTTGGGGGTGGAAAAGAGATCTTGGTACCATTTAGGTTATGGGAGACACGAAATCACAACCTCTGTGTGCTTATGTAAGGGCCAACCTGCAATGGTGGTTTTTAAATGAATCCTTGGAGGTGCTTGAGTCTGGGATTTAAAATACCAGGAAAATGGAAGTGCAGGGTCCAGTGTAAAGGCAAAAATCCAACAGGACAAGAAAGGCAGTTTAATAAGTTTATTAAGCAAAAAAAAATTAAATAACTTTAATAAGCAGAGCTGTGTGTGCAAGCAAAGAGGAATAAGAATCATGGAATCATGAAATGGACTGGGTTGGAAGGGACCTTAAAGCTCATCCAGTTCTACCCCCTGCCATGGGCAGGGACCCCTTCCACTATCCCAGGGTGTTCCAAGCCCCATCCGACCTGGCCTTGGGCACTTCCAGGGATCCAGGGGCAGCCACAGCTTCTCTGGGCACCCTGTGCCAGGGCCTCCCCACCCTCACATGGAACAATTCTTTCGCAAGATACCATCTAAATCGCTCATCTTTTATTTTAAAACCTGAAAGGTTTTAAAAACCTGAAAGGCTGAAAACCCCCCCCTTTTTCCTTCTTTCTCCAAGATTTTACTGCTGAGCGTGACATTATGTGGTATGGAATTTCCCTGTGGTCATTTGGGGTCACCTGTGTTCCCCTCCCAGCTCCTCGTGTCCCCCCAGCCTCCTCACTGGTGAGGTGGGGTGGGAAACAGAGAAAGTTTTCATGCAGTGGAAGCCCTGCCCAGCAGCAGCAAAACCACTGACACGGATCTGGGGACAAGTCCAAGGCACAGCACCACACTGGCTGGTTCAAAGAATGTGAATTCCATCCCAGCAGAGCCGATGCACAGGGCAGGAAGGTCCTGGCCAAGGTCTGACTCCTCCTGTAAGAGGAGGAACAGCCAAAAAAGAACAGGACAAGACAACACCTGGAGATCCCTCAGCGCGCGGAGTATTTTGGAGAGAATTAAATTCCCCTGAGGGATGGGGAGTGCCAGGTTCCATTGCGGGGCACTGGAGAGGTGTGCAAGTGGCAGCACACCCTGAGCCCACAGCCTCGGCCCCTTGGGTGTGATAACCAGAATTTGCCGGGAGGCTCCTTCTGCACCAGCGGCTTCACCCGGATATTCCCCCTCGTGCAAATGCAGCCACGGCAGCTCAGCCATCCACAAAACAACTCTCTTGTCACAAGGCACCAGCAGTGGACCCACCCTGGATAAACACTTTGGGAATCTTCAGGCTCCTCCACACATCCAGCTCCAGCTTCCCACTCCTGCTCCTCCTCTGGGTGCAGAGCTGAGCAGGGGCAGTGGCACTCAGACAACTGGAGTTTCCCAAAATGGCCCTTAAGCTCCTGCATCGCTCCCAGAATCAGAATATCCTGAGTTGGAAGGGACCCACAAGGACCATCAAGTCCAAATCTTGGTCCTGCAAAAAAAAAGCCCCCAGAATCCCACCCTGTGCCTGACAGCATTGTCCAAACACTCCTCCAGCTCTGGCAGCCTTGGGAATGTGACCATTCCCAGGGCAGCTGTTCCCACCCTTGGGTCCCCTCCCATCCTAACAAAGCCCTCTGCCCTGTAGAGCATCACTTTCACCTCGAGTCTCCAGCCAAAAGTGGCAAAATAGGACAAATTATCAGTGCAGCTTTACACGGAGGAAGATGTAGAGCACTGGCCCAGCGTTTCTGGGTTTCAGGGGTTGTTTTTAAACTCGTGCTCACAGTTAACAGATCACTTCCTTTTGTTCCCTTGGCCTTTCCCATGATTCTGTTCAAACCAAGGCTATTCCCAGAATTTTTTCTGGGATCTCAAAGGGTCGCTGCAGAGCTGCACTCCTGTGTCTGTGCTCAGAGCCTAAATCATCCTTTCCCCCACTTTATTTTCCAAGGCACACGGGGGCAGCTCTGGAGTTGTTTAGGTTGTGATTAACGCCTGCAGAGGTGGTGTTGAGACACATAAGTTCAAAAGCCCTGAGGAAGAGGAAATTTTACATTCCAGCTTTGTGCTGAAGCCCAAACTTTGCAGCAGAGGAGCTGAATGCACTTGGTAAATCATTTTGGTGGTTTGGTCTGTGGGAACAAAGGGAATTCCCTATTGAAAAGCCCTTGGAGCAGTGAGTCCTTGGGACAGCTGTGAATACAAGAATTGTTAGAGAGCACAGGACACCCCCCAGAAAAGGACATGGGAGTCAGAGAGTTGGAAATATCCAAGAGGAGGTTTTGGGTTGCTGCAGGGTGTTTTCAGCTCAGTTGCTGTCACCTTGTTCATTTTACAAACCCTATTAACCACCGGGAGCACTGACCAGTGACAGAACAGTGAAGGACTGGGGTCTGCCCAGAGGTGGCCAAGCTGCTCCTCTCGTTGCCCAGAGAAGCTGTGGCTGCCCCGTCCCTGGAAGTGTTCCAGGCCAGCTTGGACACGGCCTGGAGCAACCTGGGATAGTGGAAGGTGTCCCTGCATGTCTCCAGCCTCACACCAGAAGTGTTCAGGAGTTTTTTTCAACAAATCAAGGAGTTCAATACTGTCAGTGGTGTTTTCTGTCCCAGAGCTACCTTCATTTCAATTAACAACAGTGATTAATCACTCTTGCCATTAGTGCATCCCAAGGGACATGGCTGCCCTTTAATTATTCCCAAGCTTACAGAAGGATAAACAGAGCCCTCACTCTGAAAAATGGCATGAAAGCCACATGGGAAGGCGCTGGGAAATGTGGGAATAGGTTCTGATCCTCTGCAGCCTCCAGTCTCCAGCTCAAATCCCACATTATTATCATAAAAATCACATTTCACTCCATGTAGTGCATAAGGAGTGACAAATGGACGGCAGTGGTCACAGCCAGAGCCATGCATGCCCTCTGCCTTCTCCTCAGAGATCAGAGAGGTGCTCAGGGTGCTGAGAGCAGCAGGAGAAGACAAGCCTGGGCTTTTTATTGTATTTTGCCCCTGTGAGGAAATACAGGCTGGGAAAGGAGAAAGTGGGAAATCTCAGTCCCTCCACAAGGACAGTGCCAGCAACTGCTTTGTCTTCAGATCCCCCAGGGGACAGGAACTGAGAAGGAGCTGGGTGGCAGGTCTGGGATGATCCCCTTGAATCACAGAATCACGGAATATTTGGGGTTGGAAAGGACCTTAGAGCTCATCCCATAGGCAGGGACACCTTCTACCAGGAGGATGAGGAAAGGTTGGATTTCTCCAGCAGCAGCTCCCTGTGACCATGGATTGCTGCTCATCCCACCTTCCTTCTCTGAGGTGGAGCCACACAGCTGTGCTTGGAGCCCTCCCCACCTCTCACCTCCACCAGCTCCTGCTGCCAAATTTGCACAAACATCATCATCTTCGACTCTTCCAGCTCGCTGCCCCAGCTGGGATTGGGCAGACGGGGAAACACGTGGATGTACAAAGCCCTTAATCTCTGCAGAACTAAGCCAAAATTACTTTGATGTATTGGCTTCTAAACTGCTGCCTTCAGTGCTCACGGGAGCTTTTCTTCTTATCTCCTCAGCAAAACGTGCAAGCAGCTCCTGACCACCTCTTTTCTCTGCTTGAGTACTCATATCCTCCTATTTTCTTTTCCCCCTGAATCCTCTTACAGATGTTTTCCCAGGTCTCTAAGCATTTCCGTATCCTGTTTATTTGCTGCTAAAGGTGTAGTGCTGCAAACAAAATCTGTCTCTGGAAAGAAGGGAGGGGCAACAAGAAATGAGCTGTAAATTAGGACAAAAAGCGAACTTTTGCCAGCTACAGAAAGAAGCAGAAACGCTGAGATCCTTCAGTCTGGGAATGTTTCACTTGGATGTTCTAAGCCCACAAGAGAAGCTGTGGCTGCCCCTGGATCCCTGGAAGTGTCCCAGGCCGGGTTGGATGGGGCTTGGGGCACCCTGGGATAGTGGAAGGTGTCCCTGCCCGTGGCAGGGGGTGGAATTAGGTGATCTTTGAGGTCCCTTCCAACCCAAACCGTTTTGGGATTCAATAAACACAGAATCCAACAACATAATAAACATTTACACCAATCTTATAAAGCTTAAAAAATTGATGTGTCCCATTGAACTGCTGCCTTTTGATTTTGAGTAACTCCAACACATTCCCATAAAATCCACAATCAAAATGCCCCCTGAAAACCCAAACACTCTCACAAAAAAACACAGCATCGACATGTTTTCATCACACTTAACTGCAGCCTAGAAATGTTAAACAAATATGTCCTTTCTCACCCTAATTATTGAACAGTGGAAGTAGTAGCAAAGATGAATTCACTTTATTGAGTTTTACGATGTTTTAAATAAGGAGGAAGAGGTTTTTTCCTGTTTATTTCTTTGCCGGTCTGAACTTGCAGAAGTGATGCTTCTGCATAGCAAGGTGAGCCCCTCTCATGCTCTCAACTTGCAGGCAGGGAAATTGAGGCAACAAGCACCAACTTATCGCCAAATCCACTGAATAAATAAAGAGCAGGATGAACCAAAACCCAGAGCAGCGGTGCCCTGCCTTCGTTTAGCACAGACCACGATCAATTTGCAAATGCTCCGGATGGAAAAGACCCACCGGGTCATTTTGCAGGCCCCTATAAGCCCAGGCTTTTTCCCTGCCATGTGCTGGAGACAAAAGTGCTTTATACAACCCCTACATTAAAATAATTTAAGCAGGAGGACTTCTCTCATTTCCTCCGGGGGAAACAATTCTGCAGCTGAAGAGATTGCAACATTAGGAAATATTTCCTGATGTCCATGGCTTCCAGAATCTGTTGATATATTATTAATAGAAAGGAAAATAAATATAGGTATTAATGCCAGCAGACACTGTCTGCTACTAATAGCTGTTAAAGTAATATATTCCCCTTGTTTTTAGCTCTTATTAGTCTTTTTGCAAAGGGTTACAAGACCCTTATGCATCCATTAGCCAGTCAGCCATGTGAAATTAATGTGGAGCAATTTTCATAAGCATTACTCAGAACTAATAATAATTAAGCATTATTTTCTGCTCAGATAACACAGAAAATAAAGGCTGACTTTTATGCCAAGATGGGTTTGCATTAGCTTAAGGTAGATGAATTAATTCTCATTTACAAGGCTTCTCTGCCAGCTAGCCAGAAAATATCAAGGTAATTAAAACCAATTTGTGAGGTTCTGTCCCACTGCACATCCACTGGGTTTTATCACTGCTGCAAATTGCAGGTGCTTTTATGCAAAGGTGGGACATGAAGGGGACTTTGCTGCCTCTCTCCTTCCCCATCGCCTCCAAGAAAAGCTAAAACCTCCTTGTGAACAGAAGAACACATTTGGAGTGCTGGAGATCGATAAAAGACCACGTGTAGGATGGAAGGGTGTGAAGGAGCAGCTCAGGCCCAGCTTGGGCTGCGATGTGGAGCTCTCAGCAATGCAGGAAAAAACACCTCTAACAGAGGGGGGAAATCTCTTTCCTTTTGCTTTACCACTGGCTTGCACGGTATTAGTTTTCATTAATTATTAGACTGAGGGGTTTCCATAAGCAGCATTTTCTGAGTAGCTCCAAAACATTTCACAGAATCCTAAAATGATTCAGGTTGGAAGGGACCTTAAAGCTCATGGGCAGGGACACCTTCCACCAGCCCAGGCTGCTCCAAGCCCCATCCAGCCTGGCCTTGGACACTTCCAGGGATCCAGGGGCAGCCACAGCTTCTCTGGGAAACCTCTGCCAGTGCCTCAGTGGTTCTGTCCCAGAGGTTTGACAGCACCTGAGCAGGGGCTGAGCTCTCTGAAGGTGCTCCTAGTAAAAAGAAAATCAGTTAAAATTAGACTAAAATAAATTAGCCCAGCTAAGAGTTAGCTGTAAGATACACCAACCCAGAGCTGTCCTATGGCAGCTAATGATGATGAGTAAGTGAACATCTTCCTCTGGGTTTCAACTTTCCAAGGGGATCAGCACCTTCCCATGCCACATCTCCCCTTTTGCATCCCAGCTTAGCAAACAACTGAGCCTAGTGTGACCCAGCAGTGTGGAAAATCTGTGTTTTCCAGAGGATTATGGCCCTTCTTGCCCAAATCCTGCCTCCTTCATTTCATTTCTCCACCCTCTGCCTCACTCCCTGTCCCGCTGTGACATCTCCCGTTGGTGCCTGTGTCCACATCGGTGGCATGGAGCAGGTTGGCCTCAGAAAGAAGCATGAGGAGGCAGTTCTGACTTTTATTTTCAAAAATCTTCTCTCAGGGTAATTTAATTGCTATTAAAGAGATGAATAAAAGGAGACAATCCTCCAGAAACACCACCTGTGTCCCAGCCCTGGAACGAGCAACCCTGAGATGTGATCCACGGTCCACACCCTCAGTGAAGAAAGGCTTTCCCCTTATGGCTGTTTCCTTCTCGATCCAGCCCTGGTAGCTGTAAACAGATGTTAAAATCCTGAGCTTTGGGTTTCCTCCACTGATGATGCCAACCTGGAACCACTTCATGGTGTCCCAGTAGCTGCAGACCAGAGGTCCCCCGCTGTCCACCTGTGGCAGAAGGAGGAATGTTACAGCTGGGTGAAACCTCAGGTCCCTCAGAGCAGCTGCCTCACACAGGCTGGGTGGGAAGATCAGTCTCTATCTCAGGTTCATGAGGATTTGGGGAGGAAAAAAAGGGAATTTGGATTCAAAATTTCACAGCTCAGCCCTGAGACCCTGCAGAATAAAGAGGCGCAGAAGGCAAGGGGAGGAGATCAGTCCCAAGCTCTGGCTCAGCGCACTGCCCTGTCATTCCCAGCCTTTTCCACACGCTCCCATGGCCCCAGGAGGATACCTGAGACCTGTCAGCGAGAGACAACACCCTGGAGAGAAAAGAAACATTTGCTGTGACTGCTCACTCAGTCCTTGTCTTCTCTGCAAAGCTGCTGCGTGGAGGTGCTGGGTACCTGCCACAGCGAATTTTGGGGGCTGCCAGCCAGAAACTGAGCACGAGATGAATAATCCTGACAAACCCTTCTTGAAGCCACAGCCACTTCCCTGAAAACTTTCCGTCTGCTGCAAGGACAACCACCACTCACCCAACGTGGGCAAGGCTTCAAATGCGGGTTGCAGCCACCTCAAAGAGAGGAATATTCTCCAGGTCCCTTCTGTAGCTGCAACACCGAGGGCACATCCAGCTCGGGAATCTCTGGACACAAGCTCAGGGAGAAGAGAAAGCAGCACAAAATCCACCCAAGGCACGCACAGCACTTTTCTGAGGGAAGGCTGGGAGAGCTGGGGGTGTTCAGCCTGGAGAAGGGTCCTGGGAGACCCCAGAGCCCCTTCCAGAGCCTAAAGGGGCTCCAGGAGAGCTGGAGAGGGACTGAGGACAAGGGATGGAGGGACAGGACACAGGGAATGGCTTCCCATTGCCAGAGGGCAGGGAAAGATGGGACAGTGGGAAGGAATTGTTGGCTGTGAGTGTGGGGAGGCCCTGGCACAGGGTGCCCAGAGAAGCTGTGGCGGCCCCTGGATCCCTGGCAGTGTCCAAGGCCAGGTTGGACGGGGCTTGGCGCCACCTGGGCTGGTGGAAGGTGTCCCTGCCCGTGGCAGGGGCGGGAACTAAAGGATTTTTTCGATCCTTCCAAGCCAAACCAGTCTGGGATTCCATGACATCTTCAGAGCTGTGCAGCCCCTGCTATAAATAAGTTTCCTTCCACAGTGGGTTTGAATCTTTTTTTCCACCCTTTCTCCAGCATTTGTGGTAAACAAATTCAATACAAATCCACTTCCCAAGACAGCAAACTTTACTGGGAAATGCTGTCCTTCCCTGTTTGCACATTACTTTGGGAAACATCTTTGTCATTAATGGATGAAACCCCTTCTGCCAGCAGCTACCCTGAGCTAACACACATTAATTAATGAGCAAGGAAGGGGCTGAAGTTCCCTGTGCAGCTCATCAGCACTCGCTGAAGTTTATGGCTGAATTCCCACGCCAGTAGCTGGAGGCCCCTGGTCATTAATATTTTTATCTCTTTTTTTTTCCCCTTTTCTCTTTTTTAGTTCAGTATTCAGTCAGGAGGTAAAAATTAAGATAAATGCAGAGGAAATGTTCATAGAATCACAGAATATCCTGAGCTGGAAGGGACCAACAAAGATCAGAGACTTACAAACTCATTTAGGCTGGAAAAGACCTTTCAGGCTGCTGAGTCTGAACACAAAGTCAACACTTGTTTGTTGTTATTGTAGCCACGTCCTTGCACCTCAACCAGTCCTGCCGGACCCTCTTCAGACTCAGCATCTAAAGACGTTTCCCCACCCCATTTCAGCCAGGAATTCCCGTGGAAACCACAGAGGTGCCCTTGGGGTGACCTTGGAGCCACGCGTTGCGGGCGTCCTTGGCCGTGGCATCCTGTGCGGATGAGCGAGAACCCCGCACGATTCCACCACCGGGGATTTCACCGCGGATCCCCTCGGGGCAGAACGGCCCGAATCCGTCATCCTGGCGGCGAGAGGAAGGCGCTGGGAGCCTCCCACACGGGGATAACGAGCAGAGTCTGGAGGGTGGGAGCCCCGGGATGCTCCGCGCTGGATTTTTTTTTTCCCCCAGCAGGAAAAGGAGATTTTCAGCACGGCCGAGGCCCTGCACAGATCGGGTTCAGCCTCCAGTTCGGAGGCTGATCACACTTGTAAAGGATCTTCCTTCGCGGGGCATCGGAACACTAGCGAATTCCTGATGCCCTGTGCCTGTCCCCGCGGGAATTGTCTCATCGCATCCCACAGCTGGGAAAGCCGCCGCAGTCGAGGGATGCGACTCGCACGAGGCGGCGGCAGAGCCAGCGATCCCCGTTTAAACTCTGCCTCGCCCGGTTTCCCTCTCGGATCCCATCTGCTCTGCCCCTGTTTTCCTCTTTAACCACGTCCGCTTGTTTCCCTGCCTGGCTGGTGGGGAAGGGGGGATGTGTCCGCAGGGCTTGGGGGATCGGTGATTTAAAACTTGGGCAGAGAGGGAGTTCGGGAGTGTTCTGACAGCCCAGGCAGCAGCTGCAAATCCATCTCCCTGATCCACAAGCCCTGGGACCCAAATCCTCCTTCAGATCCCTTTCCACGTGGGCTGAGCTGCTCTGCTTCCTGCGTGCTGCTTCTCACGCGCCATTTCTCTTAACTTCAGCTATTTAACACGAGGGTTTTATCACAAAATTGGCCAAATCGTCCTCTCCGCGTGATAATCTCGCTCACAAAATTACAGCACAGCCCGAATGAATCAGGAGCTTGTTTTTTATAAGGCTAAAGATAGAGAAAATAAACTCCGTCCTTGGACACTTCTGAATATCCCTGTATCCACCTTAAGCTCTCAGGAACGCCGGCCCAAGGTTTTCCATCCTTGTGTAGGAGAGGGTGTGGGAGGAGCGAGTTTTTGAGCGCTGGGACAATTATCTCAGCTCTGTGATGCTTCCAGTAACGCTGATTTAATGAACGCTCAGGTTAACGAGTCTGAGGATCGAAGAACTATTAAATGCTGCTTTTTCAGGCTCCTGTGCCCTGGTGGTGAAACACTCCTGGTCAGCAACACACACCAGATACCTGCTCCTGCTTTGCCCTCTAAGTGCCAAGTTTCTGGTTAGATAAAAATCACCTAAAAATAGCAGCTTTGCTTCTGTTTCATGTTTCTTGTCATCTCGAAGATGAGTGAAAAGCAAGCGCAACAAATCAGATCTGGTGCTCAATTCCTGCCTTAAACATGTTAATCCTCCCATTAGGAGAGGTGAAAGCAATGGTACATTCACTGATAAATAGCTGTGGGTTGTATAAAATCTGTCACTGCCTAAAAAGGTGCTTTGTTCACTGGAACTGACCAAAAATTTCATCTTTTTCACTGCGGCCAAAACCTTTTTTTTTTTGTAAGCACCAGGATCCTTTCTGCTGCCTTTAGTGGGCTTTGGATCAAAAGTGTAATCTCTCTTTTACATTTGTATTCGTGTCTGCATCACAGTCATTGATCAGAACAAACACGTTCAGCCACATAAATCTTCCGAGGTGGGAGAAGCTCTGGGGGTGGGAGAACAACTCATCTGATCCTCATTAGGTGGATGCACAATCCCTGCGAGTCACTGCCGGCTTCATTTTCCTGTTGGTGAGCTCTGTGCAAATTGGAGACAATCAGCGCGGGAATAACAACACTGGGAATAACAACAGCGCCCATCAGAGCTGCCCTGGCTGCTGGAGGCAGTGGCTTTGGCAAACATCATTTTCCCAGTCGTTCTCAGCCGTCCTTGAAGTGGGAGGAAGGAGGTTGTGGCCACATTAATGTGCAGGTACCAGAAACGCACCAGGTGACACAGGGAACCTGGACTCCTCTCACACAAATCCTCTGAGAACCTTCAGCTCCTCGGTCCCTCCACCCTCTGGCTGGAAAATGGGAGGAGGCAGCCCAAATCCACCCCCTGTGGTGTCAGCAGGGCCATTAGTGACTGTGGTGGCACAGACAGTGCGGATGTTTCTGGCCAAGCCCGCGTGGCCCAGACTCCTGTCTCTGACTGCCATCTGCAGCAAGTGCTCAGGGGAGGAGAAAGGGGAACAGGACAAGTATTTACAGAGTTGTATTTACATCCCAGAGGTTAATGGCCTCAGAGAGATCTTCATCCAGGAAATTACCTAATTGCTTTTTGAATCCATTTATCCCTGAGGATAAATACCCACAACATCCTGGTCAGCGGCTCCCTTGGTTTAATTATCTGATGGATGAAGAAACCACTTCCTTCTCTTTGTTGTAAATCTGCTGCCTGATAAGGCCATCTGACACCCCTCCTTCATGTGTTTGGAGCAGCAGTGACACGAGGACAGCTCTTGATGCCTCTCTGTGCCGCCCATGAGGTCGGAAATGTGTCACACCCCCATCAGACATCTCCCCTACAAGCCCCAGAGTCTTGCTCTGCTATTCCCTGTGCTGCCAGGAGCTCTTCCACGTCCCTGTTCGTCCATCCTGTTCCACTTTGCTCCTTTTCTAAAATTACCACTCCTCTCTCAGATGGACTGGACGGGAATCACACTCAGGGAGGCTCCCAAGAGTAGTGCCCTGGCACAACATGTTTGCTTTGCCACTTATTCCCGTCCTAATAATTCCTAATGCTCTCGTTGCCCTTTTGACCTCCCCAGAGCCTCAAGCTGATGTTTTTGAAGGGCTGCCCACAGTTCTTCTGACGTGGTAATAGCTAAATTAGAGCCTATTATGGCCAGTGTGCAGCTGGAATTGCTTCTCCATATATCCATTACTTTATCAGTAATGAGCTGCAGCTGCTGCTTTAACCTCCAGTCACTCGGAACAGTGGGACCTGCTGCACCTCTGCACAGCCACCTTTCACTTTGACCACTTTGAAGAACGCTGTGGCATTGGCCAACTTGGTCATCTTGGCATTTGCCCTCCTGGGACATCAAAATTGCTTTCATGGATGCCAACACAACTCTCCTTGTAAGTTCTTTGTTCACATCCTTCCTCTGTGTTGCCGAAGCCCTTCCACTTCATGGCAGCTCAGTTTCTCCAGGAGCCTTCGGTGAGGAATCTCCTTACAAGAGTTTTGGGAATCTCAGAACCTGTTTGATGGTTGGACCGCCCTCTTCCACAGGCTTGGCAACTCCTTCAAAGAATTTGGATGTGCCTGCGAGTCACAGCTTTCCCTCAAAGCTGTCGCTGGATGAGAAGCGGCTCCTCTGAGTCATCACAGCCATTCCCCACTCCCAGGGCAAGCTGGGATTTTGTGTTCAGCTGGATCCAGAGGAGTTCTGCTCCCCACCAGGCACACAAAGCCATGCTGGACTCCCAAACAGCTTCAGTTTGAGGGACCAAAAGCTACGACCCAGAGGAAGAAAGCAAGAGACACCCAACATCATCCTCATCATCATCCCAGGTTCTTGCATCGGGAATTGTTTTTTCCCAGATTAAAGAATGAAGCCATCAGAGCCTGAATGTGCTCACTCGTCTGCCCGCATCATAAAATTATGAAGCAATGAAAGCCCTGTAAAACCACGGGCCACGGGACAAGCGTTCTGATTCTTGTGGGCTGCACATCAAAGGACCCTGCAGAAGAAAACTGAAGGGGCTGCAAATGCAGAAACAGCTCTCCACTGCTTTCTTCTGGGGCTTCCCAGGACACCTTCCTGCTTAAAGCAATCTGTCCCTTGGGGAAAAACACCCACCTTGTGGTGGTGGTGGTGGCAGCAGTTCAGTGATGGGAAATCCATGACAAGGATGGGGAGTGGCTCACTCTGCTCAACAGGATAGGAGGGAACGGCCTCAGGTTGCACCAGGGGAGGTTTGGATTGAATATTAGGAAAAATGCCTTCACTGAAAGGGTTGTCCAGCCCTGGCACAGCTGCCCAGGGCAGTGGTGGAGTCACCGTCCCTGGAGGGGTTTAAAAAAGATGTAGCTGTGGTAGCTGGGGACACAGTTTAGTGGTGGCCTTGGCAGTGCTGGGGGAGTGGTTGGACTCAATGATCCCAGAGGACCTTCCCAACCTCAGTGATTCTGTGATTCTATTATTAAGGTAAGATACAATAATAAAGTACTTTTGTGCAGTTTGCAATGACTTTGGACTGAAACATGGACAGTTTTGACTCCTGGCTTCCAGGAAACATTTGACTGATAGGGAGAAGAACTTAAAACCTCAGAGCTCCTGTGGATACTCCCCATCCCTACAAACTGCAGCCAGACCATCCTTTATCCAGCTCTGTTCAGGTGTTTTGAGCAGCTCCAGGGACTGACCACACTATCCTGGTTTGTGCTCTTCTCCTTGAATCCATGATAGTTACCTACAAAAACACAATTTTCATTGGCAGACTTTTTTTCCTTAAAAAATTCTATTTCTGTAGTCTCCCTTTGCAGTTTTGGGGCCACGTTAGGACCAGCAAAAGGATGCAAGACCTTGTGAAAGGATGCCAGAGCTTTTCCAG
The DNA here is from genome assembly GCA_013389985.1 of Dryoscopus gambensis. Classification (NCBI taxonomy): domain Eukaryota; kingdom Metazoa; phylum Chordata; class Aves; order Passeriformes; family Malaconotidae; genus Dryoscopus; species Dryoscopus gambensis. Next base: position 302,696 of record WEIT01009661.1, on the reverse strand, counting down.
TGCAAGTGTCAGGCTCCCATTGCAGCCACTGGGGCGTGGTTTGAGGTGGCAGCAGTGGGATATCAGGGGATATCCTGGGATATCTAATGGAGAATTAAATGAAGACAACTGCCTTGGAGCCAAGTGTCTCCCTGAGAGCTAGGGATTTCAGCTCATGGGGAGCAATAAACACACGCACAGGGCTTGATCTCATTTTAGCACAGATGCTGAAAACCATCTCGGTGACTCCCAGCACCAGGGCTTTTTTCTCCATGTTGATGGAAAGATGGTTCTGTAGATGCTGACGGTTCATGAACTGGCTGGAAAAACCCCATCCAGGTTTGCACAACAACTGCTGCGTTTGTTCCAGCTCTGTGGGGCGAGAGCCCTGAGCAGCCCAGAGGCTCTAAAGGGTTTTTTCAGAGATGGGACAAGGAGGAATGGCTTTAACCTGAAAGAGAGCAGGGTTAGATGGGACAGTGGGAAGGAATTGTTCCCTCTGAGGGTGGTGAGGAACAGGTTGCCCAGAGAAGCTGTGGCTGCCCCTGGATCCCTGGAAGTGTCCAAAGCCAGGTTGGACAGGGCTTGAAGCAACCTGGGATGGTGCAGGGTTGGAACCAGATGAGCTTCAAGGTCCCTTTGAACCCCAGCCACCGTGTGATTTACAGCTAAAATCCACCCCTGCTGCAGGCTGTGGGAGCGGGTGGATACCTGCAGCCCAGGACTCACCCGGGCTGGGACCACCCCGCTGCTCCTGGGGGTCACACAACGATTCCTTCCCCTGGAATCAGAGCAGGGCCTGGCCCCCCTTCATGTGCTGCTGAACTGTAGGTGACCTGTGACTCCAGCTGAACACATTTCGTCCTAATCACCGCATCAGAGCTCCCCCCACAGCCCCTCTGAACTATAATTGGGCCATTTACTGAATTTTGCCTGGGCAGGGAAGGAGCTGAGGGAGGCATTTGCTTTGTGAACCCCTTGTACTCTAATTATTGTCCAAGTTACCATTGCATCAGAGCCTAACAAAAGATGCTCAAGAAAGCAAGGGATGAGACATCAATTGTGGTTCATGGGGTCATGGAAGAAATGTAGCACGCAAAAAAATAATACATAGGCCGTCTCCAGTGTCTGTTCTTTAGCACTTGCACCCCCTGAACATCCATTAATGTTAATGTTTATGACTAAATAGAACTATAAGTCAATTACAGCTCCCGGTAGTGTTAATTCCCAGCCAGTCCATATATTTGTCTGCAGAACTGCCAGGGAATTGGGATAGAATAGACTTTTCTTTTTAAGGGAACGGATTATTTTTTTTTTTAAGTACAAATACTTGGAGCTCTGCTATTCAATCTCCTTGAGTTATTAGAGGAATAGGGTCAGTTATCCACAAATTAGGCTGGTCTGGTATGAGGGCAGCTGGTGAAATGTCTGAGCCTTTTTATTCATGGCCTTTCTGTTCATAGAATGGCCTCAAGCTGCACCAGGGGAGGTTCAGGTTGGGCACCAGGAGGAATTTCTTCCACTACCCCAGATTGCTCCAAACCCCATCCAGCCTGGCCTTGGACACTTCCAGGGATCCAGGGGCAGCCACAGCTTCAGCTGTGCCAGGGCCTCACCTCCCTCACAGGGAACAATTCCTTCCCAATATCCTCTTCTGGTTTAAAACCATTCCCTTTTGTCCTGTCACTGTCTCCCCGTGCAAAAAATTGTTCCTACCATCACAGCTCACAGATTTGGACCCAGACTTGGATCATGTGGACTTATAACCTCGAGTCCAGCATCTTTCCTGTCTTAGCCTGCCTCTGGACATGAAAACACATATCCTGATCCTCAGCAAATCCCAGGAAAGGTTCATGTAAGGCTTTCATCTCCCCTGTGTCCAGAGCTCCTGGGGCCACTGCTACCAGAGCAAACTCAGCATCTCCAGGGCTTATCCCCTGACCAGGAATCTCTGGTCCAGCTTCTAATCCTTCCTGGCCTGTCCAGAGTGACTGCTGTGGGTGGCTCCTGATCCATGCAAGAGCTGGAGCCTGGAAGCCCTCCAGGAGACAGCTGGATGGCAGAGACCCTGCCATGCCCAGGGCTGCTCTGTTTCCATGACAGAGATGAGGATCTGAAGGATTTGGGTGTTTTGAAATCTGGCCTCACTCCCATCTGACACAAGCCCTGCAATCCTTACAGAAAATCACAGCTTGAGAGCCTGCACTGTCCACAGTGCAGATGGATTGTCCAGTTCTGGGCCCCTCACTCCAAAAAGGACCCTGAGGGGCTGGAGCGTGTCCAGGGAAGGGAACGGAGCTGGGGAAGGGGCTGGAGCCCCAGGAGTGGCTGAGGGAGCTGGGAAAGGGGCTCAGCCTGGAGAAAAGGAGGCTCAGGGGGGGCCCTGTGGCTCTGCACAACTCCCTGACAGGAGGGGGGAGGTTCTTTTCCCAGGGAACAAGGGACAAGATAAGGGAAAAGGCCTCAAGCTGCACCAGAGGAGGTTTAGACTGGATACTGGGAAAAATTTCCTCACAGCAAGAGTGGTCAGGCATTGGAAAGGGCTGCCCAGGGAGGTTTGGAGTCCCCATCCCTGGAGGTGTCCAAGGAAGGACTGGATGTGGCACTCAGTGCTCTGGGCTGGATGACAAGGTGGGGATTGGTCACAGGTTGGAGTTGATGGTCTTGGAGGGCTTTTCCCACCTAAATTATTCTGGGATTCTGCCCAGTGGTCCCTGCTGCAGAAGAAGCATCAGGTTCAGCCCTGTCCTGTCCCAGTCCATGACCAGGCAGCCTCCTATGGACAAGCCACAAGGTTTCTGACCCAGCTTAGTGAGGCCAAAAGTGCCTTCCCTGGCTTTAACCAGCACTTCCCAGAAAGCCAGGAAATCATCTAGCAGCAAAACACTTCTCCTTCAGCAAATCAGCAAAATCTGGTGGCAAGAGTTGTCACTTCTTTCATCCCTGAAAAGCGCCACTCCTATCCTCAGCTCTGGTTTTGTCCTGTTCCCTTTATTCCAGTTTACAAGACATTCCTGCCTGGTCAGGATCCCCCTAAAAACAGAGAGGTGCTGGATTCTGAGCGTTCTCACCCATGCAAAGCTCGTGTGCTTCCACTGCCTGGAAAGCTGACATTCCTGCTTCATTCCTCAGATGACTCTGACATTATTCCGGATCAAAACAGCTTCTTCATCAGCTTTCTGAATCCAGGACATTCATTTTGCTGGGAACAAGCACTTCTGCTGTTTCACCAGCATCATTCACCCACAGAACTTCAGGCTGGGCTGGACAGTGCATTCTTTAATCATGTTAATGTTATCCTGTGGCAGGTCCCTTTTAAAGATTTTTTGATTGAATTCAGTCGAGGTGAAAGTCACTCCTTGAATGGTTTCGGAGGCAGAGGCTCTCTGGCTAATCAAAAAACCACTCTGCAAAGCAAACTTCCCTTGGCTGCCCACGGTTCCTGTACTCTCTGCCTCTCTCTCTGTCCTGGGTGCTGATTTAGCTCCTTCGGTGAGTAATCCCTACAGGATGGAGCTGTCCATCCCTGTGTCTGCCCATCCAGACCCCTCCAAACACACGGACAGGGATAAAATACAGCTGGATGTGCCTTGGAACAACCTGGGATAGTGGAAGATGTCCCTGCCCACCGCAGGGGGTCGGAACTGGATGAGATTTAGGGCCCTGTCCAACCCAAACCACAAAAATCATTGCCTGGTGGAGGATGGAAATCTCAGTGTGGAACCAGAGGCTGCAGGAGAGCCCAGTCCTTGCCAGGCTCTCAGGAGAGGGGTTGGAAATTGGATGCTATGAAAGACAAAGTGATTTTCTGGTGTCCAGACTTCATTTGACAGCAGGACAGTGATCCTGGAGTGTAATGTGTTCTGAGGGCACAAGTTCTGAGGGAGTTTTGCCTCATTTGGGTGTTTTTGTTCCAAGAACACAAGTTCTGAGGGAGTTTCACCTCATTTGGGTGTTTTTGTTCTGAGGGCACGAGTTCTGAGGGAGTTTTGCCTCATTTGGGTGTTTTTGTTCTGAGCGCACGAGTTCTGAGGGAGTTTTGCCTCATTTGGGTGTTTGCGTCAGCTCAAATTCTTTACAATTTAGCTTGGAAAGTCCCTCATTCTCTGTCCCCAACACACCGCCACAAGATGTGACTCGTTCTGGCACCCACAGACCAACCAAGCATGTTTGGGTCAGAGCCAAGACTTCACCTGAGAAATGTTTTTAATATTTAAATTAAACACCCCCAGATTAAACCTCCCTCCCAGTCCTTTTGTCTTGAACCTCCTGGACAACCATTCCTGTCTCCTTTCAGGCTGTAACCTGGCCGTGAAGCCGACCAGGAATGCCAGTCCCTTTACCTGGCAGCCTCCTCCTCCTCCTCCTCCTCCTCCTCCTTGCTCCATCTCAGCACACATCACGCTCCCCACGAGGTGTGGGATCTGCTCCAGGCATTTCTCCCTGCTGATCAGCTTCATCCGTGCTTTCTGCAGCACGTGGGACGCTGCAGCAAATGAGAAGAGAAGGCCCAAAAAAGCTGCAGAGCGGCTGGAGGCTTCCCTTGGGAAGGGTCTCAGCTGGATTTCTAAAGCATCTCAGGGCAATGGGGTCTCTGGGCAGAACTGGAGGGTTTGGGGGTGGTGGGGGCTTACAGGGAATCCCCAGTGATGAGTTTGTGCCCCTGAGTTTATCGCAGGATGCCAGAATGGTTTGTTTTGGAAGGGACCTTAAAGATCATCCAGTGCCACACCCGCCATGGGCAGGGACACCTTCCACTAGCCCAGGTTGCTCCAAGCCCCATCCAGCCTGGCCTTGGACACTCCCAGGGATGCCAGACCGCTGGGAAACCCCCAAAGGGATGGATTATCCTGCTGGTGGTCTCAGTGATGACCTGAGATGAGCTGCGCTGCACACCTGGGGTTTCTCACTCGTGATTTTTTGGGAACTCGGTCTGAGGGGCTCTCCACGGGATCCTGTGCAAGCCCCTGCAGATCAAAGTGCACTGAGCTTTCCCCAGAATTCTAATCTTAGCATTATAGAATCATGGAATAATTTACATTGGAAACAACCTTTAAGATCACCGAGTCCAACCACCCCCAGCACTGCCTGGGCCACCACTGTCCCCAGGTGCCACATCCACACAGCTTTTAAATCCCTCCAGGGATGGGGACTCCAGCACTGCCCTGGGCAGCTGTGCCAGTGCCCAACAACTCTTCCAGGGAAGAATTTTTTCCTAACATCCGATCTAAACATTGTTCTCCCCGGGGAGGGCTGCGAGGCCACGCCTCACGCAGGGGACCAGCTGTTTCCTCACAAAGTGGCTCTGGGGATGGCAGCACACAAAAGAAGTATCTGCTTTATTCTCCCCTTGGGATGGGAATACAGAAATCACAGCTGACACCTGCAAGTGACAAAAAGACTGAAAATGTGCTGGACCACTTGGAAACCCCACTGATCCCACCCACGTTTCTCTCTAAAGTGAACCTGAGTCTGAAGGATAAGGCTGAGATCTCCAGATCATTTGCAACTCACTCCTTCTGCTGTATTTCACTGAGCTAAATCCTCCCAGAACCTTCAGGAAACTGTGACTCAGTGACAAGATGGAAAACATGGAAAGTTGTCACATCCCTTTTCCAGCTAAGATGGAAGTGCCCAAAGATGAAAATACTTTGGTGTAGGAATCTCCAGGGAGGTGGAGCCCCTCTGCTCTGGAGCTGGGGGTGTTCACCTGGAGAAGAGAAGGATCCAGGGAGACCTCAGAGCCTCTTCCAGAGCCTAAAGGGGCTCCAGGAGAGCTGGAGAGGGACTGGGGACAAGGGCTGGAGAGCCAGGACATAAGGAATGGCCTCCCTGAGGGCAGGGATAGGTAGGATATTGTGATGGAATTGTTCCCTGTGAGGGTGGTGAGGCCCTGGCAGAGGTTTCCCAGAGAAGCTGTGGCTGCCCCTGGATCCCTGGAGGTGTCCAAGGCCAGGTTGGACGGGGCTTGGAGCCACCTGGAATAGTGGGAGGTGTCCCTGCCTGTGGCAGGGGGTGGGATGGGATGGTTTTTAAGGTCCCTTCCAACCCAAACCATTCCGTGCTCCTGTACCTTTTGGCTTTTCCCAGATCACACCATCACAGCCCCCCTCTCACCACACGCAGCTTCTGCTGGTTTTTTCCTGAAGCCTCTCCCAGACAGAGGGTGGGGGGTGCCAGGGCTGAGCATGCTGACACCAATTTTTGGAAGCAGAATCCGTGTCAGCTGAGCCCACACAGTGGCACGAGGCTGATCCCCAGAGCTGCTCCACGGATTTTGCACAGAGGAGCTCAAGAGAAATCCTGCAGAGGGACTCTGCAGTGGCCACTCTGCTCTGGGAACTCGTTACCTTGGTGAAATGGGAGAGTTTCACAACTATAACAGGGTTGTGTGTTACTGTTGTGCGAGGAAAATGAAGCCTAGGAAGGCAAATGCAGAGTTTCATGGAAAAAACAGCAACCCTTTGGAGCAGAAAAGCAAGGATTAAATGGGATATTCACTTACTGCATCCTGGGTAGGAGCACTCAAGCCCCAAGGCACCCCCCTGCCCTCCCAGTGCTGATTAATTCTTTCCAATAATGAAACAGCTCATTGGCTATTTAGTGACATTTGGTCTGGACAGATATTTTGGGTCACAATCAGTGCTGGAACTGCTTTCATGAGGGCTTAAACGAGATCAATTAGCAACAGCAATCTGCAGCTCTAAATGAGTGAAGCGAGGAGTGCTCAGAACCAGTGAGTCAATCCAGCTCATGGAGGCATTAAACCAAAAACAGCCCCAGGCCTTCACTCCCCTTAGTCCAGACCACTTTAGACCCAGCCTAACTGGGGGAATCATAGAATATCCCAAGCTGGAAGTTATCCACAGGGATCCCACAAGGTGAGAAGTGTTCAAGACCAGGCTGGATGGGGCTCTGAGCAGCCTGGGATAGTGGAAGTTGCCCCCACCCATGGCAGGGGCTTGGAAGGAGATGAGCTTTAAGGTGCCGTCCAACCCTAATAACTCCATGATTCTGTGCTTACTTACCCACCAGGGTGGAGTTTGTCTTAATTTGGGTGCCAAAAAGAAGTCCAAAGTCTGGAGTTAGTGCCAAAATAGGCCCCAGACTTTGCTCTGAGGGTCTGCGGGTGACTGGTTCTTGCCCTGAACAGGGAACTGGTGCATGTGCAGAGGCTGGGGAGGTCTGGACGCGTAAACCAGGGAGGTGGGGAGTGGAAGTTTGTCTGGGAAACCCCTCATGGGAGAGAACATCCAATTTCAATGGATAAAACCCACCTTGCATTAGCAAGTGCATCTCCCCCGGCACCTCACCTGCACTCGTGTTCTCCCAGCCAGCAGCCCAGCAGTGCTGCCACGTGTCCATGTCACCCATGAAGGGCAGGCAGACGGGAATTTTCTCCATGCTGAACTCGATGGGATTGCTGAGCAGGATCAGGGCAATGTCATTTTGCAGGCTGGTTCTGTTGAACTCCTCGTGCAGGATCAGGCTGTCCGGGCTGTGCTCTTCCAGCGGGAGGCTGAGGTCAACTCCCTCCACCGCCACTGTCAGATCTGCTGGCCTTAAAAACAAAACAGGACATGGTAAACATGAAGGATTTGGGTTATAAAGGTTGGTGCCTCATCCCCCAGAGCAGGGCAGGGTGATGGCTTAGGCTGTTCAGTTATAAATATCCAAGGAATTTATCCTCACTCCCAGGCAAGGATGATTTCCAGGGCAGAGAGGTGCAGAGGTAGAATGTGAATGCAGCCAGGTTATAAATAACCCAGTCCCTACCACACAGATGGAATGGGCTGGATCTTTTGGATCTCTGTGCCCTGGGCTGGCTGCTCGGACCCTGCTGTCCCCAGCCAGCTGCTCCAGGCTGTGCTGCCACAGGTCATTTGTCACCGAGCAGTCTCGGCTCTTGGGCCTGCCACAGTTTGGAGGGGGCTCACAGGGGGCTGGACTCTGCCCCTGGGCACTGCATGGAGTTGATTTATCCAGACCCTGGTGTTTTAAAATCAGAATTTCCACAAGGTGAAGGTGCTTGCTGTGTGAAAGCAAAGGTAATTTGGGGGTTAGACTGAGCTGGAATGGAATACATCACCTTTTACAAGGTGCTGGAACAGGTGTAGATGCACCAGAAATGCCTGGGGCCATCAGAACAGCATCAGGGGCACCTACCCAAGGCTGCTCGGGCCACCCCTCTAAGTATTCCCCTCCTGCTTCTCCTGGTTATGCAGATCCCTGCACATTTCTGTGTTCAAAAACGGGCCTGTTTCCCCCAAAGGAGACAATCCCTGTTTTCAGGGCTCAGTCACACAAATGTGGCACGTGACTCCGAGGAGATGCACATCCTGCACCCATCAGGAGGAATGTCACCCCTACCCCTCACTGTGCCTGGGCTGCCCTCCCTCCCCTGGGGCACTCACAGCTCCTCTGCAAAGCAGTGGGCCGCGGTTAAAATCCACAGTGCGCTGATGATGGTGCCTCCACAGATGTGCCTCCCGTGGCTCTGGATGCTCACGTGCCATGGAAATTCCCCAGGCTTGACGTGCGTCCCTGTGCCAATCCTCTTGCCAGTCTTCTGGAAGGACTCGTAGGACGGTCGGAGGCCACACCCTGGGTACAAGAAGGGACAAGTTGGACACGTTCAGCAGTGTCACAGCCTGTGCTGCTGAACGGCCTGGGCAGGACATCCTTGTCCTTGGTCTAGAAACACCCACGGAACCAGAGAAACGTGGAATCACAGAATGGTTGGGGTTGGAAAGGATCTTAAAAACCATTTCTTTCAACTCCCACGGGCAGGGACACCTTCCACTATCCCAGGTGGCTCCAAGCCCCGTCCAACCTGGCCTTGGACACTCCCAGCCACAGCTTCTCTGGGCACCCTGTGCCAGGGCCTCCCCACCCTCACACCCAACAGTTCCTTCCCAATATCCCATCTATCCCTGCCCTCTGGCAGTGGGAAGCCATTCCCTGTGTCCTGTCCCTCCAGCCCTTGTCCCAAGTCCCTCTCCAGCTCTCCTGGAGCCCCTTTAGGCCCTGGAAGGGGCTCTGAGGTCTCCCTGGATCCTTCTCTTCTCCAGGTGAACACCCTCAGCTCTCCCAGCCTGGCTCCAGAGCAGAGGGGCTCCAGCCCTTGGAGCAGCTCCGTGGCCTCCTCTGGACTTGCTCCAGCAGCTCCACATCCCCCTGATGTTGGCCCCAGGGCTGGAGGCACCTCTGCAGGTGGGGTCTCATCAGAGTAAAGGGTGAGAATGCCCTCCCTGGATCTGTTATTTGATCTCTCCCAAAGCCCCTGATGTCCCTGTCACCTCCCCCAACCTAAGCTCTGCCAAGCAGTGCCCTGGCATTTGGGGTGGGAGGGACCATTGCCCATTTCCCACAGGCAGGTGGGCTAAAATCCTTGTTTAAGGAGTGGAAGGTGCATTGGGCTGCGGCATAGGCCGCACCTTTGTTCCCTCAGCAGAAGGAAGAAGCCAAGGCCTGTTTCACTTACCCACATGTGAATATCCTGCAGCCTCTCTGCGCTGAGAATGCTGAGAAACAAAACCTGCCTGGACACTGCTGGTCAGGCAAGCTAAACAGGAGAGGGCAAGGAGCAGCATCTCAATCCATCCTGGACCAACACCGTTCGTGCCTCTGCAGACGCCTCAGGACATCGCCTGCATTCCACATCAACACAACCCGGGGTGACATCACAGCACCCGCTCCTTCCTGCTGGTGCAGCAGCTGGATGCTCCTTCCTAAAGCAAAAGGTTCACTGAGGGAAAGCTCAGGGATTTCCGAAAGGTTTGTGATTTTCTTTAGCTCTGATGGGACAGGGTGGAAGTGAAATTCCTGTCTGTACCCTGGGCTAACTGCACAGGATATGGCAAGGGTGGATTTTGTCAGCTGGGTGCTGTAGCTCTTGCTGGATCTTGAGCCACCTTTGAGGACCTCAGGAGCTGGTCCTGCAACAGCTTTCAACTTCAGCTCTGAAGCCTATTAGCATTTCCTGTTAATTTTCTCTTGAGTTAGACCATGCATGCGGCATTTACTTGCATTTACTCAAACAGGACCAGGAGAGTTGCCCCATCCCTGGAAGTGTCCCAGGCCAGGCTGGACAGGGCTTGGAGCGACCTGGGACAGTGGAAGGTGTCCCTGCCCATGACAGGGGGTGGAACTAGATGAGCTTTAAGGTCCCTCCCCACCTAAACCATCCTGGCATTCTGTGTTTGTAGGAGAAAGTGGCAGCTCTGTCAAAGGGCAATTTTCAAAAAATGCCAAATCAAAACTATCAAATCAAAATCAAAATCAAATCAAAGATGTCAGTAAATAATTCCGTGGTGGCAAAATATTTTGGTGTGGGCCAGCTGCAGCATCAATGGACCCATTATGCTGATTTTTAGACCGACACATCATTTCCATCAGGACAGGACTTAAAAAACTCTCAGCCAGGCTCAGACTTGGGCATATCTACAATAAGAGCTTTTCCCAAAGACTTTCCAGCTTCTTTCAAAACAATAACTACAGCACAGAGTAGGAGGGGAGGGAGAGGGAAGGGAGGGAGCCAAGAGGCCTTTTATGAGCCCCCAGATGATTCAGCAGCTGAAATGCTTTGCCTTGGAGCACATCAGGAGTTATCCCACCCGAGTCTGGATTTCATGGGGGTTCACAGTGCACAGGATGAGGGTAAAACTTTATTTGCCTCTCTTCTTTGCTTCTCTGTCACCTCATGCCAAAGAAATGAGACACAAGTGCTGGTTTCCTTGGCGGTGAGCACTGGAACAACTCCATGGCAGGGCAGGGTAAGGACAGGATCAGTTACCACAGCAACAAAAATCCCGCGTGCGGTGCGGGCACATTTTGGGGCATCTCCAGAAAGAGCCTATTGAGGCAATCCTGCCTGAGGCAGCTCCTGTAAGCCTGGCCCAGGTGTAAATCTGGCAGAAGGACAGGTTTCCTCTGGATTTTGAGACTGGGATGAACTCAGCATCAGCTGAGGAGCAAGGGAAGATGGGGAGGTGATTTTTCTGGCACAGATTTACAGCCCATTTTTGGAAACAGTGGGCAGGGCTGCAGCACTGCATTTACAGTCCCAAACACTGACTTTGTGGGGCACATTTTCAGTCTCTCCAAGCTTGGAGCAGGATCTGATCTGCTGGGGAGGTACAGGAGATGTTCAGGGAGCTGTTTTGGGCCTTTCTGAGCTTGAAAGCTGAGCTGCTGAGCAGGAAACATCAAACCAAGCTATGGAGAGCAGCGCCATGGAGAAGGAGGTGCTGTGGGTTTGTGTCTCTGGGTCCCACCACTTGTCCCTCAAACCTGGCTCACTCCTTGAGCTCTGGACCCACAGGATCCCATTTCCATATGGGATAAACCGTGCATCCCTGCATCCTTTGCAGCTTTCAGTCTGCACTCTGAGAACCCCATCAGTAAATCCAAAACTGATTTTTTTCTCTTTCTGGCTGTCCTGCTATTTTGGCTGCACATTCCCTGGAGACTGCCCCAAGTTACGTTTGCCACGAGTCTGCTCTTGGTGGGGGCTCCCCAAGTTATTAAAGTACAAATAATTAATCATAGGGATAATTCTACTCCTCTGTACTGTCATGCCTGATGATACAGATTTAAAAGCCCTGGTGTTTAATTAGCAAACTGCAGCATTTTATAATATTTGATAATTTTTTTTTAGATCTACCCAGATATCTGCTTGGAACACATCACAGAGAACACTGTTCTTTTTTTGTTCTGTACTTTATTGCAGAGCAGGAAACAAAACCGATTTCTTTTTGTGTTTATTCACTTCTTGGAATGGTCAAAAAGAAGCATCACGTTACATTTTGACTTTTTCTGGCTAAAATCATTTCAGAAAACAGGCACTACAGGTGGTACTAAATCTGTGAAAGTGGAGTTGTGGTAGGGGAATCGTTGATCTGATCAATTCATCAGTCCCAAAGACATCACATTCCAGGGTTGTGACAGGTAAAGAACCCAACCACATCTCCAGAAGTCAAAGCTCTGGGAACACCAGGAAAATTAATTAAGAAAGAAAATCAACAAGTCCAAAGGCATTGGAAATGCAAAGCAAGTATGGGTGCAACCACCTCCTAATTCATCCTTTTAACAGCATTTCGAGCCAAACTTTTGGAAGTTTGGATCTCTTTCCATCTCTCCAGATGACAAGGAAACCCCGGGGGCTGCACAGAGCAAGAAGCTGTGATCGGAGCAATTCTTGCCTCTACTTTGGCTTTTGATGCCAACAAAGAGGAAACTGTTCCAGTTACGGAAAGCCTCCCCAGCAGATTCCCAAATCTTTATCCATGGATCCTGTGGGAACACCCACCGGGGTTCTGGTGTTTTTCCAAGCTCCCTACAACGAGGCGGAGGGGCTGCAGCAAGCACAGGCTATTTCCTGATGCCCATGGGGCAGGAAACCCCTGTCCCGCCCAGGCCACAGTATCCACCGGGATTCTTGCTGAGGTACTGCTGGTGATATTCCTCGGCGTAATAGAACTCGGGAGCCTCCCGGATCTCCGTTGTGATGGGGCCGAAGCCTTCCTCTGTCAATACCTGTCAGGAAAGACCAGGGAAAGCCATTAGTGGTTTGCTGGCATGTGAATGACATTAGGATTCCTCCCTGAAGGAGCCACAGGAGTCTCTCAGTGCCTGGACCACATTCCCTGCTCATCCCTGAAAGCCTTTCATCCCTGCTCTCGTAGTGTTTTGCTCGGAGACGAGGGCACAGAGAGGGAGTGAACCATCCCCTTTTAATGGCTCGTTTGTTTAATTCACCCTATGGCCACACGTTTGTTCTCTTTATTAACCCAGGCAGGGATGTGGAGCCACCAATGAAAGTGGAAAACAAAGGGGGAGCACACTTGGATCCAGCCCAGGAAGATGTAGTGTCCAGGAACCTCCCCTGGAAGGTGCCTCAGCTTCAAAATCGACCCCCAATGTCCTTGTCCAAGAAGAATTTCTGGTGAAATTTCAGCCCCAAGGATGTCCTTGGGAAATCAGAGCATTTGGGCATTTTTTTTCCACAGAGTCACTGCAAACTCATTCTTCAAAAAGAAAAGTTCCATCCTGACCAGAAAGTTTTAAGTTCTAAGGCAAATTATGGCTCATTCTGGAAAGATTTGCCAATATGTGGACCAGGAGCAATAATCACTTGGCAGGAAGAGAAGACGGAATGTGGGTGGGGATTCTAAATTAGACTTTAATTGCTTTCTGATATCCCCCTAACTGAATTGGAAACTCCTGAGAGGTTTCTGACAGAGGGAATTTCTTTTTAAGATGAATTGCTGTGACATTTTCCCCACTGCATTGTCCTTTCCTAAGGAAACTGGTAAACACCAACATTTTGGAGCCAATTCTCTTCTCAGTGGGGACATAACTTGCGCTCTGAAGTCCGTGCTAAAACCTAATAAGCACTTTGATTAATGTCAGACTCCTGTTGCAAAGCGTGTTTGTAAATACTGGATGTGGATAGAATTGATTGAAGGGTCAGCATTTAGAATTCCCAGACGAATGTGTGTGCTACCTCATCACACTAATGAACAAATAACCCAAATAAAGGGAAATCGTCACATGGAATCACAAAATTGTGAATCTGCTTTAAGTCATCAAGTCCATCTTCTTTCACCATGATAGAACGAATGATAGCAGCCTTGATCCCACAAAATATTGGTTATGGAAGATCTTTGGAGATGGAGATCCTCATTCCAATATTTTCCATCCTGTTAGAGAGTCCCTCCCAAGCATAGCCCAGTTAAACCCAGTACCTTCATTTAAACCCAGTATTGTGGGTTTACTCGTCACGGACATGGAAAGGAAATCATTCCCTTCCTCTTTCACCTCCTGCACGGCTGCGGAGAGGCAAGGATGACATGTAAGGGAAATACTGGACTTAAACAGCAGGTGATTATTTGGGACAAAAAGTCTCCCCATTTCCCACACCAGGGTTTTCCAGATCCTGCCCCAGCACAGCCAAGCCTGGCCCACAGCCTGGCAGCAGCTGCTGGGCTTTGGAGAGCATTAGTCTGATTTATTCCTGTAATTTCACTGTCCGGAGCACACATTCTGCTGTGTTCAGTCTTCAGTCAGGAATGAAGTAATAAGATGGATACAAAATCCATGATTAACCTGTCTGGAGAGCCCTGAGTTCCCAACCCTGCATCAGAATTCTCAGCACAGCTGAGGAAGGTGTTGACTCATTAATTCCTTGTGTTCCCACACAGTGAATTGTGATCACAAGCCCCATTTCACAGGAACCCGGCCTTATTTCCCCATGTAAAATCACCAACCAGCTTCTCCCATCTTTGGGACAGGCTTTATCCCAAAGGAATCAGGTTATTCACCCGTCAGACGCGTGAGTGAAGAAGACAAAACATGTGAAGGTTTGTGCCACAACACATCGACAGCACCAAACGCAAAGAGGTGTCAACACAGCTGCTTTTACAAAGCACTGTTTCAGTTTCTAACCTTCCTGGCACAGAATAAACATTTTGGAATGATCTTCACTGCCAAAAGACGGCACAAATGCTGCCATCGTGGGCATTACTCATTTACCTGCTGCTGCAAATGAGGACAAAATTGGCCTCTCCCCCTTCCCTGAGTCATGAGGATGCTGCTGGAGGGGGAGAGATTTTTCCACTGTGCAAAACAGTGTTTGTTACAGATTTTTAACCTGGGACTTTTCCATCGCTGGCCTCATTTTGTCGGTTAGGAAATCCATTCCGTTCGACGAGGCACCACAAGAGGGCATAGACATCATTTATCCCTTCCCAGCCCCTTAAAACCGGAATAACGCAGAACCCAAGATGAGTCCTTATGTTGCACTTTGGTCCTGTTGTCAGGAGCAGTGGGAACCCCAGGCTCTGACACTCTGCCAAATCCCACCTTGGATGTTTGGATTTTAAAGGGGAAAATATTTTCCTTGCACTGACAGTGTTGATGTGAAGATAAAAACATCACTGGAAAGAAGTTTAGGATGTGCTGGCTCTGGTAGGTGTAAATGAGCCCACTCTGGATTGATTTCCTGCCACTGAGGCTGATTTAATTTGATGATAATCCTGTTCTAGAAGAATTTTTAGTCCTCGCTAAAATACCTGAGCCATCCAACGGGACCTCTCATTACCATGCTGCAATTAACCCTTGGGATCTTTAAGTCAGTGCAGGAAAGTTTTAAGGAACCATTGGATCATTTTTCCCTCCAATAATCTACTGCAATTCAAAGAGAATTTATTCCTTCAAAGGACTTCTGTGGCTTTAGTCATAAGAGAGATCAAAGCTCTGTAAGATCATCGACTCCAATTTTTAAACCAGCACTGCCAACTCACTACAAGATCACAGAGCTCCTTTAACTGATTAGAATTCAGCCCAAAAATCCTGTCAGATTCCACCAGGGGCCAAACCAAACCAGAACCCAAATCCCACCTGGCTGCAGAGGGGACATGGCCAGCTCGGGACACTGGGAGAGGCACTGGAGTAGGAACAAGGAGTCACAGAACCATTAAAGTTGGAAAAGACCTCCAGGATCATGGACATGTCAAAGCCAGCACTGGGAACCTCAGCACTACAAGTTTTTCAGCCAGCCTGTGCTTTCAGCATGTAAAAGAGGTGCTTGATGATTTTCCTAATTCACTACAGACTGCGAAAGTTTATTTCCTGTTGTTTGCTTTAAACTTTTGCCTGGCCATTGATGAGCAGAGCTGTCACCACGTCCTCTGTCACAAAACACTGGATCACAGAAGCGATTTGGGGTTGGAAGGGACCTTAAAGCTCATCCAGTGCCACCCCCTGCCATGGGCAGGGACACCTTCCACTATCCCAGGCTGCTCCAAGCCCCGTCCAACCCAGCCTTGGACACTTCCAGGCATCCAGGGGCAGCCACAGCTTCTCTGGGCACCCTGTGCCAGGGCCTCCCCACCCTCACAGGGAAGGATTTCTTCCTAACATCCAACCCAAACCTACTTTCCTTCAGCTTGAAGCCATTCCCCCTTGTCCTCCCACTCCAGGCCCTTGTAAATTGTCCCTCTCCACGTTTCCTGTAGGCTCCTTCAGGCACTGGAAGGCCCAAAGGTCATCCCAAAGTCTTCTCTTCCCCTGCCTGAACAACTCCAGTTCTCTCAGCCTTTCCTCACAGCAGAGCTGCTCCATCCCTCCGATCATCTTGGTGGCCTCCTAATACAACTCCTCACCCCCTCTCTCCACAGCAATCTGGATTTTACACCTTAATCCTGCCCGGTCACGTCTTCAGCCAGACCCCCAGCCTTTTGCTCTCAATCCATAACCCAGAGCAACCTTCTCACCCTTTCCTGCCTCTCTCCCAGCTCTCCTTCCCGCTGCAGTCACCGGGGTGACTGGAATTCCACTGTGCTCAAGAGCCCCACGGATTTATTCAGCCCTGCGCTTATATTTCCTCTTTCATTCCCCGTCTCTTTCCCAGCAATTCTTTGCATTCCACTTGCCTTCCTGACCTCTGCTGAGCACGGAGCAGATGTTTCCAAAGCACCATCTGCAATGACGCCAGAACCTCTTTCCCGGGCTAATTTAAACCCTCTCATTGTGTCTGCACTTGACTTTTATTGACATGGAGTTTCAGCAGCTATTTTCTGTGCCCACACATTTGGTATGGTCAGATTCTTGTGCAACTTTTCTGTAGCCGTGTCTACTTCAGCTCACCTGGAATAACTCCGAACCCTCAGCCGATTTTGGTGCGTCACCGTCGCCTGTCTCCCTTTCTTCATCCTTTTTGTGAGGATATTGAACTGCACAGCTTCCCAAGACAGGTTAATCTCTCTTCACCACAGAAACTGCACGGTTATTTGTATCTTTTATTTCCTATTTATAACCAGGTCTTCACTCAGAAGAGCAATTTTCCTCTCATTCCACACCTGGCACCTTGTTATGCACCCGCTCTCTTCAAAAAAACCTGTATTATGTGTGCAAGACAGGAGTCTCCTCATGCTGAAGTCATTATAAACTTGACAAAAAGCCTTTAAAATTGGTTTGCTAAATGAAACCATTTCATTTTCTGAGCAGAGGCATTAGTAAAGCAGGGGAGTATTAATTGGCTTCAAGCATTTTGTGGCTTTTAATAAAAACGGCATCATCCTGTGTTTGATTCAATAGACACTTCATAAACCAGCTTATACCAACATCCATCCTCTTTGTCTTGTGTCCCAGTGAGTTGCACGAAGCTGCTGCATTTCTAAAACCTCCCTGACAAATCCCTGATGTCGGAAACACCACAGAGCATCCTGACATGTGTGACAGCTCCTGTGCCATCACCCACCCCTGGCGTCAAACTCTCAGCAACACTCTCCCCAAATAAAATCTGCTGGGCTCTCCCTCCATTGCAGTGTCTACTCAGAATTTTGCACCAGCAGCACCAATCCCGAATTCCAGCTCTTTTTCCAGAAGTTCTAAGAATTGAAGGAGCTCCACTATGGAGGAGAAGACCTGCAGGAATTAGTTCCGTGAACTCTGTAGGATGGGAGGCTGTGGGCATCCTAGGCACTTGATTCCAGGGATCTTTTTAATTGGAAAACAACTTAACTGACTTTGCCAGGTTTGTGGATTAGTTGCAGGCAGGTTTGGGAGCAGAAATTCAGCCCTACAGGCTCACTTGATGCAGAGGAACAAACTTTGGTCCAGAGGAATGAACAATTACGAATGTCTTTTTTTTTCTCCTTTGTTTATTTTCTCCTTCCCTTCCCTCTCCTTTCTGGCAGTTCAGCCCACTCTGCTGTGTCATCGATGATATATGATTTGAAATTGTTTCCTTTGTGCTGCCTTCAGTTGGCTGGAGCAGCTCAGTTTGTCACGCCGGGTCCAGTCTCCTCCATGTCACTTAATGACGTTGGCTTTTCCAAATTAATCGATGCCAGCAACCTCTACAAGCCCTGGAATGGGCTGAAATGCTGATTATCTGGTAAAATCTGCGTTCCCAGCCTCTAGGTGACCTGCTTTTGGAAATCATGTGTTTATGACAGGAAGAAGGACCCTGACAAGGGAAATGTGGGAGAGGTGGCTGGCAAGTGCTGAACCCCAGCTCCCACATGGGCTGGGACCAGGCATCCACATTCCCCTGTTTCCAGTGACCTCTGCCCAGTGGATTCCATGGTACTGATGCATTTGATAGGTGGTGCTGGAATTGATTAGCAAATGCTTTTCACAGGGCTGTGGAGTGCTGCACAATTAGCTAATGCTCACACAGGGTTTGGAGTGCTGTGTAATTCCTGAGTATTATTAATATCCTTGCGCGGAAGCTGTCTGGTCTCAGAACTCTCCTGGCAGAGTGCCTCTGGCAAATCGGGCAAGATCAAAACTGGGAGTGATGGAATCATGGGGGTATAAATTCTTCACCTTTCACAGAACGGGCACATGGATCTAAGGGCAGAAAAGGTGAAATCCACAGACTCCACACTGGGAGAGAAAAGCAGCTGCTGTGGGACTAAATCTGAAGACATAAAAGTCACAGAATCATGGAGGGGTTTGGGTTGGTAGAGATCTTAAAGACCATAAAGACCATGGGCAGGGACACCTTCCACTAGCCCAGGTTGTTCTAAGCCCTGTCCAGCCTGGCCTTGGACACTTCCAGGGATCCAGGGGCAGCCTCAGCCTCTCTGGGCACCCTGTGCCAGGGCCTCCCCACCCTCACAGCCAACAATTCCTTCCCAATATCCCATCTATCCCTACCCTCTGGCAGTGGGAAGCCATTCCCTGTGTCCTGTCCCTCCAACCCTTGTCCCAAGTCCCTCTCCAGCTCTCCTGGCGCCCCTTTAGGCTCTGGAAGGGGGTCTGAGGGCTCCCTGGATCCTTCCCTTCTCCAGGTGAACACCCCCAGCTCTCCCAGCCTGGCTCCAGAGCAGAGGGGCTCCAGCCCTCGGAGCAGCTCCATGGCCTCCCCTGGACTCTCTCAAGCAGCTCCATGTCCCTCTCATGTTGGGATCCCCAGAGTTGGACACAGAGCTCCAGGTGGGCTTCACCAGAGTAGAATGAGCTCCCTTGACCTGCTGGTCACAAACTTTGGATGCAGCCCAGGATACATCCTACAGGGATTACCCATCCCCTGGCCAAAGAGGAGAAGTGCTGCTGCAGGAGCCTGCTGGAATTTTCCCTAGGAATGTATCCTTCCAGTGCAGCACAGAGAAAATGCACATAAGAAGGAAACACAGTAGAAAAAGAAGATGGTATAAAATCTAAACTGAAGAATCCCAATTCTCACCCATAAAACTGCAACACTGACTTTGTCCGAGCTTTCCCCTGTTGACAAAACTCCCACACAATGGAACACGTCACCAGAATGGAGTAAGCCGATCCTGGCTGGAGACACAGCCCCAGGAGCCTTAGGGAAAGCTGTGCGTGTTTTAAGTGCAGTCCCTCTCTTTGAAGCTCTGCTCTCTCTGAAACACGTCCCTCCTAACCACTTGGCTTGGAGCAGGTTCGTTGTTTGGTCACTCCTCCCTGCCAGAGGGGAAGGAGTTGCTGGGCTTGGATATCCATCGGCCCTGCCAGGGTAAATCACAGTTGGATGATAGCCTGGTATTAACACAGCCTCAAGTGGTTGTGCTCAGAGGGTCTAGGGAGGCTGATATTTCCTCCTGTTTTACCTCTGAGTGTAAAACCTGAGTGCTGCCCACAACAATGAGTTCTGCCAGCTGAAATTTATCATTTATCCAGCCAGACTTCGTGGTACTTTCTCCCACAACAGGAGAAGAGGAGCTTTGAATTTGTCCTAAATCATCTTGAATGCAACTGACAGCAAAATAAAACCTGCAATTCTATTTTTTCCTGTTGGACGCTGATCCTGTGAACGTGCAGGGGAAGGAAGTTGTATCCTGCTCTCCATCATATTCATCTAATTCTGGATTCAAAGCTTTTTTGCTCCAGATACTGCCTGGTTTAACAGGATCAGCTTGACCCAGAGTCTTTACAAGCTTGACCTTCAGCATGGAGCTTCCTGAACACCCATCCTGTTTTCTCCTGAGGGAAGAGAGATGAAAGTGGGGAATGGCATGGGCGGCCATTTAGGAGGTAGAGGGAGATAACATTAGCAAAGATTAAAGACATCTTGCTCCAGTAGCATCTGGGAGCTAATTAGGTGTTGAAGGAGCCATTGAGAGAGATGGAAATTCTGTTTGTCTGGCCAATTTTAACGCAGCCAAACAGCCTCTTACTGCACATCCTGCATGGATAATTGATGATGCCTAAGAAAAGATGTGCCCCGTCCTGACTTCCAGTGATGTAAAGCTCCAATCTCCTCCGTGGCTGGAGACAGCAGAGTCTCCTCCACTAATCACTCATCCATTACTCTCGTATTCCTGAAATAACAATGGCCAGGGCCAAGCTGGGATGGGGGAAACGACCCACACATGGAGCAGGGAAGGTCAGAGCAGAGCCTTCCACACTGAAGATCACAAGTGGTGCCTCCACGTGGTTTGGCCCTGGATGACTCTGAGAAGCCGACTCAGGTCCAAAAATACTCTAAGATCAGGCAGCTCCAGCTGCCTGTGGACAGAATAAAACCCTCCACGTGTAAACACTGTGCTGACAAGGCTTTCCCACCTCCATTAGCTCAGTTATCTCTGGATCACGTTTTGTTCCAAGTGCAGAGCAGCTCATGGTGCTCCCTTGGGGGTGAGCCCTTGGCAATAAATGGAAGGCTCTGCAATTATTTTTTATTCAGGGGAGCAGCAGTGAAGAAGTAAAAATGTTCATTTCCCATATCGAACCCAGAGGGCTCAGGTCAGCTCTGCTGTTACATTGCCATCATTTTATTTTTCTGACTGGATTTACATCAAGTATTTCTTCCATGATACATAAGCATGACAGTTTCTCAGGAAAACATATGAGTTTTCCAGAGAAACAATTTATGTCTTCCTAAACTCATCCTGAAAAATCCAGAAATTACTTTTGTTATGATTGGAGGGAAAAACTTCCAGACAAGAGACCATGCACAAATATTTAACACTAAAATCATAAAATTTGCTCTTCTGGAATACCTGAAATATCCTTGCACTGGAAATTGTTGGGCAGCCTGTGATCCCTGCTGCTTATTTTGCCTCTAATAACATGAAGGGATACTCTCTTCAGCCTCCCATGACCATTGGTTTGTAACCCTAAACCATTTCATCCCAAAAAGGCGCTGGGAGATGGTTTGTATAGTGCTGTCCACTCTCTGGAGATGTGAACAACTCACCTTGAGCACCCACCATGAGCCTCACCTGCTAAACTCGCTGCTGTCACCTTTATTTTCCGTCTGTATTGGTGGTTTCTGATACAAGGAAATATCTCAGAGGGATCCAACATGGATTTAACATTCCCAACAATTTGCAGCAAAACTGTATGTCACACATTGAACATTCCAGAAAAACAGGAAGAATAAAATCTCAGAATCATTCAGGCTGGAAAAGCCCTCTCAGACCATCAAGTCCAACCAGCCCCAGCACTGCCAAGGCCACAAGTGCCCCATGTCCCCAAGGGCCACATTCACATGAATTTTAAATCTCTCCAGGGATGGGCACTCCAGCACTGCCCTGGGCAGCTGTGCCAGGGCTGGACAGCTCTTTCCGTGAAGAAATTGTTCCCAGTATCCAATCTAAACTTCCTCTGGTGCAGCCTGAGGCCATTTCCTCTCCTCCTGTCCCTGTTCCCTGGGAGCAGAGCCCGACCCCCCCTGGCTGCCCCCTCCTGTCAGGGAGCTGTGCAGAGCCAGAAGGTTCCCCCTGAGCCCTCCTTTTCTCCAGGCTGAGCCCCTTTCCCAGCTCCCTCAGCCGCTCCTGGTGCTCCAGCCCCTTCCCCAGCTCCGTTCCCTTCCCTGGACATGCTCCAGCCCCTCAATGTCCTTCTTGTCAGGAGAGACTCAGAGCTGCCCCCAGAATTCACTACATGGCCACGCAGATATTCCTTGTGCTCTAATGCAGCTTAAGGGGAAGGGATGATAAAGGATGTTCCGGGGAAAGGGAAAAATCAACACCACGTTTTTCTGGTTTTCTGGATAATGTCCTTTTTTTTCCCCCATGGAGATAAGCACAGAATGGGAGAAGGGGAGCAAAGAGCCCTGGCTGCCCTCTCCAAACGTCACCAAACAGAGAGGAGATGGATCCAGCTTGAGACTGATCCAAACACCACAACACTGCGCATCAGACAAAAAAGAAAACTGAGGTCCTTCCCCCGGGGGTATAGAACAGGGGGCACACCCTAGTGCTGGATCTCAAGGATCAGTGCAGCTGCAGCTCTGTGAAATTTCTAACTGAAAATCCCACTCTTGTTCAAAATGGAACCCAAATTCTTCTGCCCCCCTCGCAAGGTGTGTTGTCAGGCAGCTGCTGCATTTCCAGCCCGGGTCTTTCTGACCTTTCTGTCCAGCTGATTTCAGTGGAATATTTGCTGGGTTTTTAATCCACGTAGCGGACCAGAGAGAGGCCGAATACTTGAAAGCAATTTGGATCCTTCAGGATGACAAATTGTTTCTGTTATCGAATATATGCATAATTACTACTAAAATTATATTTGAAATGGCTACCAGGCAATACAATTTTAGCCCATTCCAAGGACTGAAAAGTCAAGAGAAAATGAACAGAGCATGTTTTAATCAGAAGACAAGTAGTTTTCCAGCCACTATAAATAGAAAAGGCTGGAAGAACGCATCCAACAAGCAGGAGAAAGTGTGAGGAGGGTAAAATTCCACAGTGTTTTGGCTTTGGACTTCAGAAGGTAGTGAGTATGAGATAGTGTGAAATACAAAGAAGTCTTTGTTGTTTACATCTGAAGTTTAAAAGTGGCACAGTGTGAATAAACAAAGGATGTTCCATGAAACGCTGCAGCAGGGATGCACTCGCTCCGTTGGAGCTCCGTGTAAACAGAGGCATCGCCTCCGTGCTTTAAAAAGAGAGGGAGGTAAACTTGAAAGCTTTGCCTTCCAGAAAATCTCATTTACCCGGATCCTCAGGCTTTTAAGTGGTAGAAAAAACACACACAAGCTTAATAAGACCAAGATCTGGATCATTTAGCATTTGCTTTCAGGTTGGTTAAGCTCCTTCCTAACGATAACGGTGCACGTGCTCTGCAAACCCTGAATTAGCTGTTCCTTATCTTTCCAGGGAAAATAAGTTTTGCTCTCAAGAACTGGGATAATATCAAGCAATTTCTTTTCTGGCAGACAATAAAGAACACTGCCTTGATAATTCCATGAGTTAACTGATTGTTTTCCGGGAGGGTGCATAGGATAATTGGTGAGGGCAGAATCTAAAGATACCCAGATTCAGTTCAATATTCACAATGACATTTCCCCTTGAGCGGGAACGTGATTCACAGGATCATGGAATCATGGAACGGTCTGGGTTGGAAGAGACCTTAAAAACCATCTCATTCCACCCCCTGCCATGGGCAGGGACACCTCCCACTGTCCCAGGTTGCTCCAGGCCCTGTCCAACCTGGCCTTGGACACTTCCAGGGATCCAGGGGCAGCCACAGCTTCTCTGGGCACCCTGTGCCAGGGCCTCCCCACCCTCAGAGCCAACAATTAATTCCCAATATCCCATCCATCCCTGCCCTCTGGCAGTGGGAAGCCATTCCCTGTGTCCTGTCCCTCCAGGCCCTTGTACAAAGTCCCTCTCCATCTTTCTTCCAACCTCCCTTCAGGTGCTGGGAAGCCACAATTAGGTCACCCCAAAGCTTCTCTTTTCCAGGCTGAACAATCCCAGTTCTCTCAGACATTTCTCACAGGAGAGATGCTCCACCCCTCTGATCAACTTGGTGGCTTCAGGTTACTTCTGGTATCTGTACGTATCTTTCAATGCAAAGGTCCCCCTTAACTGACAAATCTGATAAAACTTGATTTTGATTCAAATATTCTCATTTATTCCTACGACATAGATAGAGGGTAACTTTTGATGAACTTAAAAATAAAATTGTTACGATTTCCCCTTGTCCCAAGTCCCTCTCCAGCTCTGCTGGAGGTCCTTTGGGCACTGAAAGGGACTCTGAGGTCTCCCTGGATCCTTCTCTTCTCCAGGCTGGACACTCCCAGCTCTCCCAGCCTGTCAATTATTGAGGAATGTTTAAACACAATCCCCTTTCTTCAACAATTGTGAAAATTGGTGCAGCAGAAGTGTTTTACCAGAGGAGGGGGAAAAGGTGCACTTGGGTGGAACATCAGCTGCAAACCCAGCATCGTTCCACAGCTGCCAGAATGCTGAGAGTTCAGCAGCAAGGGTGAAAATAAAAATGCTTCATAAGGAAACCGGGTAAATCCTACAGCTTCAGCTCCTTCCCACACCATCCCTACTCCTCCTGGGCACAACAAGGCCTAAGTGTGTGCAGGGAACCTGCAATCACAGAATCACAGAATGGTCTGGGTTGGAAGAGACCTGAAAGCTCACCTAGTTCCAGCCCCACAAGCTTTTTTTTAACTGTCCCTGCCTTTTATGAGCAGCAGATTTCTTTCCAAAGCTTTTTGAGCAGCTCTAGTGATTATTTTATTAAAGGGGTGCTCCTTCGACTTCCAGAAAAGTATCAGTGAAGGAAACCTGCAGAGCTTCTTCAGCGTTTCCACCTGCCCCAAGCTCTGCCTGCTCCCTCCTGGAAGAGTTTAGGAACAAACAATTCTGACATATATGATTAGCAACCCTCAGCACAAACACACCCCACAGGGGCTGGGATTTGAATGAGACTCACAGTCAACAAGTTAATTTGTCGGGAAGCTTAGAAAATACAAGACCATCTTGGATTTCGGGGTCAAATTCCACTCATTGTGTAAACCCCCCACCACCACTGGAATGGGTTTATGCGTCTGGAAAGGAGATTTGAATTTGGCCATTAGTAAAACAAAATACCGAGCTGATTGAGGCTGGAGAGGAAGCAAAGAAAATGCGGGGAATGCACTTTACATTTCAGAGAGAACCTGGCATTTGCAGCACATCATCTTCCTGCCAGCTACAGAACAGCAGTGACTTGGCAGAGGCTCCGTGGCCAGATGTCACCCTCATCTGGTTCACTTGGCTCAGGCTGCTCCTTTGAAATGAGCAGCGAAGCAGGGCGAGGATGGCTCTGCCTGGCGCTCCCTGCACAAGGAATAGAAGGAGGAAAAGTTCCCCAGCTCCCCAAACCTGGCATTGTCTCTGCACCATTTTGTCGGATTCACAGCCCTCACCAGGCAGAATCTGCGAGGTGGAAGCAGAGTCAAGAACCAGAGGGATTTGTTTGACAGCTGCCTCTCTTTGGGTGATGGATCCAGCACAAATCCTCTCCGGGTGCTTTCCCTGCAGCTTCAAACACTTCAGCACTCGGAGCCCTGAGTGCATTTTCCCAGGACAGAACCCTGCACTTGGATTTCTTTGTTTAAAGGCATTGCTGTGTCTCCATTCCACTCCACTTTTTTAACTGGTTGTTTCATTTAAGGAGGGAGATCCTTGAAGTGAGATGACCTTTAAGATTCCTTCCAACCCATCCTATGACTCCCTGATTTCTGCATTTCTCTTACATTACCCCAACCAAGAGCAAGGAGAAAAACATCAGGGTATTCCCCACCTAAAACCTGCCTGACTCGGAGTTAATTGCCATTTAGGCTATCAAGGATGTATGATAAATATGAAGGGACACAGCCTAACACCACACGTTCCTCCTCAAACACCTTCAGAACACAGCAGAAGAGCTGAACTAACGGCCAAATATTTGTGGGGTTTTGATGTGGCAGCAAAGTCCCCAAATGCCTTCAGACCCAGGGAACAAAAGAGAGGTGCACCGACCATCCTGGCTACACCCCCCATGTGAGTGACCTTCTCTCAGAAGGAGAATTCCTCCTGAAACCCAGCACCTGATAACACGTGTGTGTTTGTATACACATCACTATGTGTGATAAGAAGGCTGCTCTGTGGCAGAACCTGCCAACAAACCCATTTTTTGTCACCATCTGCTAGGAAGAGAGCGAGCACCTGTTAGGAGCAGCTGCCTGAGTGCGGAATGTAGGTAAGAGAGAAAAATCAGTTTCATTTTGGACTTGGCCTGCTGCAGGTAGCACATGGCTCCCACCACCGAGGATGCCAAGTGGTCCTTTTTAAGTTTGTCCTAATTAAGAGCGTTATGAAACCTCCAAATTGTCCATTTATAGGCTCTCACGGCCAGTAAGAGGAGTGATGGGGCCCCCCAAAACACCTCCTCACCTCCACTGGGGTCTCTGCCCTGTTCCCTGCCTTCTTCTTTCTTTTCAGCCAACGGAGCATTTGGAGGAGCCGTGCGTGGCCTTGTGCCTCTCCTGGCACGGCAGCTGCCCCAGGACGTGCTGCTCCGAGGAATCCCAGCCTTAGCAACACCCCTTGACTCCTTCCTTTGGAGAACAACTGCTTCCCTTTGGCCCCCTCCTTGTGTTCATCTCCATGGGGGTCCTGGGAGGGATTTTGGAGGGAACGAGGGCACTCGGCCCAGGCGCTCGCTGTGATCAAGGCACCAGCAGCTGCCAGCTCTGCCAGGCTGTCCTTTCTCCAGGGGGAGCAACGGGAGTGCCACCACCCAGAGAACTCGGAGTGGGCAGGGAAAAACACATGAAAGGATTTCCCACCCTCGTCCAAGCGACAGATCCAAGTTCACGAGGCAGCGTGGCCTCCCCCACCGCGCCTGACACCACGGATGGTCTCAAATCTGCTGCCCTTAATCCCCACTTATGGCATCTGTGCATCCACGGAAGGAATGAGGTCATTCATTTCGTTCTTTCCCAGCCTCCCAAGCATGGACGGTTCCTCATTTTCTTCAGCAAGCAAAGCTTTGTGTCCCATGGCTGAGCGTGTCCTGCACAGCCCCGTGCGACGCAGCCACTCACCCAGTGACAACACCAGCACCTGCCCATCCCTCGGTGCGAAAGGGCTTTTGGTCCTAAAAAATCAGCCATCCTGCAGGGGAATCTTCCTCTTCCCCTTTACCACGCAGCCCAACATCTAAGAATCATTTGGGGAGGAACAATAGGCCTCTGAGGAGCTCCTCTCTCCACTAACAGCAGCAGGAGGTCAGTGGATGGGCTCCCCTTGCAGAGGAAGAATTTGCAGTGGGCACCAATATTTGGGAGCCCTTTCAGGTCCAAACATCTTCCCATTTCTCTCTTTTCCTTGCTTCCTCATTTTATCCTCCATTTCTTGTCTTCCCAACTACTTCTGTCCATCTTCTGATCTGCCCTGTGTCACAATCCCCTGTTATGAGGATGATAAATATTTTTTATAAATCGTCTGTCCGACCCATTTGACCCCAGAAATTTGTATTCTCTTAAATGGCAGCAAAGAACTGCTGGGACTGTCACAGCCTGTGAAAATCCAGAGGCTAGTGCACACAGGCACTGCCTTGAGGAATAAGGGATATTCCCAAAGTGCTTTTGAGGCTCCGAGCTCTGCGACGTGCATTACAGTTCAGCCGGATCAAACGCTGATCCGAAAATGAATCCCAACCCTAATTTCTGGGTGGGAAAACACCATCCAGCTCGAGAGCGAGCGCACGAGGCTGAGGGAGAAATCCCATTTCTCCTGCTTGTGAAGGAGTAAATCTGCTCTGGCTGCAGTGAAACGCAGATAAAATCACACAAAGCCATCCCACAGAGCCCCTTCTCCCTGCAGAGCTGCACTTCCAGCCGTGGGCTTTAGCACAGATCCCGCCGGTCAAGCAGGAATTCTTTTTCCTAATGCGGCTTTTCCCTCGGTGAGCACATCTGTAAGGATATGGATCCCTGCCTCCCGGGACAGGCCTAATGGGCTCTGCATCCACCCGGCCTCCTTTCTTCGGGAAGCGTTGGCTCTGCAGTGGGAGGGCTGAAGAGGGGCATGCGCCGAGGGATGTTTTCTCATCCCGAATTTAAGTGCACGGAGACCGCGGGTTATTATTGCCGCGAGGAACAACAACAGAGAACGCAAGAGCCACAGGTTGGGGGTCAGTGACACAGAAACATCCCAAGGACAGGATGAGCTAATTAATGTCACCCTCTGTCCTCAAAACCGGGCCTATATTTCCTCAAGAGCTTCTGCTCCCCACCAGCCAAAGGGCAGCGATGCAGGGACGTGGAGAGGGCAACTCTGGATGTCCCAGCTCCTTTCAGCCCGTTTGGTGGTGAGGAATCTCCTCCTGGTTCATCTCCTGTGATTCCCTGATGGGTTTGGGCTGTCAGAGGAAGGCAGGGATATTGAGCAGCTCAGAGCTGACTTGGCATGCAGAAGAGAAGGGGAAGAAGCTGGAGTTAAGCTCAGTTATGGATCATGAGAGCAGAAATCAGAGGTGTCCACGCCCCGGCGGGAGGGGATCCCACCAGGAAAGCTTCCCCCCAGAAGAAACATGGGATAAATCCATCTGTGAGAGCAGCCCAGGTGCCAGTGAAGCTCTACTACAAAGCAATCCCCCTTGGGGCACTCCAAAATATTAAAATATTAAAATTCTCCACATTTTTACCACCAGCACGTGCTCAGATGAAGAACCTCAAGTCGAGAAGAGCTCAGTCTTAGAAACAATGCGGTGAAAAATCCAAACTCTTCTGCCTTTTCAAAAAAAAAAAAAAATTCCAGCAACTGAAAGGGAAAAAAAAGGAGGAAAAAAAGGAGGGGAAAAAAAAAAGAAAAAGGCTTGTTCATGCTGTTGCAGTTTAGGAACTGCTGGCATCCCTGTCTCCGAGAGGAAGGGATGGGGAGCTGACTGCTCAGCAGCTGAGAACGTGTGTTCTGGAAGCAGCTCCCGGAGCAGATGGTGCAATGATTACTGCCAGTAAATGTTAGAGCCCTCTTTTCCTTTATTTTTTTTCCCCCGGTTTTTTTTTTTTTTTTTAACCCGAATTCTCAACAACAGGGGAAAAATAATTACAAAGAATACATGAAAGCAGCTTGATTTCCTTTCTTGCTACCCTCTCCAAGTGCGCCTTGCTCCTTCCCTGACGCTGCAGAAGAGGATGTTCCCTGGGATGGCTGGGATGCTGGAATCCACCACGAAGCACTTTGTTCTGGGGGCTCTGACACGGCTGCTGTGCTCCAGGCTGTGTTCCCTGGGAAATGAGGAGCTGCGGGAGCCTGCGCTCGGTGTGGGATGCTGGAAACAGGGAAAAGGAGAAGGGCTGCAGCTGGGTATAATGGAAAGTGGCCCTGCCCGTGACAGGGGCTGAAATTGGTGATCTTTAAGGTCCCTTCCAACCCAAACCATGCTGGGATACGATGATTCCATGACTTAAGTAGTCACCCTGCTGCCTTGTGGTGTGACAAAGAGTCCTTGGACCAAGAAATGGGAATTATTTTTCCCTTTCATCACCAGGGTCTGACTCCCCTGGCCCCATCTCCCCCTCCAATGTCTGTGAGTAGCCCTAAAACATTTCTCCCCCATTCCCTCTCTTATTCCCCTCTCTCTGTTCCAACATTCTTTTTTTTTTTCCCCTTTAAAATTCAATTTTTTTTTTTCATTTTTTTGCCCTTCTAGCAGGGCAGCTTGTCCCTCATCACTTTAAAATCGCTTTAAACCCCAGGAGAAACCCGGCTCCCAAATTTTTAAAGAGCAAACATCAGCCAGGGTGGGAAGGAGCATCCCTGTCCTCTTGGAAAACACACCGTGGTGCTGGGGCAGGCACAGCCGAGCAGCACAACACATCCCCTGCAGCATCTCTTGAGGGCTTCAGCTTTTAAATGCTGTGACATCTCTCCCAAACGTGTCTTGTTTTTTTTAGTTTCTGAGTTTTTTTAATGTCTGCAAATTAAGAAAAGCCAGGGAAATTTCCACAGGGAGATCAAAAAAAAAAAAAAAAAA